>VXAL01016572.1:105688-159437 GCA_013399475.1 Chauna torquata
TATTCCGCCCCCTCCCCCCCCCCCTTTTTTTTAAATATTCACTTGGTGTTGAATAATGTTTTTTTGTTCTTTCACAATATCCATCTTACTGACACATTGATTTATAGTCATTCAGCTTTTAGGGCAAAGTCCTATATAATCTAACTGACAGCCACAAGCTTTCTCTGAATTTTCTTAAAGAAGCCTTAAAGATTTTCTAATCTTCTCTTAAACATGGTACATATTTGAGATGCAGATGCAGAATCCTTACTAAATTCTTCGTATATGGAACACTGTAAACATCTAACATGGCCTGGATACAGTATGGTATATCAGCACGTGTTCTCTGATAAAACATGTCTTTCCTAATGGGGATATTTTGTTGGAATGGTCAGGTAGTTTCTGTGATGATATGGATTCAGTGAAAGACCACACGGATTTTCACTTTGTTTTTGGCATTGTTTTTCTTACAGTGCCACTCAGCGGTCAGTAATGTTGTGTCATCTGGAGATTCCAGCTTCTGATAATTGAAAAATTGCTATCCCAAATGTTCAGCTCTTTGTTTTGGGAATTCTTGTTTCATGATAGGATCACACTGGAACTAAGTCTCAGCGTTCCAAGTAAGCCTTGCTACATTGCCAGATGAAAGCTTGTTTAACCACAAAGCTTTCAGGCAATGTGATTGAATCCTGTGCCAAGAACTTGCTGTTCAGCCATAGGGAAACAAGATTGTATTCCCATTTAGAAAAATGAGAATCATGAAAGAGCAAAAAGTTTTGCTTCATTTTTTAGTTCTCCTCCTATTTAATATTATGTATGAATCTTGAGATCTTGTCTAAATTAGATAATTAAATGATTCACCTACTCAAAGGCCAGAGAAGAAATGGGAACATCTAGAGGGCAACTCATCCTAGCCTTAAGTCATTGCAGAGAAATAAAATATAAAGGTGCTTGGGAGGTGAAATGAAACATTTTTCACATCCAAAAATGTCATGCAGTTTAGAGTTGTGATATTTTAAAATTTAAAAGTATTCTAATTACATTTAGATAATCAAATGCATTTGAATGTAAACAATTATTTTACAGATAATCTAAGTATTTCAATTTTAATGTTTTCCTAATTGTTTTAATTTTTTGATTAAATATATTGCAAAATGGTGATTGGTTTTGATCAAGTAACTGTCTGGAATATTTTGGTCCTCTTTGTTTTCCAGAACCATTTCATCTTCCATATGCATTTGATATGTAGTGGAGACTTTATAGGATGTTGCAGAACAGACGTAGCAATTCAGTTTTAAGGGAAAAATCACAAATGAAGCACTGTTCATCATTTTTTGGGATGAGTGAATAGATTAGTGGGACCTATCTATGGTCAGTTTTTGAGCTGAAGATGACCGTGTGTTCTGTAGTACTTTTCTAGGAACATTTTTCAGGCTCTAAGCTCTTTGAATGCAGATGTATTTTGTTATTTAAATTCCTGTTCCTTGGTTGTTTGCATCTCATGAAATCATTTTCCAATCTCTGATTGAATAATATTGGTCGCATATTAGGTAGATAACTTGGAAATCAAATGTGTGCTGTTATAAAATGTTCCTGCAATTAAGGGTGCTCGTGGAAATAAGCAGCTTTAATGGGAGGAGACTCATCAGACTGGCACAAGAGTAGAGCATATAGCATGCATAGTCACCCAAGAGTTGTGCCAGTACCTGGATTTTCCCTGTGTTTTTCAGTTAGGAAAGTTTATAGATGCTTAGGTAAAGTTTAATCCCTTGATGATAGAAAGTGAATCAATGTCAAAACTGTTTTCTCCAGAGATAAAGGGGCAGTTTGAAAGCTTCCATCTCACTACACGTCTTTTACTGGCTGCATATTGCTGATGGAGTTTGCAGGCTAGGTTTGCAGAAAGCTCAGTAAACAGATATCCAGGGGTGAAAACAGAAAGTGACTTTCTGCCTGAGTCTCAACAGTTAGATGCATCTGAGGCAAGAAAAGTAGCACAAAATTAAGGTGTTTGTAAGAGAAGAGAAATGTTTGGGAAAGTAAAAAAATGATGGACATGAAGAACAACAACAATCGCTGAGTTTGAACTGGAAGAGAGTGCAATTCGTTACAGAAAAAAAATGACCTTATTAGATTTGTTTACAGAACCATCAGTAGGAAGGGGGATAAAAGGAAGACGAGAATATGGTATATTGAATTATACAGTCAGAGATGCAGAGTGCAAGACAGAGAAGGCAGCACTTCATGGTGGTGTGTGCTTGTCAGAACTGCTTTTGGCCGCTTCGCAACAGGAAGGATATAATCTGTGAGAGGCTGTGGTGTTCAGCAGTTAGGATGAAACCCAGTCCCAAGACATCAAGTTAAAGGAATCTTTAGAAGAAATGCTTCTTTTTTATCCCCTGCTAGGCAATATCCTTCAGGGATACACTGGAGGTTTACATTGTGGAAGGAGGGGATGAAGCAGGTGGTTTGTGGTGGTTACCAACAGAAATATGAGAGAAGAAATGTGAGAGCCAGAAATAAATAAGAAGCTTGGACTACACATTTCTATGCTGAAATAACTTAGTGAGGCTGCAATTCAGCAAAAGCTTTTCATAACCATCTCCAAATCCAGCCTTATTCAGCAACAGCATAGTTTTTCAAAAATGCCAACCTGCAAGTGAACAACGCTTGGTCTGCTAAATTATTTGAGTGCTTTTGAAAACATCATGCCGTAACACAGAAGTACTGATTCAGGAAGACATACCTAGTGAGGACAGTCTTTAAACAAGGGGTTATGACCATTTCTGAATCAGGACTGTTAATGTTACCTCCGTGACAAATTGATTTTCACAAGGCTTACAGACATGTTTAAATTTAAAAACAACTAAATGGTCTCTTGAATTAGGGCCTTGCTTAGCAGGAGGGAACAGCTGAAGTGAGTATGATAAATTCATTGAAAACATCTAGAAATTGTATTGGGAGCAACATGACTGACAATCAAGAAGATGAGCTCAAACTGATAAGGATTGATTTAAAATCAAGAAAATGTGTACTAATTCAAACTTTTTTCTTTACCTTTTATCATGTGTCATGAACAGCTGAAAAAAAAAAAAAAAAAGCCAGATTTTGCACCTGTGAGGTAGGAAATATACAGGTCCTGAGGACAATGAGCGTTATGCAGCTGTCCTTGGAAAATAAGCTTCTTGAAGCAGGAATAACTAACAGAGTGAGTAACAGAGTAGTGGTGTTCTGTGTCTTAGAATCCTGGTGGTGCTCTCCATTTAAAACTTTCTTGCCTATTAATCATCCAACTCAGTACAAGCTATCTTCTCTCAAAGTTTAAGCTTTCACAGTTCATGAAAATGTGAAGTTAGTCAAGCAAAATAATTCTGTCACCACTCTGTAACAAATCTTTAAGGTTTATTGAACACATTTGAAAATATTCCAGGAGAACAGCTGCATAGGATTAATCATTCTCAGAGCAAAAGCTGAATTTTCCAGACATTTGCATGCACTTCACAGTCTCACAGAAGAAAAGCCTGTTCCTATTAAAAAGCTGAAACAAACAAATCAGCAATTAATTTTAACAAATTTGTTGTCTTGTCTAAGCAATCAGCTAACAAAAATCTTTGGCAGTGAGCAACTGAGTTATGACCCTTTTGAGTATGGGCTTTCATTAAATTCCAGCCCCAGAGCCATACCTTCTGATGGATGTTCAGTCCCCCTGTGAAATTAGGTTGTGATCAATCCCTGCTCTTTGTATGGCAGTCGGTATCTCCAAGCCTACACAGCTGGTTGGTTTTGTTGTACGTGGTGGTGACCTCAAGTCTGGGGTGGGTGAGGACTGATGGGCTCCCTGTAGAGGTCTGGAGCATAGTTTCATGGGTTGTGTCAGAAGCATACATTGTCACTACCTAACTTATACTGACTGCATGAATTTAACAGATGTCTGCTGTCTCCTGGGTTACCAACTCAGTATTTCTAAGTTCATACACATGCCAAAAAATAACAGAAGTTATAATTTATTTTTGTTTCATCTGTTTTTGTTTTCTGTAAGCAAAGGGAAGCAAGTAAAGAGTTTTGACAGAAGGAAATAATCTGCAAAAATTCCATGGCCCAAATTACCTTTTGGTTTACCACATCCAGTCCAAGATGAAAGTTTTCTGTTAGCTCTTTCCCTGGCTGTAGCTATATCAGTCTTACTCAATAGGAATCCTGAAGTCTGTGGGGCAAGAGCCGCCGTGTAAAGAAAGGTCTCTTTAATGAAACAGCAGCCTTTGCTTTGTGGAAGTGTTTTTCAGCAAGTCAGTGATTTCTCCCTACGTATTAACATCAGTTATAATTTCCATTTTAAATATGGCAAATTCATTACTTTTTCTCCTTATAAGAATGCACTTCCTTATTCTGATCTTGCGTGTGCCGTAGTGTTTGTGGGAACAACTCCAGAACTACACAGGGTGAGATCAGAATGAGAACCCAGAGCGTTCTGATACCATAGGTCTGGAATGTTTTTGTGTAAACTTTTTTAGATAGTTGATTTCTGAAGATGCACAGAGGTCACCACCTGGCAAGCTACTCTATGAACTGTGCAACAAAAAAAGTGAACAGCTTTTGTTTACCTGAGAAAATGATGATGGGTCCAGTGCATCCATAAAGGGAGATGGCAAAGGTCAAACTTTTCTGACATTTGAGCTTTCTACCTACATGAATTATAATGTTTGTTTCACGGAAGCCTATGGAATAGGATATGTTTATAAAGGCTATCTATTGAAGTGTACTGAATTTTCAACGGGTATGAGCTAGCAGTTTGGAGATGACCAGACTGAACAAGCATTCAGTGGGACATACTTCACTTGCACCTTCTCTTTAGGAATCTGAATTCTAAGTATCTGATAAACCCAAAAGCGTGGTCACTCCAGTTTAGAACTAGTTGGCTTTTGCTACACAAACCCTTTTTGGTATTTGCTGTAAATAAATAGCTAAGGTGCCTAAGAGATAAAAGGAACCACTTTTGCCAATACATTTAGCCGGTCAACACAGTGCAAGTGACACAACAAGGACAAGACTCCCTGATTAGCAACTGGTGACAAGGTCTGTTATTCTGTACTGTAACTTTGACGATATTCAAACTAGAAATGTCATTTTTTGTGCAAAAGCCTAGAATTCTGGTCTATATTCTTAATTGTTAATAATTGGATGTGATATACTCTTCCAGCTTATTTCAAAGTTCAGGAAAAAGAAAGATCCTTGAGTAAGAAAGTAGTGTGTGAGCATTGCTTAAGCAAGCCTGCTAGACTTTTCCAACCAGAATGAGTCCAAGAACAGCAAGAGATCACATTAGAATAATTGAACGTCCTGCATGCCATCCCAATGATTCTGGGATTCAGTAACCGCAATGCACCTGGCGCCAGACAGTGTCTGCATGTTCAGAGTATTTCTCTGGATAAGAATGATCCAGCTGTCAAATAATGAGTCTGGAGAACTAAAAGATGAGCATGATACAGATGTACAAAACTCTCGTGTCAGATTATGTTTGTGAAAGAGCAAAGTTTAAAAGGAATTCATAAAAAAAAAGAAAAGCACTTATTTTTCAGGACAAAAATAAAATCATGGCAGGGGATAAGTCAAATACTAAGCAGGACACAACTGCATATTTTTAGGAGTAAAGAACTGAGCTAAAACAGGGTTGCATGGAACCACATGCAAACATAAATTATTAAAATCTGTTGCTGCTATTACTCAGATGCTTAGTAGGATGAATTAAAACTTGCCTGCAAGGAACTAGGGAGGAATCTTTTAACCCTATGTGGTGGTTTCACCCAGCTAAACAGGTGGCCTCCACCACAACTGCTCGCTCACTCCCCCTCCTCAAAGAAACAGGGGGAGAAAATATGATGGACCAGGGCTTAAGGGTTGAGATAAGGACAAGCAAGTTACTCACTAATTATCGTCACGGGCAAAACAGACTCAACATAGGGAGATTAGTATAATTTATTACTATAACTAGCGAACTAGAGCAGTGAGAAACTAAAAGCAAACTAAAAACATCTTCCCCCCCCATCCACCCTCTTCTACCTCCTCCCCCCGAGCGGCACAGGGGAACGGGGAATGGGGGTTGCGGTCAGTCCGTATCGCTGCGTCTCTGCCGCTCCTTCATGGTCGCTCTCTGTTCCCCTGCTCCAGCGTGGGGTCCCTCCCACGGGAGGCCGTCCTTCCCGAACGGGTCCTGCGTGGGCTTCCCACAGGCTGCAGCTCTTCAAGAGCTGCTCCAATATGGGTCCGTACCANCTCCGCCGTGGTACACCATGGGCTGCAGGGGGACAGCCTGCTCCACCATGGTCCTCACCACGGGCCGCAGGGGAACTTCTGCTCCGGCGGCTGGAGCACCTCCTCCCCCTCCTTCTTCACTGACCTTGGTGTCTGCAGGGCTGTTCCTCACTCCTCTCACTCCCAGCTGCTGTTGCGCAGCAGTTTTTTTCCTTTCTTAAATATGCTCTCACAGAGGCGCAAACAACATCGCTCATTGGTTCAGGTCTGGCCAGCGGCGGGTCCCTTTTGGAGCCGGCTGGAGCTGGCTCTTATCTGACACGGGACAGCTTCTGGAATCTTCTCACAGAAGCCACCCCGGTGGCCACCCCTGCTACCAAACCTTTACCACGTAAACCCAATACACCCTACTACTGCCATTTATAGGCTGTGCTCTGTGCTTATGGCTTATATGTCTTTAAAAGGGATAGTGTTTTCACTGTTACATGAAATTTGCTTCTGAGGGAAGTGCGTCAAATCAATGACAACAAATTATACCAATAAATATATAATTTTTTTTTTTTTTAAAAAAAACCTCATTCACTCCAATGAAAAGCAATGTTCTGCTGTCCAGTATCAAAGCCCTTTGTAACCTGAGTCTTGAATGGTATTATCCCACTATTATACCCTCTGCAGCCCACCGTCAAAATGGTGCCAGCAGAGAATAAGGATCTTTCCTTACTCTCCAAGGAGTGACAAATGCTAATGTTCATTCTGATGTGGTAGTTTTTCTCTGGTAGAACTGAACATGCTTTTCTTGGTAGTTACGTATGTGTTATGTGGTTGGGGATATTGAGGCTGGCTGGCTTCCCCAGGGCCACACCAGCAGGGCCAACACAAGAACAAAAATCTCTTGGTAGGTAGCTATTTGCATGCTGTACTTAGAGCTGAATAGGGTGCACATCTCTGTGTATGAAAGTGGCATTTCATGAAGAACTGAGCACATTGATGTTCTTTTCAAACACCATTTTATAGCAATAACAGGAAGACAAGAGGAGGCCAAGGAATCTAACAGAATCTCTGTGGTAGGCAGGTTCAAATTAATTTCCATTCTTTGCTTATCATTTATTCAAATAAAATCTTTGGCATTTAAAATAAGTGAGAGCTGGGAAGCACTCCATTTGGAAAATGAGGTGAATTTCATTTAAAATAGCACAGAACAAAGCATTCTTTAAACACAAATTTATGTGGGAAGCAAATACGCAAACTTTGCATTGATTTTAAGTTCTAATACATACTAATAAATTTTAAATGTTCGTGACTCACTGAGAGATTGCCTTAAATAATTTAGACTTGTGTTTGCTAATGGCTGTGCCAACCAGAAAATAAATAGACACAAAATTTGGTTCAGATATAGTAACCTTCTTTGTCTTGCTATAAGTCTGTTTCCATTCAAAATTTGGAGTCATGTTGTTCACAGTATGCTTGTGGAATAAATATTCAATACAAGGAGAGAAGTAGCAGTGGCAGTATGAAATACCTGATTTTTGTGTTAACCTTTCATAGGTGGAATATGTAATGGAGCCTTTATTAATCTCTTTATGTTATTCCAACTCTTTACAAACGAACCCTGGTTTTGTTTTGTTTGGTTGTGGTGTTGTTTTTATTTTATTTTATTTTATTTTATTTTATTTTATTTTATTTTATTTTATTTTATTTTATTTTATTTCATTTCATTTCATTTCATTTTGTTTTATGAAAACTTGTTGAAGCCTTTTGCCTTGTTAATTTGGGAATGCTGCCTGTTTGTGATAAACTGAAAATATGAACATCCCCACCAGTATGATCAACAGCCTTGCTTTAGTTCTCCAAAATAGTCATCTACTCGTTAGAGTCCTCTAGACTTCCCTTTAATGAATGGAAATAGAAAGACAGACAAAATGATGATTTCTCTTACATACCCTAGAAAGCTATGTTAACGCGTGAATGTTATTTTGCATTGTGTGACCCACATGAAGGATCTGGAGAACAAGTCTTATAAGGAGCAGCTGAGGGAGCTGGGGTTGCATAGCCTGGAGAAAAGGAGGTTCAGGGAGACCTTATTGCGCTCTACAACTACCTTGAAGGAGGCTGTAGCAAGGTGAGGATCGGTCTTTTCTCCCAAGCGCCAGCTGATAAGACAAGAGGAAATGCCTGAAGGTATGCCAGAGGAGGTTTGGGTTGGATATTAGGAAAAATTTCTTCACTGGAAGGGTTGTGAAATATTGGAACAGGCTGCCCAGAGAAGTGGTTGAGTCACCATTCCTGGAGATCTTCAAAAAACTTTTAGATGTAGAGCTTGGTGACATGGTTTAATGGTGGACTTGGCAGTGCTAGGTTAAAGGTTGGACTGGATGATCTTGGAGGTCTTTTCCAGCCTAAATGATTCTATGATTCTATGTTAACAGACCATGTAGCAAAAGGATAACATGATCTTACAACAGAGTATAGCCAACAATAGAAGAATGCCTAAGTAAGCCTGAGAGCCCACTTAGAACGAACTTAGTGGTTCTTTAGCTTGCTAAGCATAATTTTCCCTGGTTTATTTCATTTTGTCCCAAGTCAAAATACTTGGTTTTCTGTTCTCTGATTAATGCAAATTTATTTAAAACGTCATTAAATAATAAACCAGATATGAGTGTTTACATATATAAATTTCTTTTTACCATTGTATGCAAGTGATAGAATTGAGAGTTTTTGAATAGCTGAGTTAAATGTCTGTCCTGGGTGAGGGGAGAATGACTTGCCTAATCTTTTGTAATGTGCTTTCATTTTTCTGTTCTCAAAAATACCTTCGTAGTTAAGCGAGTAATAAGATTAAATAAATAAGATTGCAAGACAGTTCCAATAACAAAATATTAGGTCCAGATCCTGTGGTTAGCTCTGTGCTCCTTACCCCTGAATTATGCATTTAAATACTTGATTGCAGTCTAAGATTGATCCTTTGCAATTTTAAGGATTCCTGCTCAGTCATTCAAGTTAATAGAAATTTCTTGCCATCTTGTGTGACACCTGGACACAAGTGTTTAGAACACAAATGTTTGGAGCTAAATATATTTACTTTGCTTGTTGCTGTGAAGTCTCTGGTATGACAAAGCAAGTTGCTAATACAGATTTCACCAGCTGTGTAGAATATTCCGTTTATGTAAGTTCTTCCATGTAGATTCTTTATGAACACAGTTTGGTGCAAGGAGTTGAGGTAGAAATCCTGTGTGATCCCATGTTTCCGTATAACTCCATTGTTGTAAGTTTTTCCCCCTTTTTTTTTTCTTTTTGCACCTGGACTTATTATTTGAATCCTTGCTTTATGGCAGGTTTTATTTTCAGAGAGATGACTGTCTGCTGGAAAGCAAAGCTGGATTCATGATACCCAGCTTCAATTTCTCACTTTACCAAAGGCCTTCAATGTGACCTTGGGTGAAGTACAACATCTCAGATGTCCAAAGGTACTTTTGAGCACATGAACAAATTAGGATCAGTCATGTTCTACTTTTCCCTGTCTTTCCCATTTATTGCAAGGAAAAGTTCTGAAGATATACAAAATAAACAAAGTAAAGGTGTTGTGGTGCTAAGATATTACTGTAAGGGGAGTTACAAGAGAAAGCAAAATTATAATTCCTTTCCAGACAGCCCTTGACACAGCCCTCAACAATCCCCCTCACAGTGTCATTGTGTGTAGCTAATGAGTCTCCTGTAATGCAGAGCAGTCTGCTTCATTATTTCAAATTCAGGTACACTCTTTAGCTATAGCAGTATCACAAGCCATGCAAGCTGTTATCAACATTAGCAAAATGCTACTTTCCTCACATCCAAAAGAAAAAAAAAACACAAAACAAAACAAAAGCAAACAAACAAAAAAACTGTTGGCTATTAGCAACTATCTGCCCACTTGCCAATGGATTTAGTGCAAAATCTACATATTTCTCCCACTCACTGCTTTTCAACATGATGATAAACCACTGCTATCCCAGTGGTTTATGACAATCCAAGAAAATGATATCCTTTGCCAAAACTGTCAAGTGGAGTATTTGCTATTGAATGAGAGGTGACGTGCTTATTTTTGTACCAAATTCCCAAGTAAATTCTATGAATGAATTTGGATGATGGCCCAAACGTTACCTCAAGCGAGTGTTCTCTTCTGTGTCAAAGAATGTCATAAATCAAAGCAGGTATAAAAATTTAAGAGCTCTTGAGAACACTATTCAACTGATACAGTCACTACAGAATAGAGTAGCCGTACAGTAGGCACTGTGCAATATAAATATTTTCTGGTACCAGAAAATGAAAGTTTACTTTGAAGTGAATACTGAAGTGAATTAAGTAAAACTCTCTCTCTCTCTCTATTGAAATTTACAGTTAACAATTTGTTTGTTGGGTTCTATTTTATCCATTTACAACCACATGTGAAACAGTTACCAGCCCCATCCTTTATAAAGTTGAGCGTGGAAACACTTACAAAACACAAGGTAAAAAACTATTTCCTACAGACCTGTTAATTATAATAATGAGGAACAGAGTATTACAATAAAAAAAAGGGGGAAATCAACAAGGAGGTAGAAAATATTGATTTTTTTTTAATTCCTCTTTCTTTATCTCTTCCATTTCCCTATCATTACTGTTTCCATCTAACATGGTAACAATTATCTGAGGGTATCTGAGAGTCATGCTCATGACATTTTGATAAAATGTTAATTTCCATAGTAATGTACTTCATTTTTCTTTCTGTATTACAGAATTAGCTTTGGCAGTCTCTGGAGGAACTTTGAAAGTATGAAGGTTGGAAATGAGTCAGTAATGCATCAGTCACATTTTATACTCTTGCCGAGAGTAAAGCAGTGGTGGACTGGGCTCCAGGTTCCAGTGCTACAGGTAATTGTCTTAACACATGTAGATAAATCACAATAGTGTAGTATGGTTGCATGAGAACAAACATAAAGTCAAGCACTTGAAGTGCCTGAGATCTCTGATGTATTTGCAGGAAATGTCAAAAACTGTAGCTGGGCTAAGATTTTATTTTATTTTTTTTTAATAAAGGTGAGAGGTTAGTTACAACATAATTTCTGTACCTTAGCTACATTGTATTTTTTCATATTCATAAATATGGACAAACAAAAGGGCTATAAACACTGCTGTTTGACAGTGTTAGGCGATCATGCTACCACCAGTATTGCTTCTTTCCTCATGCCAGTCTTTGCTGCCGTCAAAATAATAAGGTGCACATTTAAATCAATCTGAATCACACTGATGTTCTGTAGGCTCAAGCCCTTATGAAACAAAGGGAAGAGTTCTTGTTTGTAATGGGCTCCTGTGCAGCCAAACTTTCTCCTTATGAGGGTCATGAACCCCCGGCAGGAGAGGAGTGAAGTGTCGGCCACAGGTCGGCCTTGGTGACTGAATGAGTCTCATGCCTGTGGTACCCCATACAAGCAAGTTGTGATGCCCTCTCCTGTCCCTGTCATACTAGGCTGTTGAGGAGACTGGGGGCCCTGTTCCACTCCCCCAGGCCTGGGCAATATTCAATAAAAGCAATGCTTGGCACCACTGCCTATCAGAGCCACGGTCTGCTGGACCCAGTATGATTTCACTATTTCAGGGACAAACCAGTAGTTACAAGGCAGTGCTTTGGACAAGCGATTGTGCATGCCCTGGGGAGCTGTGGGAAGCATGTCACAGTGCCAGCAGGATTCCCACTTGGGGTGAGTCTCTGCTGTGTCCTGCTTTGCCAAAAGTTAAAATTCTCTGGTTGAGTAGTCCTTCTTTTACATTTATGCACTCTGGGCTAGTCAGTCAGTTTTGGGTGGTACAGTTCATTCTATGTATGCTGGAGGGTTTTTGTTGTTGTTTTGATAATTATAGAATTTTGCAAAGGTTTCCAGCTGCTGCTGCCATCTGTTCTCTACCACAGCACATAAAACATTTCCTTAGAGAGCGCTCTGTGGCCGCAGGAGCTAGTGTGATGCAGATTCAGTAGTGCTAGGGACAGGTAGCCCAGCTATGGGTTGAACGATTCTTACTGGGTCGGATTCAGGATGTGGACTTATGTCTCTGTCAATAATTCAGTTCTTCTGTATCACAAATTTGGAATGGGCTATTGGTAATACAGGAGCACACATGAGTGAGCCTGTGAGCTAGACATTCATTGTTAGAAATAAATGGTGTTTCACATTCTCCTGTAAAGATTTCCAACTTAACCTGTACTTCCTCTTGTTCTAAGGGGCCCCATCTGTAAACATCATTGCCTTTTACAATGGTGAGCTTAATTTACACCACGTTAAAAGTGCCTGAAAACAGCTCTCTGATGTCTTGCTCAAGTGACCACTACCTCTGACATTAAATTTAGTTTTCTTGTCAGTACTTTTGATCTCTAGTATTTACAATTAAACACGTAGTGTTTCAGAGCATACAAAAGATCAAAATCTGTTAGATCAAGTGGGATAGTCCCTCATATCACTGTATGCAATAGATATGTATGGTGCGGATTTATCAAATCTGTCCTCATCTGGAGTCACAGCTTCTTTTGCTGAACCTTTCTGGGGATAGCACCGTTCTCTGCTTACCTCAGGTGCAGACCATGGACTACCTGTTTCAGTAGTTTCCAAAAAGATGGCTGATTTCTTTCAGTGCTTGAATGCAATTTCTTTTCATTTTTCGTTAATATTGCAGCCTGAAGGAGCTCTCTACTGAGAGTTTATAAAATTCTCCTTGACTCCTATTGCTTTAACAACCTAAAGGGTCACTGTGATTTCCAGTGTTATTCCTTTGGGATTTCTACTATCTTAGCCAAATTCTCCAAAATGAAACTTTTTTTCAACTATGCTTTTAACTGAAATATGTTGCTCTGAATTAGTTCATTTTAAAAATATTTAGTCATTACAACAGCCCCATGGCCATGGTGGCTTATTACACTCAGTTAGTGTAGTCTGTGTATTGCCATTGATTCCAGCTTGTTTCAGAATCAGAAAACCCTGATTCCAAGATAAAAAAATTAAATCAAATTGCACAAATGCGATTTGAAAAGTAGTAAAAGGTGCATACTTATGTTGAATGTTACCTTGATTTAACTAAATCTAAGAATGATAGGTCTCTGGCAGGTTTCATTTCCCCTTAACTAATAAAACAAAGACTGTAAATGATAAAAGAATAAATCTTACATCTATCTTGATGTTACATCTATCTTGTAGTTTGTTATACAGTGGGGCCTCTTCAGCACGTGTCACCTCCTCCTCTGGTGATATTCTGAAATCTTTGACTTCTGGCCAGTCCATGATGACTTCCAAGATTCCTGGGCAACTGGGGTTTCCTTTTTGAACCCGTTGTGTGATCAGTGCGACCCACTTACTCCACGTAGCATCAGTTGCATGATGTGTAGAGGGGGCCCTCCCTTTGAACATCCAGCCCAGCACTGGCAGTCGGGGTGCCAGGAGGAGCTGTGCTTCAGTACCAACCACTCCTGAAGTAGCTTGAACCCCTTCATATGCTGCCAAGATCTCTTTTCAGTTCGAGTATAGCGGGCCTCAGATCCTCTGTATCCCTGCCTCCAAAACCCTAGGGGTTGACCTTGAGTCTCCTGTGGTGCTCTCTGCCAGAGGCTCCAGGTAGGGCCATTCTCCTCAGCTGTGGTGTACAGCACACTTTTTACGTCTTGTCCTGCCCAGACTGGCCCAAGGGCCACTGCATGAACTATCTCCTGTTTAATTTGTTCAAAGGCCTGTCGTTGCTCAGTGCCCCATTTGAAATCATTCTTCCTTGTCACTTGATAGAGAGTCAGACGCTAATCTGGAATATGCATTCTCCACAACACCTGAAAAAGCTTGTGTTTCCTTTTTGCTAGTTGGTAAAAATATGGAATGCTTCGTAAATTTGCGTGTCATCCTTGCACAGGGGCCATGCAAATTTTCTCTGTATTGTTCCACTTTTAGTATATGTGCTGCCAAAGCAAGCAGCTCGGCTGCTCTGTAGCAAAAGCTTGTAGTGAAATATTGAGAAGGAAGAGATAGAAGTGTGAACTGCTAAAAACTAGTAATGTTTGCAGATAGGAATAACTAAATAAGGAGACATAGAGAAATTGTCTAACTCCTTTGCCATGATAATATAAAGATTTCCTAAAGATTTTTACCACAACTCACAATGTCAGGCAGCTGGACATGTAGCTGGGAAGCAGAAGGTGTGGAAGGAGCGTGTCCTGAAATCTCATGGCAACAGCACAAAACCTGTCAATCCCGTAGACTGTTGAAAAGGGACTTCCCAAAGCAGTCTACAGTTTTGCCTGCAACACATTCCCCTGCCAACCAGCAGAGCCTCCGTTTAGGATGTTTCCAAAGTAGCTTTTCAGGTTTATAGAAAGGTAGAAGAGATCGTGCTGTAAAGCCACCGATTTCCCTTTCTTTGCTCTCAGTGGTAATTCCACCTCTCCTAGACAGGCGCTCAGTCTTAGCAACTATTTCTTTAATGTTTCTACTTCCACTCAGATTTTTAACAGAAGTATAAAGATGTAGCTACTCTGAAGGGTTAATAAGACCATGACTCTGTTGGCTGGTTGGACTTTTAATGTATTCCATAGCGAAGTAAGAAAAACATTTAAACAACAATATTTTAATACTGACAGCCATGTCAAGAAGAGCTTAGCTAGCAAGAAGAGCTGGAATGGTCTGTATGAGTAGCTTTGAGGCCTGCAAGGATACAAAAAAAAACTTGAAGAAAAATAAGTTCGCTATATTCTTTGTTGTTTTGTCAGTTCTGTTGTGCACATGCTGAAGAATGTGAGAGAGTGGGGAGATGTTGTGTTAAGATAGGCTTCTGAGATAAGTAGCAAGGAGTTGGCTATAATCTTGCTTTAATCCCACCGTATGTGCCATTGTCACTGGGAAGGTCGTGTCACTGGCAGCTTGTACCTCTCTTACCTCGAGTAGGCAGTCAGACACCCAATGTGGGAAAGAGTATTGGACAGCAGCAGGAACGGAATGAGTTTTCTGTACAACTCATGAGACTGGAAAAAAGAAAAAATCAGAGAACATGGCTAACTGGAGTGTTTTTCCCAACCCTAAAGTTTTATTGTAGCCTTTACACATCAAGCATACATCCAAACATGAGTCACAGTTGAATTTTTATTTCAGAAGCTACTCTATTATTTCATCCGAATAACTGAGAACCACTGTTAGTTAATGTGGGTGTTTGGTTAAAGTGAAGTGACCTTTCAGACTCACTGACACTTAAAGGAATCATTACTTATCAAGATTTATATTTATTTATATTTCTAGATCACAGTGTCCATGATGTTTCTCTGGCTTGTTTAATTTATTGACCAAAGATGGAAGGAGAAAGCATTATTCTGGATGATTTCTATGCAACATTATTGTCTTCCATTGTCCAGTTGGCTAGTTATAGGGCTGCGCCATTTTGTTCCAAAGCTGTTGTAAATTCCACATTTCACATTTTGTTCTCAAGTCCTTGCATTTTTTACTAGATTTGTCACCACTTCTGATTTATACCATTATAAATTAAATCAGAACCAAGTTTCTGTCCACACCTTTTCTTTTTCTTTTGCAGAAGGTGCTGCTGGGAAAATCCCACTTTTTCGGAGTTCTCAAATGTTCTGTATCCAATCAGTTTATCTTCATGCATAGATGAAGTTCTCTTTACCTTTTCCATGCTCAATTTTAGTGCTATCAAAATATTAAAACATCAGAAAAAGGCAAAATCTGTTTTTGCCATTCTGTATCTGTGATACTGGCTTGACTTTGTCTTCCTACGTCTGTCTGTAGGAGAAACCTCTGTAGGAGAAAAGAGGTCAAATCAGATTAAATAGGATTGCATGTTCTGTGTTAATTTAGCTTTTTTTTTTTAATTAGTTTCTGGTGGTCTAATTGAAAAAAAAAAGATCTCATTGGGTATTTCAATGTTTATCCTCAGTCAATTTATTATTAAAATAAATAATCAGCATTTTTCTAAAATTAACATATATTATTAAAATTTTGTATGGACACCTCGAGGGGATTCTCAGCATCACAAAAACATTTTGTAACAGCTGTGTTTGACATCATATTGTGTTGATAAGGGCTACTGCAATGTTATTTTGATGCTTCATATCCACACGTACTTTTGCGGGCAGGGTCACAGAGTGTCACAGCAGGGATACTGTCTGGAACTCCTTTGGAAAATGAAGTCTGATGAATCCTGGGACACATTGTCTAGTCAGGAAGCTCTGACTCTGGGGAGACTGGAAACCAGATATATTGTGGCACATGTGGTGAATACTGGCTATTGTTGAAAGGATCCAAAGTGAACTTCAGATAGAATGCAACAAGTAAAGATTTTTTGGAACAGATTCACATGACCTGAAAACAATCATCACTGTATTTTCATCAGGGCGAAGGAAAACAACAACAACAAAAAAACAAACAAAAGAAACAACAAAAAAAGAAAGAACAAAAACAAACAAGCAAAAATTAAATACAACTGCTAAAGATAATGAAAACTTCACTGTAAAAAATACCAGTTTTGTGGAAATTGCAGTGAAACTTGGTAGTACTGTATTCTGGAAAGAGTCCTTTTCTGCAGCTTTTTCTTACAGAAAACTCTCCTAATTTACACTGCCCGGTGCTTGAGTTTGGTGATTAGAAACTGATCCTCTTTCTCTGCATTTCTTTGGAAAGGTGAAGGAGTTTTTCCCATGCGGGGAATGGGAAGCAGAGTCCATGTGGCCTCTGGAGATGGGTTTGACAGGGATGTAATATGCCATCTTCCAAAGCAGCAAGCATTTCACCCCCCTAAAGGCTCCCTGGAGGTATTTTGCCTCAGGAGCATTAGTCTATATGAATTCTTATCCAAGGTGTAATTAAGAATACAATTAACTAATAAGATATAATTAATCAGCAAAATGTCATTTGGAGTCTTGGGAATGAGATTTCCTTCCCACTACCTCACTATTCAGTTTTACCATCCTTTTTTTGCAAAACGCCTTGCTGCCTAGGCATTCCTGTGAAGGAGTGGGGCTGCGTATGTCAAAGAGAGTACTCAGCCTCAGCAATGGTGACAGAATCAGGCCTTCTGTGAGTTCACTCCAGTCACAACGAATTAATCCCTGTTAAATAAATCTGTAACTATGGAGGGAATAAGGAATTCTGTGGGAGACATAACTTTCAGCAGTGCCTCGGTTCCTGCAGAGAGCAGAATTTAATGTTTTCAGTGGGAAGGTCACCCACTGTATTTCCCCAAGTGCATACATCACTGGTTGTTAGTGATTGTCCTCCTTGCAGGACTAGCTATTATATAGAGCTCAGCTTGCTCTTCAGTTGGATCTAATTAGTTCATGTTCATTCTATGTATGTCCTACTCACCAGTATGTTAACGTACTGCACCGATTCATTAGTCATAACTGGTTGTCGTATTTATTTAACTACTAAGTTATTTTCTGTAGTATACTAAGTTATTTTCCATACTGCGTGAACATAAATAGCAGGTATTGGCAGAGAATTTGTTAATCTAGTTAAAAATGACATACATTTGAGGCTTACAGGCTTATCAGGAATGCGTGATTGGTTAAGGAGTAAGCTCTTTTAAAGCATCATGCTGCTAACCTCGACCGCACTGTCTTTTTTCTACAGTGTAACCTATTCATCAAATGAAAATGTCAAAAATGAAGTTATCCACAGATCAGGGGCTACTGGTCCAGGCAAACTACAACTAACTTCTTTTTAACAAAGAGAAGAAAAAAATGTTTCATTATTTTATCTAAGCATTTCCCGTAGATTGTTTACTATGTTTTATTTATATGAATAGCATTTTCCCGTCTTGTTTCTCATGGAGTATCAGATTTTACTATCACTTGCCATAAAGAAAGGTTATTTTTATTTATCAATATTGAGTACTTCATATAGAAACAATATTTATGCTTAGTTAAATAAAAACCTTAAATACCTATATCTGTAGAAATAAAATATGCATGCTACGTATGACTACAATCACTATTTTAACGTGTTTAATATGAACACAATTTATTAATTTTGTAACACTGGAGCTTCATACAATGAAAAAAAAAGTCAGAAAGGATCTTAATTTTATTATGCAGCTTACACTTTAATGATTGTGTAGTGAGTATGCTTTCCACAGAAAGAAAGCAAGAGTTGCGAATCAGATGGTATGGTTCCTCAAGGCCTGCCATAATTGCAATGCTCATTTTATTCTGTTCCAGTGCT
The DNA here is from genome assembly GCA_013399475.1 of Chauna torquata. NCBI lineage: Eukaryota > Metazoa > Chordata > Aves > Anseriformes > Anhimidae > Chauna > Chauna torquata. The sequence continues at coordinate 124,129 of VXAL01016572.1, forward strand.
GCAGCAGCAGTATATTTTAAAGAAAAATTGGCAAAATTGGCCTAGGGTTTTCTCATCAGAAAGCACCATCTAGTGTTAGTTATTAAAAGTTAGGTTAAAAATATAAAGAATGCAGGAAAAAAAAAACAAAACACCTTAACACCTTAGGATTGCATGGTAAAATAAAATAAAATAATGATACCGGCTGAACGAGTTGCAGTATTGGTTCATGGGACTGTATAGTATAAGGATTTTCGTGGCACTCAGTGTCATAAGTTCACTCTAGGGTCATCCCAAAATGTTTTGAATCATATTTCACCATCATGTATTTTTGATGTCTTGCATTTCAACCTGAGATGTAGGGTAAAAATATTTCTTTGTTACCTAGAAGCTTGTAAAATGGCTGTATTTCATACAGAATATGAGGGAAGTGATTTAATTCACCAGACAGGATTCTTCAGTAAAATCTGGATTTTTTTTTTTTTTNCAGCAGTGACTGTGTTTGCACCAAGCCTCTAGTGTAGCCTGGCTTCTCTGGCAACAGTAAACCTCAGATGATTATTCCCCCAACTTGTGTGATTCAGATGAGAGTCTAAGTTTAGGTGAGATGAAAATGAGAAGTAGGAACTAGCTATTAGAAAGGGGATGCTTCCTTCCTTACGGCTCATGCGCTTGTGGTTAGGACTCTGCAGAATGGGATATCTGGGCTCTTTCCCCTGCCCCAGTGAGCATTTTGTACATGTCCCCATGAAGCATCTCATGCAGAGTATAAGAGTTTCAGCAGAGACTGCTGAGAAAGAGTTGCCATTGTGTTCTCTGTAACCCCTCTAGCCTCGGGGTTAGAGCAGCCCCTCTGGAAGCTCTTTATCAGGTTTTAGCTAGCAGTGAAAGCAGGCAACTTTCTGCTGACAGGACCCACAGATTGTGCAAATGTTTCTCAAAGTTGCAAAGAACTCAGAATCCTCTTACCTTACTAGAAGCTCTAGATGTAATATCTCTGTGTAATGCTAATATATAAAGTATGTATTGGTGGCTGCTGTAAGGAAAATGTCTTAGAGATGCTATAGCAAACATGACATAGAGTTATCTCCTTTGGAAACATGACAGAATTAAATTGAAGTTTAGCTGGAAGAAGGATGGAGCAGTATTTAACTTGCCTGATGTGTTTTGCATCTGTAATGTTTAATATGTAGCAGAACTTTAGGCCCTGGAGACCAAACACATATATAGCAGTAATTATCAAGAATCTAATCTAAAACCCATTGGAGTCTAGGAAACATTTTCAGTGACTCTGCTGGGAATTTTGGATCTGTCCAAAATTAATCTGTTTGATTAAGTAAAGAAAACCATGTTCTGAAGAAATCAAAGGCTTATAAATAAAGCTCTGGCTAATAGCTAGGGCAGCCTTAGCAGAATTCCTCAGTGAATTTTTATCTTTTAAAGTTGAAATGGAGTCTAAAGTTTTAGAGAACCAGAGAGTTATTTTTCCTATGTGGCAAGATTTTGGCTCCAGAGAAAAAGGATGAAACAAACTGACTAATGTCCTATGGAATCCCAACAAAATAAAAGAATCCCAACAAAAAAAAACAAGGGCTAAAAAGGAATGAAATACAGTGGTTTGAGAACCAGAGGCAGGAGAGATGATGTAGAAAGCATCTGAATCATGGAGAAAAGTCTGTATAGTGAATTAAGTTTGGGATTTAATGAGAACAGTGAAATTTAAATTTACTGGAGACACTAGTGGTAGATTAATTGCTATTGTTAACTTTACTGTGATAGCTACTGCTTTAGAATAACGTAGCTTTTACTCTGGAGCTGAAAAACTTCAGATACATTGAGCATGTAGCAAACTGGTTGAAAAAACATATGAAAGCAAGTTGTACTGTTTCAGACCAAAACAAAATTGAACCATAGCATTGATGTAATGTTTCAGACTTTTTTTTTTAAGTGAAATGTTATCTTTTGGGGAAGAGGAGAAAATGCAGTAATGTTCTTTTTCAGGAATGTCTTGTTATTTATCCAGATTAGGGCATCTACTACGAATCCATAGTTTAAATTGAAAGATTCATTAACTACCTCAGCTTTTGGAGCAGTCCCTGAAACATTAAACTTGAGCAATACAACATGACCATGTTTTTAAACTGGTGAGTTGAGCCCAGATCTCCCAATACAAAATAGCTTTCTTAACCCTCCAGCTTCATGAATCAAGAGGTTCTTTCAGAATCATAGATGTCTTTTTCATTTTGTTATTTTTCAAGGTAGCAGAAAGACCTTCAAAAATATGAGCTTCATATATTTAGAACTCAGAAGATATCTGAAATACCTGCCCCCAAAACTGTCATTATATTTAAATCAACTTCATGATTTTTTGTAGTTGGATTTCTGTTATTGGAATCTTGGGGGCATGTAATATGCACAGGGGAAAATAGAAGAAAAAGTCTGTATTACACCGTGTTTTCTGCTTCCCTGGAAGCCCCATTCTTGGTTTTTATCTCAAGGCTGCAAGTGAATTTTATATATGTACGTGCACACACATACTGATTTACTGCATATGTATACACACATACTATATATATCAGTATACTTATACATGTATGTAGTGGTTATCAGTATTCTTTGATGTTTTGACCTGTAAAATTTTCCAAGAGAAATGGAACAATGAATTTAAAATTTGAGACTACTGAGAGTGAATATAGTTTATAGTTACATGTTTCAGTCCTCCTAGAAATAGTCCATGGACCTACAGACACTTGAGAGCCCAGATTGCAAACTACTGGTTTAAATGTAAATGCATGTGGTTACATGATATGAGCACCAGATGGCAATAGAAGGACATTGGAAACATTTCCTTCTACTTGCTGTTCTGCTTTTATTTCAGTATACTGAGAAAGTGAAGGTCAATAAAACTGCTTTGTCCCTATTGTCTGAAAATGTTGATTAGTAGGAACAGATATTCCACCCAATGAAGCATGGTTTTCTGTTGAGGAAGGCCCAGGATTTCATGGATAATAGGTTTTGAGAAGAGTTGAATTAGAAATTGTTTCAGGTGTCTGTTTAAACCTGAAGATGTAAAAATAAAATTTGTAGTGCATCAGTTGCTGTATTAATTTTAGTGGGAGACTGCAGACCTTTCTTGTTTGCTATAGTGTCAGGAAAACATGAAACAATGTCAGCATGTCCATTCTGTTCACGGGAGTACAGTGAAGAGATGCCTGATCTGGTACTGTCCAGGCTGCAAAAGATAAGCAGCACAGCATGTAAAAGGACACCTGAGCAGTTGTGAAAGCAGCAGATGTTAGCCTAGGAGTGTCACTAACATCACCAGAACATTTCTGGTTTCAGTGTTAGCTAAGATTAGGTTTATCTCACAGGGTTCTGCTGCATAGTATGCACGAAATATTTTGTGTGCTTATGCTAGGAAAGCCTGGTGACTCTAGCAGCCATCTGAAAGAATTAGATTCATCTCCAGTCAACAAGATGCTTTCTGCTAGTCTGAAAAAGCCAAAGTGACACTTGCTAAATTATTCTCACCATCCAGTTGAAAAAATGTTTGCTTATTCAGTGCTGTTCTTTTCATTTTGTCTTGCAAGAGACACTTCCTGGTTGTGTTATTTCAAGAAATGCAGAAGAGATTGACAACCTCATTTAATTTTTTTGCCACAGCTAAAATGATATCCCACCCCCACCCCCCCAATCTCAAGCTGAAAGTGAAGAAATGTGAAGTTTTTCTCTTTATCTAAATGTGTTGCAGCTGCTAGCTTTGATCAATGCCAGGGTAAAGATTAGCCTATTATTGTATTTAACATTGAAAAAGTAATCAGATAGTTCCAAGGCACATGTGCTGGAAGAGCAGAATGAAGGTTTCCATCATGCTGAACTTTGACCATGAACTAATACAATAGATTTTGGCAGAGGTATTCATACACTGATGTGTGTGTTTGTATACATAGAACGCACTGGTACACATCTCGATGTGGAGAGTAGTGATGTGTTAATAATGAACATGAAAAAGTCTGCAAGGTGTTCATATCAAACCAGTAGCAACTGTTAATTGGTAACATCTTTTCAAAGGAGACATATGCATTCAGTAGGAAGTTACCTTGAATCCATAGCAGCATTTAAGATCTCTGATTTGCTTAACAGATGGCAGACAGAGAGCCGTGTAAGAGTGAATTGAAATGACTAGTAACCCATTTTGTTTCCTCTAATAATTTGGAAGACCTTGATAGAGGATTGAAAGTTCATTTGATTGAAGTGAAACTAGGTGATATATTCCCTAATGTGCTATAGAGAAGACATTTTTACATTTTTTCAGCATGCCACAACAGTAATATTAAGAAGCAAGTAACTAGGCAAACTCTGAATTTAGCCACTGGTGTACAGTTGATGTATAACATTCTCTGCTTTCCACAAAGCTCTTTTTCTGGCCTAACCACAAGCTGTAGGGACACGACTCTCTTACACTAGGTGCGTTGCTTCTGATCTGCATAGTGAGATAGTGAGGAAGTGAAATTCTGTTCCTTTCTTTCCATTGTACTAAATGCTGCATTTATCCAGGGAATGGAAGCACCTAATTTCTGATCTCCAGTGAGCCATTCCTTTTTGAAGATTTAGTTGTCATGCTGAACAGTCACTTTTAGTGCATAAGGAATGACAAGAACTAAAGGAAGAGAACCCCTTACCTTTTTTAAAATCAAGTGCTCCTTGTTAGTTCTGCGTGGAAGCTAATTACTTTCATTGTTCTTTATTTTCTCCATTTGGCCATAATGGATTTGACATTGAGGCACTTAGAGACTGAATAAGGAGAAGGAGGAGGGTCAGGTTTGCTGCCCAATTCTCTGTTTCCATTTTGATTTATCGCATCATTTTTACGCTTTCTAGTACAGGCAAAGCTGGGCCTGTGGATTGATTATTGTCAAAGGCCTAATATTTTCTGAACCCACTGTTATTAGACACATCTATTTTCCTTGTGGCAAGCTGAGAAATGTATGCTCTAGATTGTTGGTAATCTTTACTAAATGTGATAAACTGACTTCAATTTGAAGAGCAGAAAGGGAATCCCATTATTAAGGGATTGTTCCATGGCTAGTGCTACTGCGTGAACAATTAGAAAAGTTGTGCAACTGTTTAGGAAACTTCATTTAGCTTTAAAAATAAGGAGGTAATTCTTCCATTTTGCCAAAAAAGGGCTATTCTTTTCATGCTCTCCTCAGCAGCTTCCCAAATTCAGGACTCTCATCACTGCCTCTTGTCATCTTCCTTTATCTTCATTGTATATAGATAGTCTGACAGTAAGAGTTATTTTCTTCCTCATCTTTATGTTTATTCTGTTTCTTATTCTGAGTTCTGCATTAACATGTCTACAGTTCTAAGCAACCTCATGGACCTCCTAGATGATAATAAAGGACATTTGCACAGAAGAGTCATAGCAAATAAGATACTTCAGTATAAAACCTAACAAGAAAAACAGAGGACAAATAATCATTTCATATAACAGGTTTGCATACAGTGTTCCTTCAGATCAACCTTCTCTCTGGTTTGCTTTTGAGTTTGTTTGACCCATGCTGTATCAAAACAGTCTGACAGAGACACGTACAAGCTAACACACCTACAAAAGTAAGCTAGCCAAAGAACTCCAGACCACAGCGGACTCTAATTTTGACTTAGTCAAATGTTGTTGTCCTTAAAACCTGAATTTGCAAGGTCCTCTTTTCATTTAGAAGGCTACGTTAGCATTATTCTGTCAATACGAAGATCTGAAAAACTTCTGTAAGCATTTGCTGCTCAGGTCATGGTCATCTTCAATAATAGGTATTACTTTCATTTTACAGATGGTGGTCTGAAAAGTGATTAAACAGCTTTCCTAAGGCTGCATTGTTAATTGCAAAGCTGGGCCAGAATGTTACATACCTAATGCATATAGCTTTTTATTTATGTAATAGCTGTTCATTTCTCACAGTATGTATCCTATTTTAAGCACTTCCAATGATATCAGGAGCTTGACATAATAATTAAGAAGGTATTCAAGTACCCAAAAGATTAGTTTGCTATGTTTGCTTGTTTTTCTCTGCCATTCAGGGTAGCTCTAAACTTTGGTGCAAAACTCTTTATTTTAGAACAGCTGTACCGCAGATCATGATGAATCATAGTGTTTCTAAACCACTACAACATGGATCTCCATAATCCACTCAGCCTTATTAGTTCTAGTATAATAGTTTTAAGTAACAATTTCTTTGCATGACTGTTTTTTTTTATGAAGTATCTAAAAGCAAATGTGTAAAATGATATAAAATGCGGGATATATTTGAATCAGCCTTCAATGAAAAACAAAAAAGAAAAAGCTTAAAAAAAAACATTTATTTTCTCGAAGTCATTGAAGAGAACATTATTACTGCTTATCCAGCTAAAAAAAGAATAATTATTTTGCAAAATTTAAGGTAATTATATTACTTGAACATATGCTTAGTGTTTAAATTAGGTAATGACAGATACATGCACGGTGTGAAAATTCTAATTACTTGCCTCTGAAGCAGCACAGTTTACCAGACAAATAGGTGAAGGGCGATTAACCTTTTGACATCTGGAAAAACTTTAGGTTTTCCTCAATATTTTTATTGTTGATTCCTGTATTTGCATTTAGAATATGTTAGTTACCAATCCGGGGTTGCAATATTCAAAATAAATACGTACTTATTCATACAATACCAAAGTAGTATCTTTGTTGAGAAAAAAAATATGATTAACATTTCCTTCAAGCAGCCACACTGATCAGTGGCTTAAAGAGCCTTAACCAAGTCAAGGCAGGAGTGTTCACCTGTGCAGGAGCGTTACGGTAATACAGACACTGTGCAGGAGTATTGGCTGCATTTAACACTGAAAAAAACTAGAAGCTTTTCTGTTGTTGATGAGGAAGGTGAATTGTGGTGAAAGTTATGAATTTAGGCTACCCCGCTTTATTAGACGTAGCAAATCAAAGTAGAGTGAGATGGGCAGGTGTCTTTCAGTGGGACATAAGGAATTAGCTAGCCCCCTGCCGAGTGGGGTATGGCAAGACCTGGAGCAGAGCTTTACAGGGGGTTTCCCCTTAAGAAGCTCAGGCCAATGTCCCCCATGCAAGGAGGGAATGAGTGAGAATGTACCCTTTGATCCTCGGCAGTGCCTGAAGTGTCGCTGTGAAATGCAGCCTGATGTTAGCTGTGCACTTCAGAGATACCCTTTGAACTTTCTGCTAGAGGGGAAAGTCATAGCAGATATTCCTTGCGGAATTGTGTATTCCTCTCTTCATCCTGTTTTCGTGTCTTAGCATGGCAAGGAACTCCAATTGTGCAGTTCTTTAAAAATCAGCCATCAGGGCTCTTACGTGTCACCTCCCCCTCCCTGCTCCCCAGGCTGTTAGTCATAAATACGTTGGTTTCCCAACACCAAGTCTGAGATAGTTCACGCATTTCTGCCAAACTCAGTTAAAAATTGAGCATATTTAGAACCTTGGACAGGGAAACAGGTATCATTACCAACTGGAATGGATCAAAAATTACTTGAAAGGATGTTTTGCCTATGTTTGCATTAAAATCTGAAGACATTAGAATTATGCATGATCTCCATTATAGACACATATGGAGTGTGCATGTACATCTGTATCGTATTAAGGAGAGTAACATAATCAAACACTTTTGAATGACTGAAGGTAGAGGGGCTACTCTGACTATTGTGACTTGTGTGTTTTGAGAATTCAGCCCTGACAACTGGGGAAACTGATCCTGAGTTTTCTGAGTGTCTCTTTTATCCCTAAGCATTTTTTGATAAATGAAGTAAATGTGGACTGGTTGTTCTGAGTGCTTGATTTTTGTTTTTGTCAGGTGCTGTTCTTTCCAGAGGCTTAGTGGTCTGTTATCTACCTTCTCTTGGGAACTCTAAGGTATTTTGAAAGGAAATAACAAATGATTCAATTTCTGAGTCAAACTTTTTTATGCAGAATGTTGAATTTCTGATAACCTGAGCAACATTATCAGTTTTCAGGTGTTGTTAATATGATGATCATTCCCATTGTCTTACATGGCCAATGACATCACATCACACATAACAATGAAATTAANTACTGTGGAGGAGAGGAAAAAAAAAAAGCATGATAAATTCTATATTTTTGTAGCCAATGCCTTTCATGTGTACCAAAGGATTAATTGTACAGTTAGATGAAAAGCAAATGAAAAGAATGAGTGAGAAGAGTATATTAAGAAACAGATAGTCAGGATATTGTATCCTGGAGCTAAATTTGAAATGTAAACCCAATACTGTACATTGATAGCACCTAGGAGTAATGCATGTGCCAGAGAAAATTATATTGCAATATGCCTTGATTACCATCTGCTTGATTTTAATTAATTTCCTTAATTGGAGAACAATGCATTTTCTAATTACACTTGAAAACACTGCTAGCAATTGCAGAGTCTTTATGTACTGCACAGACTCTCCTGGTAGACCCACTCCCTGCCTAATTTATACTGGCCTCGTCTCAGTGAACACGGGCTGTTTGGCAGACTCTTGACAATTACTCAAACTAATCACATGTGAAGCAACATTGCAAACTTGTAATTTAGGCGCAATAAAATTCTAACTGTGAATAACTCAGTTCATACAGATACCAGGGTGAAATGTCCACCAGAAATGTAATTAGAAAACAATACAGTTGAAGCTAGAATCAAATTTAAAGTGAAATGTACCATCTGAATAAATGCTTTGGAGATAATGGCTTTGACCACAAGAATAAAAATTAGTTGCCTTACTTTAAACCAAAAAGGTAGCGTAATATAAAATTAACTTAGCAGGTAAATAAGCAAATATTTAAGCCACAAAATCAAAACATCAATTCCAGGGAACACATTTATTCTGCTTGTAGCTCTATTGAGATCTAACTTAGTTACAGCCAAAATAAAATTGGCTCAGTGATTTAAACTAGAATTTCTTCACATTAATGTCCCTCTTTTCTGCAGACTAATTGAATAAATCCATCAAGGTATGTCTATCTTGCAGCTTAATCTTCTCTTGGATATAGTCCATCACAGTTCAGTAAGGTACCCTTTCATAGATATCCATTTCTCTGGCTGAGGTTTGAGAGAGTCCTAAATAAGAGCAAGGAGGCTTCGTTCTTATCTGACTTATCACCTGCCTCATTTTTGCAAGATTAATTCTATGCCAGCTATTTGCCTTTTTATAAAATGGGATCACATTTAGCTTTATTACTCGAACCTGTCTTCAAGGGCAAACTGTGAAAAATGGACAATGCCCAGGCTGGGAAGAGGAGGTACTGTTTCAAAGACAAAGAACTGCAAGGGTTGCCTGTTCACCTTGGATGAAAGTACTTTGCAACACTGCAGCAAAACACTGCCCTCATGAACATATGCTATCTAGTTACTCATTCTGACACATCCTCTGTATGGTCTTTGAGATCAAATTTGCTAAGACACATTTCTGGAATTCTAAAATGTGAAGGGAAAAAAAAAAAAAACAACACACATCCTTGCTCTTACTTTACAAAATAGAGTATCTGTTGATACATCATTAAAAAGGTCAGAGTCTTACCCAGAACGCAACACAACCTTTCAGTGCATCTGACTAGTACTTTACTGGACATCAGATCAAGTTTCCATGCATATTTTGATGAACCAATTTGTTCTTGTTCTTAATAAAATATAAGGTGTTGATCTTTACATCCGTGACAGGCATTGTCAGTCTCTGAGGCTGAAGAATACCTGTATTTTTACCTCAGGCTTTACCTCAGGTCAATACAGCTGTACTGCTAGGGATCTTGGACACTTCCTTCTTTAATACTGTGATGAGATAAACAAAACTGGCACAGGACAGGGTTAACTCAGGTAAGAAATAGGGGAAAATAAGTCTACTTGCAGCAAGTGCAAGTGCCGAAAGTATTGGACAAGCAAATTCAGGAAAATAGCGAGAGTGCAACTAAAAGGAGGCTTAATTTCTAAGGAGAGTCTGAATAAGGAACTTGGAAGGAACATTTAAAGATCAAAACTGGCAAATGATTGCCACACACCAGGAGCAGAGGAGGGAGGAAAATGCTGAATGACTTTGTTCTGCAGTTGAGTCCCTGGCTGAGAGGGGAGCTGTTGGAAAATCTGACCTGTTATATCTATGTAATGTTTAAACAGCGAGGCATGTACTTAAGTGTTTTTTTCTACAAATGTTTGTTATGTGACACAAACAAATGAACTAAACACAATAAAACAAAACATAAAAAAATCTCCAGTGCATTGTTAGGATCAAGATCTACTTCTGCTTGGGTACAATGCATTTGGAGGCTTTCCATATAATTCCTGTGCAAGTTTGAATTTCTCTGCAGGTATTCTATTGTTTCCATTTCATGAGATCTGTACATTTGTTTTTAAGTAAGTTTAACCAAAGAAAAGTAATGCTTGTTTTGACTTTCGATGTGCTTTTTGTACTACTTTCAGACTGTAAAACATTTCATTAATCTGCTCAGCATCTGTTTGCCAGAGGCACTAATCACTGAGTGCGACTCATTTTAGGAATTTAAATGGAGCTCTTCGAATGTGTCAAAATATTTTCAAGAACCCAGTATCAGGAAAGCTAAAGGGTATATGAAATTGATCATCAGAAAAAAATTATCTGAATCAGGAAGAATAGATTTTTTTCTCAGAACTAGTGAACGAGGTTGGGTTTTGTGATGTTGTCTGATAATAATGTGTTTTAAAACATTATCGAGTTACACAGTTTAACAGTCATGTCTGTGATCTCAGGAATATCTTTAACTTCTGTTACCACGCTTAAATGCCAGGGCTGAGCCTGGACCTGCAGCTTAGCCCACTATTACCATCTGAAACAGAAGAGCAAGGTCTCCCAGGCAATATTGTAAAGTGATACTTTGGGCACGTTATTTTTATCTATATTCAAGTAGATGAGATTGCCCTGTTGAAGATAAGTCCATGTAATCACTTTGCTGTAATTCAGGCATGAGAGTTCCGTCACCTGTAGATCGTATGTCCAGGAGCCCTGGGAATAATACACAGAGCATGGAAGAAGGTGATGTAAATTTTATGAATTCATGTGACCATGCATAAAAAATAGATACTGATATGCTAATGTATTTGCTGAAAAGACCTAACATGTAGATACAGTGATAGAGTGAAATCTTTCACACAGTTTTTAAAAAGAAAAAAAAAGATATGTTTTCAAAAAATGTCTTTGTGAAAGTATTCCAGTGTCTCCTGTGCCTCCATTTTCAAAGCAAATACTGACATTTGCTAAAGCAGTGTTTTGTTTGATTCATAATCAAACAAGAAATTTTTAAATGAGTAAACACATGGCTTGGTTTCATTAGCAGAATTTATTCTAGTATCCAGAATAGTATCTGCGGTGGGTCAATGAACTCTGACCTGTAGCCAAGGACAGACTTGCAGCTGTGAAGATTTGCACAAGGATCAGGTCCAGATCCAAGGACCAGGTCTCTGCAAATCTGAACTTAGTAAGGAGGATGGGGAAGGTAGCAGGCTCGTGCCGTAGCCATAAGTGTGCTGGCATATTGAGTATCTGAAGTAAAAAACATCTTGTGGCCTATCGTTTCAAGACTCAGGTCAATACCATAGTCACAGCCAAACCTTTTGCATGATAGGATACCCACCCTTCTGCCGGTACACAGACTAGGCAATAGTAATGTTTTATTTAAATAGCTGTACCTAATTTTGGCATTTTAAGGGACAGATATAAATGCTTTGGCACTTATGTTAGCACTTCCCAGTAGAGAAATTTCAGTCAACATAAATATCTTGCTTGAATATGCAAATATGAAAATGAGGCTATTGTAAAGCTATGTAGCATTGATAAACTTCACACTTCTGAGAAGACAGTTGCTAGTTAATTAACATGCAATAACTTTCATTAAATATATAATAGTACATATAGTTGCAGTGTTTATTGAACATCATTAAAACCACATAGATCAACAGCCATGTTTTCAGTTTCTTAGCTGCATAGGAGGATATGAGTTTGGAATGTGTCATCCCTAAACGTGTTTCATTGATAGTTAACATTTATTTATTTAAAAATCCTAATCACTTTACAAACTTCAGCATAAATCCTCTTTAGAGACACCAGACTGGGTTTACTTTGTGTTTCTTCTGGTTTCATTACTGAAAGCAATGAAGTTGCGTAGTATCACTTTGAATATTATACTACAGTTGCATAGTAAAGTATGGTCAGGTTTCTCTTTGCAGTTGCTTGCAAACTATGTACTTTAAGGCTTACTGACAAATAATTGCGCCTTTTTATGTGAACTTTTTCATTTTTAGTTAGTGATCAGAAACTCCAGGTTTCTCTGACAGCTGTTACTTTTCCTCCTTATCCTTCTTCCGTCCCATAAATGTTCTATTTTAACTCTATTGTTCAAGTAAATAATGGTGATATCATTTTCTGAAGTGTGAGACCTAATTCCACATTAGAAATACTTCTAATGATCAGACAACAATAACTCATGTAATTCTTCTGTGTCTGAAGTACAGAAACGAGTCGGGAGAACTGTATCACCCCAGTTCTAATCATGTGCCTCATGCACCACCGAGAACTGGGAAGATATTCAAACTCTCTCTTCTCCTATATTGACTATGAAGATTGCAGTCCAAATGTGTTATATACAAGTTTCAGGAAGGCTTTACTGGGACTGTTAACTGACAGAAATTTTTCAGTCAGAAAATACCACACTTCATTTGACTGCTACTGATAACATAACTTTGAATTAACTGGTAACATTTAAACAAAAATGTTAAGCAGATGAGCAATGGACTTCCCTCATTCCTCAAGTCTAGTCTCAGTCAGTCCACCTCCTCCAGGGAGCAGAGCTCCCTGGGACCTTCCTTGTCGCTTTCTTCCTGTCCTGAGCACTTGCTCTCGCACATTCGTAGCTTCTGTACCAAGGTGTCACAGCAACTGCTGGCAGTAGGTGGGATTCCTGCCTCCCATGCTGCCTGTGCTTTGCCACTCTCTTGGTAGGCACACGAATGCTGAGGTTTCGCCAGGTCTGTTGTGAGAGAGTGTTGAAGCTCTGTTACTCTTTCTCCCTTACGGGCTCCGCACCTCCTGAGCCTACGCGGCACAGTTGAGTGAGTGCTGGGTGACATTGTGTCTGGCACACTAGTAGTCTCTGCTGACTCGCATTCTTCTACCTTGGTGTAACATACTATACACATAAGAACAAGAGGACAGTATTTAACCTACCTAGCTTACTTAGACTACATTTCTTTGCAGAATCCTTTCCACTCACTACTGAGGCAATTCTACACTATCAAGAAGTGCCAAGCCTGGAAATCCTCATCAGGAAAAGAGCTTTCTCTGAGAATGCAGGTGAAACTCGATGGATGATTTATATGGTCCGTGATCAGATTTTTGCTCTGAGACATTCTTAAACTTGTTTTTATCAGCGTGTTTCAAAGGCTTATTTCATGTAACTTTCAAATTAAGGCATTCTATACCAAACTATAAATAAAACTGGGGCAGAAGGCTGTGCTCTTTATACACTTACACTTCTGAATTACACTTTATATAGCGCTAGCAGTATTCTTCAGAAAAATAGGAATAATTGAATTTAAAGCAATAGCAGTGTGTTTAAGGTTGTCTAATTTAGCATGCTGGATGTAAGCTGATAGTATCTCTGCTTCCAGTCTACTAATTTTTTAATTTAGAAATGTGGCCAGTGATCATGCTGTATCTGACAAACTGGTCAAGTTCTTGCTATGTTATGAATAAATATGCAGACTGAGACTGGACACTTTTCTGGAGCAATAGAAGGAGGTAGACAACACAATGCAGCAATGGTGATGTGTATCATGCAGGAAACTGCTTTAGTTTCTTCCTAGAAAAATGGCATAGATTTGTTTGGGGTACCAATGCAATGTAACATCAGGAAAATAATTTATTTAACAGCTGTACCTAAGATTAAATCTCTGTGAGAACATTTGAGGACTGTCCTTTCCCACAGGATGTTTTTGACAGGGTTTGATGGAATATACAATTTTCTTCCCTTCAGGTGACGATTGTCTTGATGCATTTTTGACAGGATCCTGCTACTCTTTTGCTAATGACTTGCACGAAGACAGTAGGTGGTACTACAGCAGGAGGCTAGTGCTGACCTACTTTGCTGGGTGGTCCCAAAGCAGCAATCTGCAAGTCAGAGCACTGCTGTTTAGAACCATAATACTTTCAATGATCTGTGGACTGCGGTGGGTGAATTTTTTGTCAGATGGGCTTGTGCAATTACCAAAGCCATGCTAACTTTTACAGCAAAATTAAAAATAGATATCTTTACACTTTTCTCTTTTTTTCTTTTTTTTTTCTTTTTTCTTTTTTTTGATACATGCATATGAAACCTGCCAATAATGATGCAGTAACACAGATGTACCAGTGCATCTCCAGGAGAGCTGATCTCATGAGATTTAAACGGAAGACAATAATTACAGAGTGGCTATATTTTAAATGGGATAGTTCTAAATAATTTTTTAGCAGATTTTCAAGAGTGGTTTTGCAATGATCAGAATACTGTCTAGTCACTTTTTTCTCTGATAGTGCCATGGGTTTTGTTTCTAAGGTCAGTGTCTTTCAAAGATTTGCTGCCAAACTATTAAACTTTCTGACTTGTTTCTCACTGAAGGAACGAAAGATAAAATTCAAGGGTAGACTGTAGAAGGGCTACATTTCCAGAGAGCAAAGAGTAATGATGAATTGCCTGTAAAATGACACTTGTACTCCTGCACCCTTCCCTCAGCAATTTCATTCAACTGTCTGGAGGTTACTTCAGTTCCCTGAAAATATCCTAATATCAAAAGAGAGGAAACCTTTCCAGCCTGGAGGTATATGATATTTCATGAAAACAACAGAAGAAAATGGATTGACATGATTAGCTACATTTTATATCCAGCAAGAATTTGCCAGGAAGATTCAGAATGTTATTGATGATCAATTAATCTTTTCTTTTTGAAAGCCTGGGATGGGAAAAATCTCTTTAGGGTTGATTTGCAGGAACATATAGGCAGTAAATCTTCTTTTAGATGCCAGTATTTAGATGTCAGCAGCATTCACAAAAATTTCTACTCAGCTCTTGACTGACCATGGAGGCAGCTCTCTCAGCAGTGAAGTGTTTGCTTGTGAAGGCCCTATAAATATTCTGCTGAATATGTGTGTAATTAATTGATGACACTGCCATAGTCCATACCTGAGACCTGGCAGGATTCACCAGCAATATGTTGTATCTGTGTCCAGAGGCTCTTTATATTGGTGGTGCAATTTCCGCCTCATACACAGTAACTCATCTGGAAAACAGATGATAACAATCCTGCATGTGAAGTGGGGATTTACATGCAGATCTTCTACTTCTCCTGACAATTTCTAATGTCTGATGCAGAGAGTGTTCTGGAAATAATTCCAATTCTCTGTCCTTCCCCCTCCCATTGTTCCAGTTTATGTATAAATTTAAACATTCCTTAGAATATGCTTCCAGCTGAAGTAATCACCAAACTGTAGAGTTCCTCTCACTTTCACATTAGCCCAAAACATGCTTAAGAAAGACAGATAAAAGCTGTATAGTTTGGGTGAGATAAACCAGTCACATCTCTGCTTTTGACAAAGAAATACAGAGATGCAAATATTCATTGCCCATCTACTATTAAGCCAATTTAGTTGGACTTGGATTTAAGGTCTTACTGGGTTTTGTTAGAAGAGGACAAACTATCTCCTAAAAGCAAAGCTGCATGAAGACAGAAAGACATTGTAATTACCTGGCAAAACAGTGAAGTTATTTCCAATTGGCTTATCCTGAACAAGCCCATTTTTAATAACGTTTTCTATAACTTTTTAATAGGCTTCTACAGCCTTATGAAAATCATTTAAAAACTAGGGTTTCAATACTAAACACTTTCTAAATGGTTTACAGAAAGTTGCATAATATTGTGGAAAGCATAGTAAAACTTTTTAAATGGTGCTAGAATTTTCACTTTTAGAAAAATCTGAATTTTGATATGAAAACATTGTGGTTAGCTCTAAAGAACTGATATTAACAATATGTGCCCATACGTTATGATGGGGCATACTTGTGCTTCCAGATTATGGCAGGGATTCTTCAACCACTCAAAACAAAACAGTGGCTAAGGTGTGAACCTCGTATCTATAACACAGGGAAGAAGTCGTAAGACTTGTACCTGGCATTAGGGCTGGAAGTTGTATATTTGAATAGATGGTGGTTTGTTTTTTTTTTTTTTTTTTTTTTTCCGTTAGTAATTCTTACAACACAGCAGAAAATATCCTATTCACTAGCTGCCTTCATTATACTGCCTTTTTACAGCTATAAACTCATTATATTTTCCAAGTGGTCAGTCTGTATAGTGCACAGCCTTATCCTGCTTAGCAAAAAATTACACTGCCATTAACAAGTTGTGATCGAGTTACAGATGCAGTGGGAAGTGTAAATTTTTTGAAACCCTCTTTTCTATGTATTTGTAAACAAGATTTTAAGAAAAGTAATTTCTGATATTAAAAAAAAAAAAGATAGTAAATTGCAAAAAAGAATTTGTATGCAAGGCTTACGTAATTCAACAACAGTTCCTTTCAGCCTATCCAACTACTCTTAGAGGCTTCTCCAGGGGTGTTTTTATCTTCTGGGAGTGATTTAGAATCAAGCATTTTAATTGTTTAAAATAGTTACTGCTTCTATTGAGAATCCTTCCAAAAAGACAGAAATATGCAGAAGTTGCAGTACTGTGACGGAGAAGGTGGAATGTCCAACTTGAAGGTTAATGCTGTTGGTAAAATATTGTGCTTTAGTACTCCCTGATGTAAATTTAAGCCAAATATTAGGCTTTATGTATCTTTTCATGTTTTATTATGAAAAAAATGCATTTCCTTTATAAGAAGTGCAGGTGGCAGTGTTGAATAAATTACTGGAACTGTGTCTTCACAGAAAATGTGACAATTTAGCTTGCTTGAAGTATAATCAAAAGCTGAGCGTCTGTCTCTCTCATTATTCAGCCAGGTCCGTGACTACCTCATTGTATTACCTTAAATAATTAAGAAAGTAAAGCTTCTGCTAATACTGAAGAACAGCAAGGATTTTATACTCTGTATAAATTGCACATGATTGAAGTGTTTGCCAGGTAGTTAAAGTAAAAGGTTGCATTTTGAATCTAGCTTTTTAGTTAATCTAAAATGGTGTAGTTCTGTGGAATGCACTGAAATCACACAGATTACCTCTGCTGGGAATTCATATTTTGAATTTCTTCCTAGAATGGAAATCTCTTTTAAACAGAATTATTTCATAATTGGTTATTACTTGAGCTTAAAACCATTAAAGGCACTGGGTAGCTTCCCATATATTTAAAATTAGGGGCTGGTACTGAAGTCCTGGGTACAATGGACATGAGGAATGTCATCAGCTCTGAGGATGGAGTAAATTGCATGTGAGAATAACAGTCCATCTATACGATGGTCTCAGCTCAGGTTTCAATAGCTGTGGATACCAAGGGCCCTGGAAAACTGCAGGATGAATCTTACTGAGTTTATGCTGCAGGTTCAAAAGCTGTTATCAGTGCTGCAGAGGACTTGGATGATTTTTTCAAGCTGTGAATGATGGAGCCTAGTTTCTTCTGGATTTGTGCATTGTAGCTGTTTGACTGTCATGTTAAAGAAGCCCTGACTGTAGTCTATGCCATCTATGAGTAAAGATGAAGAGCTTTATTTTGTGTGGGTTCTCTGGCATCTAGAATCTCTAGCATGGAATATTTTTGTCTTCTGTCATGTGGTTGAATTTCAGGGAAACTGGCCAATGAATTTATAAGCCCCAGGCTGACAAGTTTTTGTGCATGCAGTAGGAAAGACCGTTTCAAAGAAGGAGATGGTGTATGTGGGTGAAGAGTAATGTCTGGAAGTATGCGAGGGATCAGAACTGAAACTGCTTTGGTGCAGTTGCATGGCTTTTGCTTCAGGGGCAACTTTCAGAGGTATGAGAAGTCTGGATGAAGGACAGACAATCTTTAAAACAAGCATCCACACAGAAAGGAGGGGCTTACATTCAGTCGGTTTAGGATTACCATCTCTACTATCACTATGTACAGTTTCTCATTCTGTGGAAGTTCCTCCTTGTGTATTTTGTCACCATGCCACAGACATGTAGACAAGAGGCCAGGTAAACTAGCCAATAGGGAATGTACATACACATCACCATCACCTCTCTTCTGATTTCTAAGCACTTTGCTCAGTATGACTGAGATGTCTGCCCTTCATTTAAGATTCACAGACCCAAATATTCTTCCTTCTTCATGAACCAAGAGAACCTTAGGCTTTCCTTTTAAAAATATGTGGTGCTATGGTGTTCTCCTTTATCCAGCAGCTTAGTGCAGGAAAGACTGCTGATTTCTGGAATGGGATACAGATTTCAAAAAGAAGTCAGTGAGCAAGAGCAAGTGTGACTTTCCTAGGAAAAGGTCCACCAGGGTTTCAGTCAGTTCCAGTGTATTTTCTACATTAAACAAGGGCCAACCAACTGGGAATTTTGAAAATGAATTTTTTTGCTTTTATCCCAAATTGTGTTGTAAATCTAGGGCTAGGTCTCTTTAAGCTTACCTAGATTTTGCAGATGTGCAGTTATTATACTTTCCACATTTTCATGTTAAGAATGAAATGGATATTAAAGCTCTTTTGGGATCAAATCTGTGCTAACCAACCATAATTTATATGAAAGCTCAATATTTGATTCTTCTAGAATCAAAAATCATTACCTGGGTTGTACGTAAAATGTTTTTCACAGTAAGGCTGCGAAAGGCTAATGGCATTTTCTAGATTCCAACATGAACTGTTTAGGTTTTGCTTCTAGCCCACTTTTGACTAAATGTAGTTCATACAGTAATAAAGTCCATTAGAGCTAGATGCACAAGACTACAGCAATAGCTGAGAGTATATGGTCTATTTTTTCTATCGAACGTATCTTCAACATATCATCTTCATATATCTTCCGCATAGAACATTGAAGTCCTAATCGGTTCTTTCGTGGCACTCTTTACCCTAGAACCTGCATGTGGTACAAACACTGTAGAATTTCCTTCCCCAAGAAAGGAGATTGCATTATTACCCCGTTTTGCAAATGGCAAGTTCATGTCTAAAAACATTAGGATCAAAAGTATGCATTTTTAATGTCAGTAAAAAGAGCACAAAACTGAAAGTACCTGCTCCTTAGCCTTGTAGGAAACAGTTCCCCTTGATTCGCAGTGCTGAATACCCAGTTCTTCTCCTGTGTTTGATGTCACATATTTAGAATATTAGGACTGCATAATTATAGTTACCTATCTACTCCTAGATGCTGTCTTTCCCTGGCTCCTTGTCATTTCCCTGCCATGTCATCGTGTGTCACAGGGATACACGTTGTCCCAGAGCAGGCTGCAGGTCTTTTCTACCACTTCATAAAAGAACAGAAAAAGTAATTAGTAATTTAGCCTCTTTCATTGTATAATCAAGTTCACCTGTGGGTACAGTCCGTTCTTGCTGAATAAAGATGGAGATGTCCAAGAGTTTATCTACCAGCTCTTTTGGGTATGTTTGAATTCAAAGTTGGGTTTTTTTTTTTTTTTAATTAAAATTTTTGCTAATCAAATGGAAGTATTTTTCTGAAGGGAAAATGAGAAACATTTACTTCATACGAAGGTATTACTTCTGTACTGAATTTGAATCCTTCTTCCAAAGTCTCAAATTATTATAATATAAAATTGAAAGAATTAAATAACTTTTTCAACTTAAGAAAAACAATGTATTTTCCTCTAATTTTGTCTTCAAAGTTGGCCGAACCAGTTGTGCTGAGGTATTCCCAAAATGTTAGTTTTGAAATGGAGCCGGAATTTATCTGTCAAGTTAATGCAGGAAAGTACTGTTCAACTTTTAACATAAACAACTTTGTTTACATGTTTGAGAAATGAGTCTAAGCATTTATAAAAGAAAAACTGTATCAGTTAAAGGAGAATACATATATACTTCAGAGATGTCAAATCCTAACCTGCCATGGATCAAGGGTTTTACGCTGCGCCGTCCATGGTTAAACTGGAAGTGTGTTACAGTAGCAGAAATATAATACTCTAGCTTTTGTTCTTCGTTTCATTTCTCTCTGTCATTTCTCAGTGAGTTGTGCTAGAGTGTCCTATCCACAGAAGAAGTCAAGGAAAAGCACATAATCCCATCTCTTTGTCAGGATGTGCTAAATTCAGTGTAGTCACTTCACACTTCCAAGGAAAGGACCAAGAGAAAAGACAACGGAGTTACGAAAATGAATGTTCGGTGTTTAGTTCTAGTATATGAAATGTGAGCAGACAGGACAAGGAAATGGTGAATGTTTCTGTTTACATGAAGCACTACTGATAAAACATAAGCATTTGGATTACTTACCTGTGTCCTGTGGAGCACCTGATGTCTGGGGAGATGTGCACAGACAAAGTGCTGTGATTTTTGCATGCAATATTTTCCCAAAGTTCTTGTTTTCCTTTATAATTGCATTTGTTGGATAACACAGTCATTAGTGTGCTGGGTCACCACCAAACACAATCACTGTCACTATCACAGATAAAAAGCAAGGGGCTTTATTCACATCTGCAGAAAAGCTTCTTACTCTTCCCTGGTGTTTTAAAGTTGCAGTAAATATTCTTCAAGTTTCTTTACACTGCTGGAGTGGAATAAAAAGATCTTACCGTATATAAGGATCTGGCTTATAGTGTCCCCTCAAAGGCTTACACCTGAGGACAAGTCATATCATGCAGAACAAGAAAGTATAATCTAATAAAGGACAGTATTTTCTGTTTGTCTCCATACCAATGATCTTTACCTTCATTTTTATATCCAGATGATACCTTTTTCTCTCAACTCCTCAGAGAGTAATTCTTGGCTGGTTTTTTTTTTTTTTTTCCCTAAGGCATAGTAACAGAAAGAAAGCTGTAGACTGGCTGTGAAAAATCAGTCAGTGCAGAAGTCGTTCTCTGTATAAGTTGGAGCTTGGCTGAGGGGAGGGCATGCATGCATGATAAGCTGACAAATGGGCAGATGAAGCTGGCAGCTGTGCCCTTAAAAGTATGCTAGAAAAGATGCACATGTTCAAGGAGATGCTCTGGGAACTGTGAGTGTGTACTGCTTCATTTATTCCTGGAAATTAAAATGGAGAAGATGCTATAAGCAGCTTGATATGATTCTATGATTTGTGATATACTGCAGGACTTAAAATCACTTGTGACTCTGACCTTAACTGCTAATGAGTAAATGCTTCCCTTGGTTACACCTGGGCTGCTCCACTGACTCCATGGATCTGTTATAGCAAATTGGGAGTGAAACTGAAATAAAGCACTTAAAATTCACTGCTGTAACTGAAATGCTGATCACACAGTAATTGTGTTTGGAGCAAAAATTATAAGAAACAGGTACTTTTGTTTGTATTGTTTTATGGTCTGCTTTTCTTCTTTTTAAACTAAAAAATGGTAAGTTTAGGTTAGATATAAGGAAGAAATTATTTACTCAGAGGGCAGTGAGGCCCTGGACCAGGCTGCCCAGAGAAGCTGTGGGTGCCCCATCCCTGGAGGTGCTCAGCTGGACTGGAGGGGGCTCTGGGCAGCCTGGGCTGGTGGGAGGTGTCCCTGCCCATGGTAAGGGGGTGGAACTGGGCGGGCTTTGAGGTCCCTTCCAACCAAAACCATTCTATGATTCCTACCATGAAGCTAGCAAATGTAGGCTAGATCTTACAAAATTCATTTGCAAACTAAACATAATCTATTTTATTCCTTTCTCAAAAGATTCAGATGAGAAGGTGCAAGTACTGCTTTGCTATATGCATGCATGTATCTGTGTACATGCAATTGAAGCACGTGTACTCTGGAGCAGAATGAGATCATGTTTTTGCTCATGAGGCAATAGTGTCAGAAGCTCATGTTATGGAATTTAATTATACGAAGACGAGGCTATGACAGTTCCCTCCATTGTAGCCATACAATGTTCTGTTTAATCTTCATTTCTTTCAAGAAGTCCTTAGTAAAATTATTGTCACTTACGAAATAGGAATGAAGAACTTCAGGGATTGGCATCTTTTAAATAAAATGTTTCTGCTTACATCATTTGTGCCTGACATTCACTAGTTTTTCCATCTTCTATATTTTGTTTTGCTAAGAGTCACCTCACCTGAGGTCAGAGACGTTTGTGAACTTTCTGCCCTAAACTGCTCCAATGAATTCTCAAAGAATAAGCACTGCAGTAACTTAACTATGTGACTGATGAGCTATCAGCTCTTTCAGAGGAATAATGCTTAGTCACTGGGACAGCTAAATTAAGGCATACAGGTGAGAAGAATCTATTTTAATTGTGTTGTTATAATAGTTCACAAAATTACTTGCATACGATAGTTAGTATACACGTCTGGGCACTGGACATCTTGAGAGACCGATAATGGTATACTGAGCTAGTATGATAGTAGTATGAATAAAAAGGTTTCTGGTGCTAAATATCCGAAAATCTTGGTCCACGTTTGTCATTAGTTGTAACCACTGTGGAAGCAGTAAGTTTGTTGTAATAAGTTAGTAAGTAACAAGGTAGTAATAAGAATGTCATATTTAATTAGATATGAATTAGTATGGTGGGTGAAAAGCTATTCCTGGCACTGGAAGCAGCTGCTCCAGAGCTGGACTGAAGCACAACAGTATACAGCAGATGCTGTTGCTCTTTGCTGTTCTGCTGATAAAAGAGGTTGGATTCCAGTGTTGCCAGTCTGGCACTTTTCACAGGAGTGAACAAAACAAATTTGGCACAAAGAACAAGGAACATTGAAAGGAGTTTGTTGTATAATGCGTTTTACATAGTTGGTGTTGTGGCTGATAAGGAAGTCACTTGCTGAGTTAATGCACGGTGCACCTATGCTATTACCACTCAGTCCATTCCATCTGCTATATCCCCTTATCAGATAATTCCCCACTGAATCAAGTATATTTTCTGTCAACTCCTGGCTTTAAGTTAATGAATCAAAGTTGCTTGCAGTTAAATGTATCATGATTAAATCAAATAGTTTGATGGGCAGTGTAATTTTTGATAGATGCATTACTTTTAAAGTAAAGCACTCCTGTTTGTGACAGTCTGGCTGATTCCATGTGGTGTGAGTGCCAAGGGGACTCATTTTCCCCAGGCAGCACAAAACTGAGTTGCCTGAAGTTATGGACTCTCATCTACTCTGGACATCCTATTTACATTTTCTGTGTTACTCTTCAATTACTGCTGCAGGACCTGAAGACATTTCTGAGAAAAAAAGTGTATGCAAAGAGAAATTATTCTAGGACTGCATTGCTGAAAGTTGTGTGTTCAAATTTTAATACCAAAGCAATGCTCACCATAGAAGCTGCACTACCTTTGCAGCTCTAGCCCAGGCAGTCTTAGCATAGGAAAAATTTAAACACAGGTATCTCTGACAGGTAGGCTGCTGCAACGAAAATGCCCGGAGATTTATTTCAATACAGACTTCTGCAGCTGTAGTAGCCTCAAGTGCAGGTGCAGAGCATGTAACAGCTGTACCCATGTGTGCTGGTGCACAGATGCAGTAAGCACCTCGTGTGAGTTAGAGCATGAATTGCTTTCCTGAGTTCTGAAAGCAGCAGCGGTGTCTCTAATACAGCTTCCTTTACAAGATCTCGAAAGCAAGTGGGTTGTTCAGGTGCAGAAATCTTCCAAGACGCAGTCAAAGTAAGGAATACAAAGACAGTCGGTCATGTAGCATAGGGATAAGTCACTGTGATCTAAACCGCTGATTCCCAGGCATTAGCACAAAGGAGGCCAGGAGCATTTCAGAGGGGAGATAGGCTTTTTACAGGAAAGATAGAATTTATCACTTTTGTAAATCCCCAAACAGATACCTAAAGGAGTTCAGCTCATTTCTCTCAAGAAAAGCCCTTACAAATTGCAAAATGCTAAATGAATACCACTCATAAGATCCTTATGGGACTCTGAGTGTGCTGTTAACCTACTTTTGGAGGTGTGTTCTTGTTGGTAGGGCTAACGTTTCAGCAGTATCATTAGAAACCCCATGCTCTAAGAGTTCCCAATTAAGCTTTTAATATTTCTGATCTGAACTCTTACATTTTAGAAAAATCTTGAAGTATTCTTTCTCATTAGCTTGGAAAGTCCTTAAACTGTGTCATAGAAGTCAAGGTGGATCTTTACATACAGAAAAGTGCCAGTCCCCCAGGGTTTGTCTCTAGAAGCACAGGACAACAGAGAGGCTGACATAACTGAAAATCTGTGGAAATACTGAGAGTCTCTTTATATGACATACGGTGGACTGCATGTGGGGCACCCATGACCAAGGCTATCAAGTTCTCTTGTACAGAGAATAGTAATAATAATAAAAAAAGTTGGAATCAGTAGTTAAGTTCTCTATGTTTCTAAAAGTTCTTTAAAAATATAGTTAGCAGGTGGGATTCTCAAAACTGCTCTAACAAGCTCAGTGCTCAGTTCTCATTAGCAAAGACCAGGCTTCCATCTGCAACTGCTTTTTATAAGATTTTTTTTCACAGCTAGATACTGAAGAAGAATTTTTCGGAAAATATACAAGAAAGCTAAGAAAACCCTCATAAGATTTTACAACACTTGACCAAAGATTATAATGACTGACCAGAAATGTTAAACACTAAGGCATTAGTACAATATGAACAAGATTTCCAGTATGACTTGAAGTTTTTGTAGTAATATTTGTCCGTTGCCATGGTTTGTTATGAAGGGTAAAATACAGGCCCACCTGCTCTTCCATGCTTGTTTGGCTTCTATTTCCATCTCTCTTCAGGAGATGGTGCACTCCAACTGGTGTCACATCTAATTTTGAGTTTAGATGAAAGAAGGATACATATTTTAAAAATAAGAATGATAGAGATATTCAGATGTTCTGAATGAGCAGTAGTGCTGAAAACTTTAAAGTACAAAAATCTCAGCTTTTCATTGGTTTGAAAATTATAACTATCTTTTAGCTCATCAGTGCTCTTCATACAAACTCTTAAGGAAGAAATAATCCTGGTCACTTCCTATTCCTTGCCATAAATACTCTTCTCTCATTTTTTTATTTCAATGTGATTTCCATGTTGAAGAATTGTGTATACGGATCAAGGTCTGACACAAAAGACTACTGCAGTTGGAAGATTTAGTGCACATCTTGCTTTAGAAGATTATAAATTTCTTTGAGTAACTATTTGTCTTCGCAGAGAAATAATATCCTGTTTGAAATTGAAGGCCTGAAATTTAGCTTCAGACTTATTTTTACTCAGTTTGTCCCCAGAATAGGAATATTGTTTTTCTTTCAGTTATGAAATAAGTTCTCCATAGATGAATTATTAGATTGACATTGCCTTGAAATGATCAGATATTTTCTTTACAAAGTTCTTGTTGGGTAGAAGTTGATTACTTCTGAATTGAATCCATTTCATTTCATAGCTAGAACATTTTGAATGCATGTTAATTGGGCTATATCAAATGAGCCATGGATTTCTGTGAATGTGTTAAAATAAAAATATATTCAAGAAATAAAATGCCTTATGTCCCTCTCCCTCTGTCATAATGTCTGCAACTCCCTAGTATTTTATCATTGTTTCAGCAATTTTTTCCAAAACTATACATAATGTTGGTGATAAAGGCCAGCATCTTTTAGAACCTTTTTCCAAGTGCCTGGGATGGTAGTTCATCTGAGCCTAAATTACACAATTTATTATGTGAAAGAGAACTAGGTTACCTTTCCGTATTTCCATCACTTAAATACCTTCCTGACTAAAAATTAAATTAATCTGGTAATTAGTGCCTAGTTTAATACAAATGCTTCTGGTATTTGTACTAAAATATCAAATTGATCTCACCTGGAAACCAGAGCAGACATGAAGCTAAAATTAGCACCAGCACGCAGAAGATGATACAAGGACAGATGAGCTTCTTGCAAAAGAGAACTACTAGGACTAGTCTGCAGATGCAGAGAAAGCACTGCATCCCTAGCAGGTGTGATGCTAAAAGTAGTGTGAATTTGGGGAATGAGGACAGTCTGTACTAACACAGAAGTAATTGTTTTCCCAAAGCCTTTGAAGTGTTGGCTTGGTGCTTGCAGTGCAGGGGAAGCACCCAGCACAGGTGCTCCTGTTCTTCCATGCCTGCTCTGAGGTTTTAAGATTTCTTGTGTCCCACTTGCTAGGAAGAATATTGTATTACAAATCATGGACACATAACCCATCAATCTGAAGAGAGGGTGAAGTATAACTGAAAACCTCTAACTCAGTATATATAATACTTTTTTATCCTGAGTTTTCTGTTTCCTGGATTAGCTTGCATTTTCGCAGGACAGTACAGAGTAAGGAAAAGGATTTCTCAAAGCCTTTTGCAAAACGTAAGGACAATCAACTAGTTATACCTTAAATTATCTTTTACAGTATACTAGACATTCACTTTTGGGACAGTAATGTTAGGAACACCAGTGTTTACTTAGATATTGAAAAGGAGATCAATTTCCTTCAAATTCAATTTTAGTTTTTTTTAAGGATCAATAAAGTAATGCAATGAGATTTCCTGTATACACTTAAGTTTTATACTGTTTTAGCATGTGATGGCCCTCTTTGGATTTTAATTATCTTTGTCTTCAGTGCAATTAGTCTCAGGGGTAGTTTGCTACAAGAGATGGGATGCACCATTTGGCAGAGTGCATAATTCCATTATTTTCTAGGGAAAAATACAGAGTAAATATTTCAATGTGCCCAAAAACCTGAAACTGACAAAATTCAGGCAGGGAAAGTGTATATGGATCAGCTTTGTAAGAAATACTTAGGAAGAAAGAGTGAAAATACAGTTGTTATTCAAACTTATGACGTAAAGATGAACAGAGTATTGCTGTATTTAGAAACTTAATTGTTTTTTTGGTTTTTTTTTTTGAGACAATGTGGCCAAATGGATACATCAGGGATTCTGTGGTATAAGAAGTGAAAATGCTGAGAAAGAACTATTATATCTTGGTTTTCATGCAGTCATTATATCTAGTGTTTCACCTTCTTTGGCATTTTTGCTGATGGTGATGAGATGGAAGGGGTATTTATGCCAGGCTGACTACTGATTAGGACTGTGGAAAAGAGTGGTACATTTTGTCAGGGTATTAGCACAGCTCAAGGTCTCTTGTCACAAATACTTATGATAATGAAACAAATAGAGAATAATTACCGTTTACTGGGCAATAAGCTGGCAAAGTTTAGAAAGTGGTAAACAGAAGTTTACTAGGTGATCCTTAAAGGTCCCTTCCTGCCCAAACCATTCTATGATTCTATGAAGTGAGTGGAGTAATACATGAATTGGGTGCAACATCCCAAAACCCTATCAACACTAATTACAGATTTGGTGTACCAGGTGATCATTCAGCAATCATTTACAACTCTTGTGCTTTTTTGTTTGTTTCCATGAGATGCAGCCATCAGCAGGGACCACAGTTGTTCCTTTATGGTCACCCATACTGTGCTTGCACTACTACCTTTTGCACACAGATGTGTCTTGGGATGACAAAATATTTAAGAACTGTCTGGGAGTACAGAAAGGCAATAGCACCTCATCAGGTTTTCTACAAGGATGGAAATGGTTCTGTTAATAGTTGATACACATGCTTATGTTTCTAATAAGGAAAATAAGGAGTGGTTTTAATAGAGAATTGTACACAGGCAACTAGAGATCGGCTCTCAGCTCTGCCAGCCTTTGTGTCAATACTGGATAGGCAATACTGGATAGCCAATTATTTTGGATAGCATATTTTTTGTTTGTTTGTTTGTTTGTTTGTTTTTCCCTGGCATCTTGCAACATTTTTATATGGCATTCACTCCCCTATAAAATGGGCAGTGTGGTGGCAGTATTGTAACTGCTTCAGATTTATACTCTGGTTTGTGATTTGAACAAAGTGATTGTTTGAGAGGAACAGTCACAGGGTGGAAGAGATGTAGTGCAAGCTGGGTCTTTTTTTGATTGGGATTTATTTTCAGAGGTATTTCTCTTTAATGACTGCAGTATTGTAAATTATTTCTGAAGGGGAGCTTAATGTTCTCACACCTTGGTACTTTTAACTTAAATTATAGATGTAATGATGCTAGTGGGAATGCTTTATCTTGAAGGAGATAAAGTAATACTCCGGCATGTTTCAGTTCAAATCTTGCGAGAAACCAGCGTGGTGGTCTGAGCTCTGTCTAATAATGCTCATTGTGTGACGCTTCCCTTCTCTTGTGGTCCAAGGCTAGCCTTTCCCTCTAATAAATGCCACAGAGACTTGTTTTTAGATGTTCCGTTCATCCTTGGTTTTTGTACTTCACTGGAACCTCTCCATAAGATCATGGTCTAACTGATCTCATGTGATGCCATTTGCCCAGTTTCATTAACTTTCTTATTAAGGCTAATCCTGAATGTTGACATCTGTAGCACTTCTCTGCACACTTTACCAAGCAAGCTGTCACTGTATAGACATTATAACATCAAGTACCAGTGCAAGGCTTAGTAGTAAATTTGCTAGGAGATTCTCACTGAAGCTGAAAAAACTCCATAACTAGTAACACGCTCTCTTAAGTCCATAAATAGTAATATATATTTTTTCATTTATGAAGTAGTTTTTTCAGGGAAAAAGAGTATTAACTGGCTGTAGCCCCTGGACTCATGCTTATCCAGGCAGTGTGTTAGCTGAATACCTGGAGGTTTGGGACTTACTCAGCAAGGTGGCAAGAATTTCCATTTACGTTAATCTAATAATCCTTTCCTTGAAATTGAAAGAAGAGCCAGGACAGTAACATAGGCAGTTGCCTTCTCAGGGTAGTTTAGGATGCTAAAACACTTGACCCTAACTTCACGTTGCCAACTGCTAGTGTTGTCTCTCCATAGTTTTTACAGTGAGCATGTATTTACCCATCCTTCTAGGAGTAGCAACTAACCCAATTGTAATATCAGATTTATTTTGTGTTAATTTTAATGACCTCAAAGGAGTTTCAATCTAAACTGTTGAAGACAGGCTAGTTTAAAAAAACAGACAAATTACAATGTGTTGCTATTAATGGTGCAGCCATTTTTTTGTGAATTCTGAAGACTTTGTCTGCCTTGCACTTTTAGGTATATGGCAGCCCACAAAGTGGTGGTAAGACTTACTGAGCACGTATTGCCCAGTTGATCTCAGTCCTTGTTACTAATCTGTCACTTGTTAAAATTGTTGGATTTGTTACATGTGTAAAAAGCAACGGTCCTGCAAGTGTCTGAACTTTCTGCTAATGAGTAGTGCAAAGCGTATTTCTGACTGGGAAAACTAAAATTATGCAAAATGCCTTTTTTGTGACTCCAGAAAATTCAGTGTGTTTCCATAGATAAGTATTGTTTTGAACAAGTCTACCTTTTTTTTTCTTAGTAATCCATCCTAAGTTCTCTATTTTGACTAAGATTTGTCCTCTGGACTCTGTCCGACCGTTCTGGCTGTTACCTTGAGATGACCAGAACAGTTGGATATTCTCAAAAGACAGATAGTAAGTGGAGATGGGCAGTATCCATAGCGGAACTTCTAGTTTGGGAGTTCTCTGCACTGGGTTAGAGCTGTTGCCCTGAATGTGCTTGTGGGGACAGGACAGCAGTGGTAGAGAAGTGCACAGCCAAGACCATGGCTAAAGGCTATTTCAGAATGATCACCTCCTGTGGTTTTATTTGTTATGTGAATATTGGGGTTCTGAAGGCCAGGATGAGAGCTGAAGTATACTCCTAGAAGGAACGGCCTGGGGGAAAGGAAAAAGGGTGAAACCTGGTTGGTTTTAGAGAAGAGAGAAGTGAGAGTGTGAAGGGAGAGGAGAAAGTGCAGCATTGAGGAACACAGGAGTGTTGTAAGGCCCCTTTAAACAGAAGCTCAGAAGTTTTCTTCTGCTATACTTTGCTAATTTTGTTATGTTTGCATTGAAATTCACAGGCATCCCCCCACAGCCTTGGCATTGCTGTGTTAATTGCGGTTGTATCCATCTAGGAGATTAGCCCTGCGTATGCCTTCAAAATTGCGTGTCATGTCATTAAACTGGAGTATATGCTGGGCAGTTTGTTGCAGAAAGTTAATCATCTTGGCCTTCTCCAGATCTCTGGGGAGCCACGAGGCAAATTATACTCCTTTATCTGTTTTTCAGACTGTCAACTGCATTTTATTTTTCTGGTGCTAGTATGTATGCATTAAATTCTCATGGTGTTACCTTTTTGCTTTTGATTTTCCGTGACCATCACAAAACATACAGCATTAAAATCCATCAAGAACCAAAGCTGTTAGATTCTGTAAGAGCCCTGTATTGTATTAACAACAATATGCTATTAACATTTCATGAATAAATGAATAAATTAATTTTATTAATAAAACATCACACAATTAAGTATTTCATATTCTCAGTTGGAGCTGATTAGCAAGCTCATGAATAGTGTGGAAAAATATGATTGGTTTAACAATCTTCAGTATTATATGTGATATTGGAAGGGCAAACCTATTACTTCAGTAAGACATAGCTGATGTAGTGCAAATCACACATTTATTTTACAAGTTCATTCTTTTAACCAAGCCAGTCATAAATAATTGTGTATTGCCACTACTTGCCAGTAAGCTTTTAATTAATTTAGTTTAGACTATGACTGATGTGCAGAAAGTTTAGATTTTCAATAGGTTTATTCCTGCATTATTTATTTAGATGATTTTCATTAAATAATTCCCCAGATTGAGGGAATTTGTTTGCAGGCAGACAGTATTTACTACATGTGGAAAGATTTTATTCATATATTCTGTCTTCACAAGACCTGTTTCAGAATAAGCCTTTCTTTATAAAGTATTTATGTGGCAATTACGTGGTATTCATTCATGCCCTTATGCTCCAAAATAAGGGCAGTTTGTAAATGTGTAGCAGCCTGGTGAGGAATGCTTTCCAGGCATGGGCTTAGCAAAAACAATCTGACACTAGTAATGTCACTTCCAAAACCTTTCCTTTCCTTTCCTCCAGTGCTGGAGATTTTTCTCTTCTCAGTAATTTTCCCCCGTCTCTCCATTTGTAAAGCTGTATTTTGGCACCGGGAAACATCTAGTAATAAAGAGTAGTACTAATTAAAGCACAAAATACCCGAAGGTAGTTCTTTCAAAAACAATCATTTGGGAAAATCTAAATGGAAAGACCTATTTGAAAGGGAGGATAAGCAAACATTTACATATGAAATAACCACAGTCACTAGCAGCACAGTAAGAGGGCTCATCTGCATTTAGGAGATTGCAAGAAAAGAGAAATAATTTTTTACATAGGTAAACTACAGCGAGTGCAAACAAAGAAGGACAGAATTTACTGAACTCAGATGATAGGAATGGAGAGAGAAAAAAATATAAGCATTTTTGAGTCATGTTATTACAGTCAAGACCTTGAGATTTTTTTAGGACGGAAGATGCTGACCAAGAGGTAAGAGTGAACTCTCATAAAAGCACAACATCATAGGGGATTTGGTCTGCTGTAAATGCTGAGAACCCTTTCAGAAGTGAAAATAGAAAATCTCAGTTCTAAGAGATAAGGTTGAAATCCTTGCTTCATGAAAATCAGTGGTGAACTTGATACCAGTTTGAAAAGGGCCAAGGCTTTTCTCACCATGACCTGCTGGAGTAAGTACTGAGATAGGAACCAGGACGTTCTGAGTTCCAGACTCTTTAGTGTATATGATGATAGGTACATTCTTAAGATGCTGCCCCCACTTTTAAACCTGCATGGTGTTTCTCACCAGCTGCACAGAACAATTAAATAAAAGGTCCTATTCATATAAAATTAAATGTCATCTAATTCATTGTTATTTTTTTACATCTTTTAAATTCTACATAATGCACAAACATTTTACAGTCATCTATGTCTTAAATTCTGTCCCGCTTCATGATGCAAGTGCCTTGCAGAGAGACTTTCTCCATTTTTTTATGTCACACTGAGCGTGGACACCAAGCTTGATTTTTCTTTATAATTCTGGAATTGCTGGGAATGTTGACCAAATGACTGGAGTGACCATGAGAATGATATTTTTCTGCATGCATATCTATGTTCATACCTAGCTAGCTAAAAACCGTACAAATATGAGAAATGTTATTAAAAAATGTAGGACCTTCGTGTGTTATAAGGGTTATGAGCATTTGAAGAGCTCATAGGCTGCCTATTTCTTATTCAACATTTGAAGGTGAGTCTTCCACAGCTGTTGGAGAAACCTGGTAGCATTTTGGAAATATGTCAGAGATTGACAATGTTTTTGAACTAATCTACTAATAATGTTTGTTTCCACCCTCAAATGTATTTGTTAATCAGGATTTCATTAATTTACAGTGATCTTCTGTCAAACACATTTCTGTTTTATATCAAAAGGCAGTCATTAGAGCTGGTTAGAATTTTCTAGTACTTAAATTCTCTACCACCCTTTTATATTCAGTATTGTGCTTAAGCCTTTTTTGTTTCATTCTTATCAGAACTAGAGAAAGGCTTTCATACAGCCATCAAGCATTAATCATTTTTTTGACACTGGCAGCCTGGTTCAGATTCATACTACTGACCTACCACTGAGTGACTCCATATCCAGTAAAGCTGGCTAAATGCCTGCAAAAATATTAACCATATAAATGATTGATGAATTTTGCTGTTCTTCGATGAATAATTTATTTTCATGACTGGTATTCAATAAACTCTGCTCTAATAACTAGATACCATCTATCACCTGCCAATGAACCATGCAGCCCCAATGCCATTTGGGTCCAATAATTCTGCATTTTAGCAGGAAAAAGTGGTAAGTACAGTCACCTTTTCTTCAATCCTTAAAACCTTTTTAGAAGGATTTTTTTGTTAACCCTTCTGACAACTTCTTAGTCTTTGCAATCAATCAGTCAGTGATAGCCCTTGTTTAGGCATTCTTTTTACCATCTGAGACAATACATTGCTGACTATTAAGTTCTCCTATAGAAATTCAGGAAGAACCATGATCTTCTTTATAACATGGTACACATCCTGAGCTGAGAGGTAGAAAGAAGATGGGACAGAATGCACAACAGACTCGCAGTCTGTATGCTTTTAGCTCCTATTTATATACCTTATTTTAACTTATTGGCATGTCATTTTTAATGTTACTTTATGTTGTTCAATTGATAGGAAGAATCTGGACATTCATGAAATGATACATTTGAATTAATGAGAAATACTATCAGTTTTAATATTTGAATGAAAGTTAACTTTTTTTTTTAAGCTACTATTTATTTAGTCAAAAGTGTGTTCACAGAAATACACCAAGAAAGTTAACTTAGATGCGTATATGTCAAGGATGGAAAAGTGGTTATATAACAACAAGGTAACGTCATTCTAAGAGATGTCATTTCTTGTTGAATTTTATGGGTTGGATAGTTACATAAAGCTGTGAGTGAATAACTTAAAAGCAACAAGTGAAGTAGAGTTATTATCACAAGAAACCTTCCGAATCATTTTGAGATGCAAGCATATATGTGAAAGGAGATAGTCAGCTCCTAAGGTGTCTTTCAGTTGGTCTTTTTCATGGCAAGAGAGGATACAAGGACAAAGTGTCAAAGCCATCATAGTACCACTGCCCGGGTGGAGAAAGGAGTACATTTGATGGAATAGTTTACTAATCCTGGTAATAACGACTGTCAGAGAATTTTTCCCAGAATATGAAATGCTGTTGCAAAGTTCACATCCACTTTTTATGATCATGTACAGCCTGCATTAGATCAAAACAGGGAGCCGTTCAAAAGATGGACCCAAAGTTCAGTGTCTATCTCAGGAAATGTGTGCAGGTTGCAGATCTACATTCATTGAAATAGTTAACTGTTATTTCATCTTCTGCAGTTTCTTTTCTTCTCTATGTAATATAGTGAACATTGGTTAGAGTTTGTGCTTACTGTTGTCTAATGGGCAGAATATTCAGCAATTTCCAAATGTAATTTCCCCAAATGGAGTTAAAGAATTTAGTCTTTTTTTATACATATATTTGTAGTAGCCATTCCAACTTGTAAGCCAGTTCATACATCTTGCACATTTTTTTCTGAAACTCTTTCTGACAAATCTCTGCCATCTTCCTAACAAAATGAGCAAAAACATCCTTTATGTAACTGAAAGTCCTCAAAACCTTGTTATTAATTGCTGCAGGACTGCCTCTGTGCCTTCAAGATATATCTTAGGTTTATAGTTTTATTGCTTCTCCACTTGAATAATGCAGTTTTTTTGCTATCTGATCTGCCAGACACATCAGTGAAAATATTTCTATTAATGCAAATGCCACTGTTGTAGTTACCACTTGTTTGAAAAGCTGAAGTATGTTGCTGCTGTTCTGAAACCTTTTATAATGACTTTTGGTTCAAACTTCTTGATTTTAAAAATTTTCACTTGACTTACAAGGGACACCTTGCTAGACCTTGAAGTGCCGTATTTACATGATTTTTCAATAGCTTTTCAACCTTCGTCATGTTTTATTCTCGGCTTTGCTTCCCTGTTTTCCTCTGATGTGTTGTCCTGACTTGAAGTGATGGATTCAGTTTCAGATCTGCATGTGGCTTATTCTTCCAGCTTTAGAACTATCTTTAATGCAAAGCAGGCTATATTGTCATCTCAATTATAGCAGGGCCAATCCAGTGTAATTTCAGTAGTTTTTATGTTGCTTTGAAATGTTTTTCATCAGTTATATATCAAATTGACTATCTGGAATGGGTTTATCATTTTTATTGTTATTGCATTTGTGTATTGATTTGTTCGTATAAAGTGATGTGTTTGTCATGAAATGTGCAATATCCCCCGTACTGTGGAAGGTCATAAACATTTGTTAACTGCTTAGACCAAATGTAGCTAATCTTGGAGTATATCATAGTTCTTTATTTTGATGCAAACCCGATTTTGTTTCCTTGTGCACAACTGAGCTTTACAGAGGCCATGAAATGTTGGTAGTACACAGGCTCTTCCTGTTTGATCTGTGGACAGCTGGCTTCCTAATACGGGGCTGGCTCTCTTCTGTAATAGTCTGCTGAATGGCTATGAAAGGGCTAAAGGTATCTGGAACATTTTCCTCATTTTTGTTTTGCCACAGGAATGTTTGTTTGACTTTGGTTCACAGATGGAAAAGAAGGGGTAATTCTTGAGACTGCAAAAGCTCCATGAAGGATAGTTCTTCCATGATACTTCAGTGCTTGAAATAATTAGCAGTGTTGCTTAGATTGCTGGTGATGCTCATTAGCATTAACTGACAGGTCCAAACCAGAAAGTTGATTTCAT
>VXAL01016572.1:161593-213924 GCA_013399475.1 Chauna torquata
AAAAAATATGATCTTTGAAAGTAACCTTATCCGAACAATTTCATTAAAAAGAATCAGCATATCCTTTGTTTGGTTATCTGTAGTTGAAGCCAGCTGGCATTGTGCCCAAGTGTACACAGGTCTGCCAAACCAGTTTAATTTCTTGCAATAAGCTTAGCTGGTATCCACTAACTCCTTACACACCTAAGTGTGATCACAGCTGTTTGTAGTGTAATAGTCTGTGTTATCACCCAGATGCTTTCTGTTTGAAATGCTGTTTACAGCTTGTAAATGAGAAGAATGTGTGCGACAAAAGTCCTGGCAATACTTTGCCTTCAGATATCAGATGGATGAAGATCACAAAAGGTTGCACCATGTTCACATGCCCAGCTAGGCTCCACAGGCTCTGATTGTCAAATGCAATATATAGTTTTCCTTGATTTATCTGTTTTTACCAGCTTCAATTTGTGGTGTCATACAATCTAATCATATCACATTCCAAACATGATGTAATGCAATTAACTTTTTTTCTGTCTCTGACTAAACAAAGAAGAAGAGGTATGGAAAATGTTCTACATAATAGCTTAGCCACTTTCACCTTCTCATTATTATTATTATTATTTTAACTTTTGCAAGTTTACTTTTGGCTTTCCTTATAACTGAACAGCTTGCTCCCTTGAGCTGTTCCCTCAGGGAGTTTTCTGTCTTTTTGCCTTGCCATTTATCATTATTACTTTCTTCATTTGCACAGTTTCTTTTGCAATTTCTTTTTCTGTTCCATTTGTTCTTTATCTGTTTGGTTTAGGGTTTTCCTTTTCATTTTCAATTTATTCTTATTTAGAGATACTCTTTGTAGGTTTAATTATCTTTGCCAGCCATGGCAATATTTTATGATAATCACTCTTTTTTTCTTCTTGGAGATCATTCACATTAATTCCCATAGCTCCAATCTCAAGTGACTAACTAATGTTTTGATCACTTATTCATTACATTTTTTTTTACTTTATATTTCACTGTATCATTCTGTTTTGATTAGTTTCTCTGTATATCTTTGTTTTGTTTTCCATTACCTCCTCCTGTATCTGTATAGTCTACCGTCCCTCTTGCATGCTCTGTCATCTCTTAAAAATTCACAAAGTAAAATTACTGACCTGTAGCTTTTCAAAAATACATATATCCCAGATGGTAGCCAATTATAAACTCTGAAGCTGGCAGCTGTTAACATGACCACAATGCCTTCTGCTGTTGTCTGCAGTTTGACACCTCTCAGTGCAGATTGATTTGTCAAACAGGTCAGTCAGCCCCACGTGCAGGCAAACACACACAATGAAAATACTGATTAAAGATAAACACATACAAACTTCCTGGAAATTTGAGGGACAAATTTTGAAATGTTAATAGTGTCTTTTATAAAGAACTTTGTTGATTAGAACATTTGTTATTAAATTCATTTTAACAAGGACCTCCAAATACATAAGAACTAGCCAAGTACTTGCTGAGACTTCATGAGTTTTGTAGCCTTCTCTTGAACTGGTGCTGCAATAGCTGTACCAGTATTGGTAGCTGCACTAAGTAGTTATGAACTGTTCAGGTACTAGAGTAGTTCTTTTTGTTGTTTTTGTCGTTGTTGTTGTTGGTTTTTTTCGGTTGGAAACCGAATCATTTAAAAGTGTTTGGGTAAAGTCACCCAATAAGTGATTCTAAAAGAATCCAGATTTTATGTTCATTTACACCAGCACAACTTGGATGCCCTTGATTTTGCTGATAGAGCTCACAGAACTTGCTCCCTCTTTTCTCTCTGGGTTCTTCACTCTCTCTTAGTTTCAAATTGCACATAAATAGTCATCTTTGTAGTTTTTACTTCTAGCCAAACCTGATGATATTACAGTCAACATAGTTTTATGTTCTTCTCCCTCCACTTTAGCAGAATTTCACTATTGCATTAGAAGCAGGGATCTAGCACATCTGAAAAATATCTCTGCATTTTCTCCCTGACTGATTGAAGGTCCTGTTTTCAGTTTGATTAGAAAAGATTAATAAATGGGGGAAAATGGAGTTGGGTGTGTTAGTGATAGAAGAAAAGTTTGATAAAGTATGACCATTAGTTTATTTTAATTTTCTTTAAATGAAGGCAAGGTGACAAATCATTGTTATTTGTAACAGAATACACAGTTACTTTATGTCTGTCAGTGATGAGTTTTTAGAACTGCATGATCAGTGATATTAGAAACACTAAAAACCATTACATTGTGGTAAAAACTCTAGTGGTTGACATGCAGTTGACATGTTCTGAAGGAGTTACTAAACTGTACAGGAAATTCTTTATGCAGTACCATGATTATTACATCAACATTTCTTAGTATGAAAGCCTATTGTCAAAATTTTTCAGTCCGTACTTAGATAGCTAAATGGATAATCTGAGACATTCAGTCTTTTCCACCTGTTTCATCAAGGTAATTTACACATTTAACTTTAAGTATGTGAATGCAGTTGACTTCACTTCTCTTCCAAGTCAGTAGGAACTATTCACGTGCTTTAATTTCTTGCTTAACAAGGGTCATATCTTTAGATTCTCAAAAATGGTCCTAAGTATGTACAATTGGGTGTCTAGACCTGAGATACCTGACCTATGTTTGCTTATCATTATGGATTTATTTCAGTTGATTATAATCACTAGAAATAATCTTTTTCTGATTAAATGTCATAATTTTAAAGAACAGTTTCCTTCTTTGACTATCTGTTGTGCAGCAAAGGTGAAAATGGGGACATTAATTCATGTAAATGCTTCAGTTCACATTGCTGGACGTATTTACAAGTGTTCAGTGGCACAAAGGCTCTGAAATTGGACAGATATAATAGTAAAAGTGGACTGTTGATCAAAATTCTTATTTAATATACAACCTTTGTGATGATTCTTCCAAATTCCATAATGTCTCATGGCATGAGCTTACTTACCTGAGCCAAGGAAAAACAATTAATCCATTTCCTTTTTCTTTGGTGGTTACAATTTCTTTTGCAGGAAGCTTACTGTTTTGTCTTGTTATTAAGAAGTAAATGGGTGAAGGTTTTCATATAACCGCTTGCAATACCTAACTACCCAACTGCTCTAAATAATCTGGTTTGTTCTGAGGACTCTTGTGAAAAAGAGGTCCGTGAACATCTTATACAAATGAACTGAGAAAATGATTCCTTACATTTTCCCTCCCTCTGATAGTTACACCTTGAACAGTGAGGAAAGGATTTCTGGTTGCTTATCCAGCCATAATACCTATAAAAGCACTTTAGTAAAGCAAAATTTCTAAAGCTTTAAGACTTCAATACAGCTATCTGAGGTTAGGGACAACTTTCTCTATAAGATTGCTTTTTAAAACCTAGATGTCTTCCGTGG
Organism: Chauna torquata; assembly: GCA_013399475.1. Classification (NCBI taxonomy): domain Eukaryota; kingdom Metazoa; phylum Chordata; class Aves; order Anseriformes; family Anhimidae; genus Chauna; species Chauna torquata. The sequence continues at coordinate 164,961 of VXAL01016572.1, forward strand.
TCTGAAGAATGTTGTTAAAGTCACTTTGAAAAAGTAATCTGTTGCTTATGACTCCTTACTTTCTCTTTAGAAATAATGGATTACTGACTACTTTAGATTACTTAAGCGTCATGCACTCTTTGAAATACAACTGACAGAACTAGCACTTCTAGTTTTGATTTAATGCAACCTCCAACTTTTAGAGAGAAATTGGTCATCCTTCTTTAAGCTAGTCTGTGTTGCTCAGCCCTGGCACAGTTCCCAAATTGCAAGCTGCACTCCCACTGTATAGATAAGATTTTTCAAGAGGTGTTTAATGGAATTAGATGCCCTCTTCCTCCTTCCATTGAGTTACAGTGGTTGTTAGGTATCTTAAGCTTTTTTTTGAAAATAAATTTATGATAATACTATTTTCTGTAACATTATTTTTCATCCTTGAGGTATATGTGACTGTGAAGTTCATTTTGGAACCTAGGGTTTAATTTTTAAACTAGATAGCATTTAATTCTAAAATTCCAGTTTGAGACAATCTTCTCTGGCCTTAGATTTTAAAACCCAGTACCCCCTAGCTTTGGCTTATTGTCCTTTTTCTTACACAGTTAGAGCAGTCTAGCGGAGGACTGATCTACATCAAGTAACCCTATTCTGTCATACTTGTTAAGCAAAACTTTTTGATCTTGCTTAAATTCTGAGTCTTGATGAAGAGTTAGCAAGTAACAGCACATAGTCGATCACAGACAGAAGTTATTTTGACAGCCCCTCCACAGCCACTTACTGACTCCCCCCAGGAGGGATGGGGAAAAGAATCTGAAGGGTAAAAGTGAGAAAATTCCTGGGTTCGGACAAAGACAGTTCTGTAGTTAAAGTAAAAGCTATGCATGCAGGCAAACCAAAACAAGGAATTCATTCATTACTTCCCATCAGCAGGCAGATGTTTAGGCATTTCCAGGAAAGCAGGGCTCCATCATGCATAATGGCTACTTGAGAAGATAAAGGCCATCACCCTCAACATCCTCCCCTCCCTGTCTCTCTCTCTCCCCCTGCCGTTCTTTATCCCAGCTTTCATTGCTGAGAACAGCCATGGTGTGCAATATCTCTTGGAATATTATATGGTATGGAATATCTCTGGTCAGCTGGGGTCAGCTGTCACCTCCCAGCCTCTTGTGCACCCCCAGTCTACTTGCTGGTTGGGCAACGTGAGAGCAGAAAAGACTTCAACTCTGTGTAACCATTGTTCAGCAATAGCTTAAACAATGGTGTGTTATCAACATTATTTTGATCACAAATCCAAAACATAGCACCATAAAAGCTACTATGAAGAAAATTAACTGTATCCCAGCCAAAACTAGTACATTTTGTGAAGAAAAATGCTGCTTCCTAATACTCTGTTCCTTTTGTAATGCATATTTATTTCCAGGTGTTAGACATTTAGTGTATAACAAGAAATTGACATGATAATTACTTAAGTTATTTTTCAAAATTCTACAGCATACTCAGCTTATTCTGTAACCAGAGACTGGTGTCTCTGAAGATAAATATGATCCATAGAATAATTTAAAATCGTGTCTTATGTTTTAAAGTCTATATTTAAAAGAAGATTCTGTGTATTATAACTCTTTCAGGATGAACTTATTTCTTGTTTCAACATTTCTTCTTTCAATTAAGTATTGCTTCTGTAGTTTTCTCATGAATATTTAAACACCTTTGGAGACTTTTGCTAATGTGTACATACAAGTTGAGTAACTTTGCAAAAGGTGTTCAAGCATATAAATGTCTTTTTTTTTTTTGTCTTAAATAATATGTGTGCAAGTGGGCAACCTTCACACTGCTGACTTGTTCCACTTCGTTCTCAACACAGATCTTCTCCATGTGACAATGTCTAGTCCTGCAGATAATTGGTTTAAGTCTTTCTGGGCAAATAATGAATTCTTCAAGATGAAAAAAAGATTTGGACCTTAAAAAGGGGAGTTTTAGGAACATTTCCAAGAATGCCTTTACATGCTTTGATAATATCAGTATAAAATTCAAGTAACTTGAGGAATTCTTACAGTTGGTTTGATACAGTGAGGAGACTATTAACAATAAAACCAAAGGTGAAAAGAATCATGACAGTGAAAATATAAAATTATTGGGAAATATTGAAAGCCGTGTTTCTAACCAGGTTACCTTCCTGGATGCAAGAACAGAAAGAAATTCAGTATAATCAGAACAGAAAAAAAATGTAACCCAATTTTCAAATAATTATTTTCAATTCAGCATAGAGTATTGTGCACCCTTGAGCCTCAGTAACTTCCAGAAGCTTCTTATAAAAAACTGTAGCAAAAGAAATTCTCTTCTTGTTGCAATTTTGTAGAACCCTGTCAGCTTTAATGGGTCTAGGCCTGTTTACAGTGTTTGTCTATTGCAAAGTATTTGCAGTAAGACTGAAGCATTAGGTCTATCCTAGATAGCCTGACACAAACTTCAGCTCCAGGATTTGGCATGAGCACACAACAAAAATAGTTACTGATGACCAGCTTTTGGCAGTTAAAGCCATACCACTGCCTCCAGCAAGCATCATGACATACTTACTTTTTTTTTTCTCCTTATAAATATAGTGATAATGAGCAGCCTTATCCTTCAGCTGTCTTCTTCAGAAGCAGAGGGACAAGTACTTTGATTTTTTCTTTTCCTGGTTAGCAAAAACATAGCATTTACCACAAATGCTATTTGAATGAATATTCATCGATCTTTGTTTTACAGCTTTTGCTTATCTCTAGGTGTTAAAAGTCCCATATCAGTTCCAACAAGCAGTGGTAGGAACTTTTCTGTCTGCGTGTTTTTTAAATTGAAGTTTTTAAGCTGCTTAGTTACTGAAGTTTTGCTCTTTTTTTTCTGAAGTCAATGAACTAGAGTATTTTGATTATGTATCCAGATATTTCACTTTAAACTGGTGCAAGAATGTTTTGCAAGATTTCTTTATGCTTTCCCAGGGCTGAGCTGCCTGTGCAAGGCTTGCCTTTCCCCAGCCAGGTGACGGCACTGCAATTAGTGCTGCCCAATGAGGGGCACCTGTGGTACTAGGCACACCTGGGAGCAGGGAGCTCTACACCCAGGAGAAGCTCAGAGGAAAGGCACCCTAGCAGGGAGCTGCTTAGAAACAAAGTAGGTGGGGAACAATTCAACAAAATATAACAAAATGTCTGTTTCTGGGAATGTTATGGTACAGCTGCTTTGTTTAGATTGAAAGTATCAAAATGGTTTAGAATACAAATTTAATTTTCTACAAAAAATGGTGATCATGATGAGTGCAAGAAAACTGATGGCAGCTTTAATGATTTAGGAGTACCTGAGAGGAGATTTGTGTTTTTGACACAGTAAGACAGTATTGATATTTTTTCAGAAATACATCATTTGCCTGCAGTGTTGGTGAAGTGTTTGTGTTCATTTCCATGTTTCACTGTTGTCATAATATGTGAGAAATAACAGCAATTTTTCACTCTGTTAGCTAGAAGAGGTGAGAAATAAAAGCAAGGTGCCTGAACAGGAACTGTCCTATTCTAACTTGCTTTCCAGAATGTTCTATTACTGACTCAATTTTATACTTCATAAATCATGTAACTAATTTATAAATCAATGACATCAGTTAGGAAATTGCTGGATAATATATATTCTGTGCATGAGTAATAAGTTAATTATCTGGCCAGTAAAATACTGTCTTGATTTATATTCAGTTTTTTATTATGGAAATAACTTATATGTGTTGTAGGTGCTAAAAATTTATAGTTTATAAATCAGAGCATGATAAATTGGGGCATATAAAAAGAGGAAACCATTGTGTGTTAGTCATTCTCTGTCCTCATGTAAATTTGTTCAATACCATGAGGAAATGTAGAAACGAAAGACAATTTTTAATTCAGTAAGAATGTTATGCTGAAGGTAGAACAAAAATTGTTGGTGGCTTCTGTAAGCTAATTATTGGTGTATAGATTTCAAAATTCAATGAGCTGGGTGGGGCAGACATAGCCTATTGTAACTATTTGCCATTATCTCTCGCTCATTCCCAACTTGCCCAAATTTTTCCTATAAGTATGTTACATCTGCATTAAGTTTTAGGATATGTCTTATTTCTTTCTCTGATAACATTTATTCTTTGCAATGTCTTATTAACACCATCATACTTTCTGTTTTTGTTCCTTGAGTTGTTCTAACTGTGATACTTTCCACTGAAAAGCACTTTATCAGCCATTGGTTTATCACTTTATCAACTTTATCACGTTGGTTAGTGCCATAGTGACGTAGCAGTAGCAGACTACTACTAAGTGAGGAGGAAAGGAATCCTTAGAGATAAGTTTGAGGTACGAAACGTCTCACCAGCCAGGACAAGAATAGCCTATCCTGGTTTGGCTGTAGAAGGACTTGAACTTTACCTAGCTTTAGATGTGCAGTTTCAGGCATGGGTGAGGTGGCTGAAGGTAATTGGGGTTACTGTCATCTGAAATATTGCCACACGTTCTCAGCTATGGTAACTGTGTTTGTTCTTGTAGCCCGTACTAAATAGGAGAAAATAGATGCGAGTTTAACCAGCTTCAACAAGCTTTACGTTCATTCTATGCAAAATTTATACTGATTTAAATGAAAGCATTTCATTTGACAATTACATGTGTAAGACTACAATTTACTGAAAAGGGTAGAAACTGATCTGAAGCATTGCCTGGCTGCTGTTACGGATGGGATCTACTTCACCTAATTCAGATTAAAATATAAAATTTTTGAGAAGTAAGCTATTTATCTGTGCTCAGTGGTGAAGGACATGTGGGTTACATCAATACCTGTGGGTACCTGTCATAGACACAGATCAGTCATCCTCCAAAAGTGCTACTGCATGCAGAGGTAGCCAAGATGAATGTCTTTGAGTCGATTCTGACTTCTAGACAGATGAAGTAGGTGAGAGGAGCCCAATTCTAGAGAAACAAGCATTGCAGGTATGTCTGCACAAGCTAACTGTAAATAACACTTTTTTTTTTTTTTTTTAATTGAATACGTTTTTCAGCCTATTCATCTGAAGGAATCCAAGTTGGTGGAACACACTATACAAAGATGAAGTTCTTGGAGGAAGTCTACAATTTCTGTATAAGCCCTGAAGAAATAGCAGCTCTTAAATGACAGGTATGGAAAGAGGTTGAAATCAACTTTTTACGGAAGTTGTGACTGGTTAAATAGTAGAAAAACTCTGTTGATTCAGTATAAGACTTTTACAGAAATGGATTTCAAGCAACATTATTTATTTTATGGTGAGTGTACATGTGATGCTACATACTGTATTCTGTAGTGTTATCCTGTCCCCACCACATTTTCAGGGATAGGATGAACTTCAAAGAGTGTTTTTTCAAAACAGTGTTCCGATGAAGAAGGTGGCATTGGTATATCCCATTAGAAAAGCCAGTTCATTTTAGTATTAATCAGAAGCACAATTGGCCTCTTAAGCTTCTAATTGCACATGGAATCCAAGAAATTAGTTTAACATGAGTTTAATATTAGGAAATGTATATGTTGTTAGCTCCGGGAGGGGTCTTTCCAAGGATTTTGACAGATACAAACATTTGTTGATGAGATAGTAGGCATCAGGGTATCAATACACTTCAAATGTGCTTCCAATCACCACTAGCCATTTAAATAATACAGAATACCCGTTGTGCCAGGGAGATAGATATATGTGTGTGTGTGTATAAGTATGTATAAAAAAGCCACTATTCAATGCATTTCTCCCTACTGTGTTAATGAAATAAATATTTATCAGAACTCTAACAATGCAAGTGAATTCTATAGATACTATTAGAAGAAGCTGTGTGTTATCAACTGCGTCTCGAGGCACATTTAGACTTTTTGGGTGACTTTTACGTGGGCAGGTGACTACAGTTCAGTATTTACAATAAACACAGGTGTCTGAAAATAAGGAACATCCTATGGAAAGAAAAATTAACTTCTCTTCCTCTGAGATAATGGTCAAAAATGGGTAGCAACAAGCAGGTAATATGTTGTGTTGCGCAGAGATGTGATCCATTCCTTCTAGAATAAAGCTTGCAAGGAGCTGCAGTGAACTTCTCTGTAAGTTAAACTTTGCTTGCAATGAAAAACTATTACATGCTCTGCTGGTGTAGAAAATAGCATTTTTCTTTGAACTGAGTTACTTTCTAAATTATTTGAATAATGGTACACTTGTACATCCAAATCAATTTCTTATTAGAATAACCACATGCTTTTGAAACAAAGTTGCCTTGTATAAACATGCTTAGTCATGATTGAATTATATTCTCCTGTTTAACAAATGCTGTTCAATCACAGTGTTCTATCTCTAAATTAATTAACATGACTTTAACTCTAATTGTATACATGTCAATCAAAATCAAAAGGAAAAATATGACAAAGAATCTACCTGGCAAACAAAATGGACTTACTATATGAAGTGAAAGTAAATTGAAAAATGAAACAAAGTATGTTTATCTACAGTAGACAGGAGTTCTTAAGAAAAACTGAATTGAAACAGGAAAAAATGAAAAAAGAATGAGGAAATCATGTTTATGTAGCTTCTTAAATATTACAGGAACTCTTTAATGCTTATATCGACTGGTCTGTTTGTCAATCTGTCTGATACTATGTTCATAATTCAACATCCTCTACCATTTGATTTATGTTGTAGTAGGGACATAGTAATCTCTGTTTTAGAAAGTGAGGTAATTCTAAATTTCCCGGGATGAGAGTTCTTCTCCAACATTATTGTGTGATGTAATTTTATTAACTTATATATGCCTTGTGGGTGGGGAGAGGACTATCTCAGAAAGATTTCCTCATAAATTCTAATAAACTACTTACGGGTTTCATCAGACTCTTCTAAATTTTTTTTTTTAAATCTTCTTGCGCCTAAATTGAATTTGCTACTTCGTGTAATTAATTTTTTTCCTCTTTTCCTGCCTATATTTTAAGGGTGTACTGTGACAGCATGATGCCTATCTTAACAGCATATCTCAGAGACAACCCCAGAAGCAATCAAGAAATAAATCCTTACATGGATTCATTTGAGTCCTTTTTGAATATACTACCATGAGTTCAAAAAATTAAGAGCTAGATCATCACATTCTGTTCACTTTTTTTCAGGCTGAAAATCTTCCTCCACAAATAGTTTTATAGAAGCAAGTGAGACAGTTTGGTACGAAGGATTTACAAAGCAAGAGGATGAATAAAAACACCTAGTGGCAAAATTAATTTCTATTGTAAATTAGCCTCTGAAAATTGCCTCACTGCATTATCATGTGGCCTATGTTAGATTAAATGAAATAACTTGATATAGCAGTACAAAAAACCCTGTGATGTTGGGGCCTATACTCTTGGTCTTTTCATCATCATGATGATGGATTTGGAAAGAAATAAACCAGAATTATGGGCAAGAAAGAAAGCAGTTCCACAGAACATCATGTTTTATTTTTCATAAATACAGTGCTATATTTTAATTTTGATATTTTGCAGATGAGTCTAAGTTACTGAACTTTATTGGGCTTGACTACTGCAAGCAAATAGTACTTCATTTATTTATTTTTAAATGAATGTTTATTGTGAACAACATCTCCACCCCACGGAAGAATTGTGGAGATAATTGTAATACTACTGAATGTGGCTGACGTTGAATGATTGGCATTCTCAGTTGTGGTGACCTCTGTCCCTTCAATAACACTGTAACGTTTGCAAAGCTGCAGTAGAACCATTACAATGTAAATTAGAATACTTCATGTAATGCTCCATATAGCCTTTATAATGTCATTGGCAATAACCCATACAATTTCTACCCCATATATTTAATATCCCATATCATCTTAGTGAGATGTTACACCAGAAAATGCTCTAAAATAAATTAAGATTATGAACTAAGTAGACAAAAGTAAAGAACCAAAAGGTATGCAGATCACTTGCTATTTGGAAGACTTTCACAGAAAGAGTGTGCACACTTTGGGTTCTCTAGAGGGGTGAAACTTGCTACATGCATACAAAAATCACAAAAGTTTGAACTGAACTGCAGTGTATGGTGAAGCTTTGCTGATGAAACTCGCTCTTCTTTGGGGTTGATGCTGTTCCACCCACAAGCTAGACTACTGTCCTGCCACTGCAGTCCTCCTGCTAGCTCTCCCTGTGTCGCACACGGAGCATGTAGGCACCTCTGTAGTGTCACAATATGCACAAACTTCCTGGGTGCTTCTGTATGGGCTTTACTCAGGTGTTATATTTTAAGATTGCTGCTGAACCTGAATTCTTCTTAACTATAACTCCACTTAGTCTCCCCACATCAAACGTAACAGTCTGGATTACCCACTACTGTGGTAGCTTCTGCTTGCTACTGCAATGTTATGACCCTTGATTATCCTTTATATGTACCACGGTCAAAACAGGTCTGCAATGAAAACATGATGAATATTAGGAGTATTCTAGCTATTTTTTTTCTTTGGTATTTCAAAATCCAACCCAGTGCTCAGAACATTTCATTTATAGGAAGTTGGAGCCCAATGGATGATCAACAACATGAAAAAAGAAATATGGAATATTTCTGGATGTTAGAAACTTAATTACACAATATTTGGTTTATGGACATATCAAGTGTAAGCCGTCTGTTGTAGTAAGCCAAACTGGAGCAAATGAAACGGACTGGGTCTTCCCAAAGGAAATACCCATGAAATTTATACAGAGGATAAGCTAAGGTCAGGAGCAGCTGGGAATGATGTTTGAAATGTTCTTTGTCCTATAAAAATGCCTTTCCTTCATATGTGATAAAGCTGCTTGGGTTGGAGGGTGTCAAAAATCAGTGCACTTTGTGCCTCCAATAGTTTCTATAGCAACCTAGTCTCTAACAGTTCTTTTCCTATGCAAAGTTTGTTACCTGACAAAATATGCTAGCTCATTTCAAAATGCACTTTTCCCTGTAATCCTAGTGAGCGACTAACTTTTCTACAGAAGGTGAGAACTGAGAAGTTCACAAAGAATTTTTCTTGCAAAATAAAATCAGCAATTGGGTATGTATGAGGGGAAAAATGTCTGAAGTTAGAAGTCTGAAAATACATGCAATTTAGTTCTAGGCTGAAGGTGCTTAGATCAAATCAAAAGCTAAGATTTAAACAGACTGCTTTGAGGAGGACTGATATTTTATTGGTAATCTATTTGACCTTGTGAATTTGAGCTGTGATATTGAAAATGAACAGGGATACTTGACTGAAGTGTCTTACTCTCAAATATGATATTCTCAGGTCTATGTTATGTCAAGATGATACTTCCACAACAAAGGAATGTCACAGGTTGAGTTGAAACGCCCTACCTAAGCTGAGGAATTTTTCTTCTGAATTAGTCAGGAAATATTGTGATGGAAAAATGCCTCATTGCCTCCTATCAATTCCCGACTTTTCCAAGAACCAAAACGTAAAAATCGTACTGGCTCCTTTAAGTTTACGAGAGCTGAAATGTTTCATCACCATGCAGCAGCATGCAAGTATACAACCTAGTGAGAGTGCTTTAGTCCTGCTGTTTTTAGAATAGCAGATAATATTAATGAAGTCATTTTGAATTCATGAAAATGTCTTCAGCATTTCCATAGTTCATCATGTTAGTTTAGTTTTAGCAACTCTGTCACTCAAGTAACATAAAGTCAGAACAGAAACCAAGCAAAAAATATTTGCTTCTTTGTGTTGCTGGATTTACTTCAAACTTTGCTGGATCGTTACCTCAGAACTGCAAGAATGAGGATACTTGAGGATAATGGCATTTTACTTGCTCTATTTGTGTATTTATTGTGTGGTATGTTTCATAATGTTCAAGGATTTAATATATTCCATTAGTATCAATGCACTACTTTCCTCTGCTGTTGGACCTAACTTTAAGAATTACATTCTAAATACAGACTAAATTATTTATTTTATTTCCTGCACACAACGGGCAATGTGAACTTTCAGGGTTTTTCAACAAGATAAATAGTCAAGTGTACCTACAGGTCATGATTAAGGGGAGCAAAACTAGGTAATGAGCTTACTGGGCGTAACTGAGACTGGGAAAAAAAACTGGATAAGTACTTAGAAACTGACGATTGCTACAATGATGTAGCAATTATTAGGGAAAATGAAATTGCTATTGACATATAAGGAATTGTATTTGCACTTAGAAATGTTACTCCTCTATTAAGTAGCTTCTGGTGCAGCCTGTGATTAAAGTTCAGCTAGTGTCAACCTCTCATTTGGTGACATGAATACATTAGATCCTCAGTTTATGAATTTTTGGAGCACATTGATATTCAGTATAACTCTTAGTTTAAAGCAATATGGTGCAAACATGTATAGCACATACACATGACATATTTATGACACTTAGGATGAAACAAAATAAAAACAATTCAGGTCGAAAATTTGCATGTTAGGAAGTTGTGGTCCAGTTTTATATTTTTACCACTTCTACGTAGTACAGTACCATTGGCAGAGCTAGTCATAATTTGTAAACAGGATGGCCTTGGTAATAAAAGTAAAATGACTACATTGGCAAGGTATTCCAGTGGGGCTAATATTCCTTGCTTTTCTGCACTGTGCTGTGTTAGACCTGCTTTCTGTGTCTAGGTTTGTATTCAGTGTCGAAAAGATATTAAGAAACAGTAGCTAAGATAACATTTGTCCCATGTCTATTACTCCTAACAGAACAAATATAGATGTTGATTGATTTAAATTTATGAAGTGTAATAGTATTTATTCTTCCTGATGTCCAAACAAGTATTTGCAGCAAGTGAGAGATTATATTCTTTCCCTCTGTGCTCTTGTAAGCGTTTAAAAAAAAAAAAAAAGTTTAAAAGGTGCTGGCAAGTTCATAAGATAAAGACATAAAAAGCTGTGCAACTGAACACATAAGAATCCCCTTTCTATCACCTGTTCTCAAGCCTTGCAACCAAAAATTGAAAAAGTCTAGGCAGTCCAGCACAACCTAATTGATCTCATTGTGTTTGCCTGGTGCAATGTCAGGTTGCCATAGAACAAGAATAAATTTTCATAATGTTTTCACACCTTTCAAATGTCAATATGAAGTAGCTGCATTTTCTTGTCAAGTGCAAAAAGTCTGCATCATAGCTCTTAATAAGCAACTACTGTGAATAGTATTTATGTTACGTGCGTATCAAACCAGGACTGCCAGATTATGAAGTATCAGAACTGGATAAGATGACCATATGTCCACAACATGATATGAACGAAAGACTGAGTCTGTGTGAAAGCCTTACCATATTTTCACTGATAGTTTTTTATTTCTAAGTAACATTTATTTCAACATACTTTTGAAAAGAAATGGTATTTACATCACAGTGGTGTAAATGCTAATGTTTTCATCTTCTTCCTTTGTCATCAAACAATCTTGTTGTCAGACCTGCAAAAATAGTACTGTTACTTTTCTTGCTTGAAAGACAGGATATTTTCAGTTGTGACAAATTACTTAAGGTGGTAAACTGTTATTTCTTTGTAATTTAAAAACACAGTTACTGTTCATTCAAGGTCCCCGATATTCCAGAATATGAGTAAAGTCTCATTACATATTCTAGGGATTTCTTCGTTCCTCCGTTTTCCAAAACCTGAATTCTTTCCTTTGTACTGCCACTATCAGTTCTTGCCCTCTGGCAATGAGATCAAAATGGAAGTGGAATAAAAGGGAATAGAATAAAAATAAAGGATATTAGAAGGCAAAGGAAAAGGAGACTTGGAGAAGGGTAGATAAATGATTAAAGAAGGGGAAAACAAAATATGTGACGGATGTGAAGCTGATACGTAACAAGGTTATGAATATTTTTCACAGGATTTTAAGGAAGTAACCAAATGAGTTTATTTCATCTTCCTTGAAATTGTGGGCATGCATTAATTGTATCGAGTGCATGATTGATGTATTGAGAGTAGTGAAATGCTCATTATATGTCAATAAAGCTTACATTTATTGGCTTCTGTGCAGGAAGGTCACAAAATAGGTTCTCAAGGAAGAATATACAAATCTGCTGTTGAAAAGTAACAGGCTTCAAGGAGCTTCTCTCTAACCATCTGACTGTTCTGGATTACAAATATTTAAAAGATGAATGTTTTTTTCTGGAGGATGGGACAGCATGGAAAAGATATTAGAAGTAGTTTGCTGATCTCAGTTACTGTAGTGAGTGTCAGTGATGATCACTGCTCCTTCCCCACGGGGAGCAGACTGGGAGGGTTCAGACACAACCCAGACCCAGGGATACGGATCATGCCCCCATGGAGATGCAGATGCACTGTGTGCACAGTGCAGAGCCTGGACTGAGTCAGGATCGCATGGTCTGATTTGAGGGACAGGTGTTTCTCCAAGCCCGAGACAGTGGAAGAGCTGTCTGGATGGCTAAAGAGGTGCCAGAAATGAAGGCAGTGCAGTAACTATTCCTGTTAGTATCCCTGTGGATTCAGAGCACTCCTGTTTTATGGGAGTGCTTTCTTTGGGTGATGTAGTTAATTTTTCATGGTATCAGGCTAGTTGTATTAATCTGAAAGGAGGGGATGAAGACATGATTTTTGTGCGAGGGAACAGTCTCTCCTTTAAGACAGCTGATCCTCAGTGCACCACAGAAAAACAGGGACCTCTTCAGAGAGTCATTCTAGAGATGCAGTCTGAATACAGAATCTGCGCTTCCAGAAACCTGTATTTAAGCCATTTGCAAACTTATTTCCTGCATGCTTTTCGAAAGATTGGTCCCAGTCTAAGCTTGTGCATAGATGTGAATTAATAGCTCCTGTATTTTGAGGAATATCACTTAAGGAGCCTGTGGGAGATGACTTTATTAGCAGTGCTTATATTCTTATTTTCTGTGTGCTGCTGTTCATCGAGTTCAACCTCAAACAGCCAGCTCTGTTCTGCTATTGAGTCTGCCCATATGTAACTATCTCTCTGGTGAAAGAAATTTCACATAAAGCCAGGAGCCGCTGTGAGAAGAATGAGTAGAACTGTATTAACAGAGAGAAAAGGACGTGACTCACTTGTCTTATTTTCATGTAGAATACAGATTCAGCTTTAGGCACTCTCTTCTGTCTTAGTAATAGTAAACGGGCACTGCAGTGCCTCTTACTCTAATTTCTCGCTGATATTTCATAAACTTTTTATCCATTGGCAGTTCCTTTGCTCAAGAGGGGGCAAGGAATGGAATAATTAGCGTGTTTTGGGTCCTGATGTGCACAGGTAAACCTGTGTGCTGAACCTTGAAAAACTTTCATGTGTGACCTGCAATCCCATAAAATAAGAAACATTTTACTTTCCAGCTCTGTTTTACAGAAAAAACAAGAACAAATGTATTGGTAACAGTATTATACCAGCAGCTGAATACAAGATGTAAAGAGATTATGATTTATAAGTTTGCAAGAAACTTGTTAGCCCTGACGGATGGCAATCTTGTTGAAAAAGGGAGAGACAAATCAAGCTTTTGAGGTCCATTTTTAAGCTGGTCTTCCGAAGATGAAGAAAGGGGTGCAGATCTGAAAGTTTGTTGGCTGCACCTGTAAGCTCAGTATTTCAACACACAGAAAGCAGTTAATTTTTGTTGACATACAAGTGAGTGTTCATTAAAAGTACGCGCCCCAGGCATTAGTGGTGGAAATAGCATGGTGGACTTTTTTTTTCTTTTTAAAATCATGTATCATGGGTCCCCTAGGAGAAGGACTTCTTAAAATATTAATTGATTTATTTTTCTTTTGCGTTACTGTCTCCTTCAGTACTGTGCTGAGGAAAAACTCAGATTCAAATATCCATACATTGTACCTGCACTGTGAATTGTCAGCTCTTAATTGCTTTCTTGCTTATTTGGACTCTTAAATTCTGCTTAGCTTACTTTCTTGAGTAGAAAGGGAAGAAGTCTTTTGATGGTAGAACTACTATCACAACCCATCAGCAACTTCACACATTTCAGTGATTACAAGAACTTGTCATTCTCTTATCCTACTCTCCAGCACCAGCACTTTCTCTCTGCTGTAAGGCTATGATTCCCTCTGCATCTGCAACCACTTGTAGTGTTTTGTGGGAAGTAAGTTCAGACACACAGACGGGAGCAAATCCAACAGTTTCACTGGCAGAGCTCCAGTAAGCTTGAACTACATTGTGCAGCAGCTGTGTGCCTATTACCAATTTCTAGCAAAATGCTGGGTTTTGAGCTGTATCTTCATGACCTTAAAGCAGTATTATACTCACTTGCCTGTCATTATGTCTAATGAACAAATGGCATGATAACAACTGCAGAGAGATTATAAGAGGAAGAAGGAACAGTTATGTCCAGCTCTTCCCTCTATCGCCTTGGGAACGGGGAATTGATAATTACAGTTAACCAAAGACATTGCCCATTCCTCTGTAATGATGACCTCTTAGCAATAGTCCATGTCTTTATCACTCTGAGATTGGATTACTGTAATTTCCTTTTCCAGGGACAACAGTTAAGGGCATTTGGACTCTGATGTGCATTGCTGATTTCTAGGATGGTAGGAAAGAACTTGTTTCTCATTTTTAATTTTGTGTTTCTAATGTCAGTGTTGCTCAGATATTTTAGCAATTATATCCCTGTAGATAACATGGCTAAATAAGTATGCAATTAGTGATATGAACACTGAAATACGAATCCCTGAGTTGTCTCAGCACCCTATGAAGTGTATACCTTCTGATACAGCAGGAGAAAGTCTTTCTTTAGAGACTTCGAAGCTGTATTCTCTGTCTCAGTCTGGCTAGTTTGTTCTGATGACTAGCAGCCCTCTGCAGGAGCCTGTCATGCTCACCTGTGTCACCTTTTTACCAATGGCAGTGGAAAAGGTGCTGCTGTTTTGCTGAGTTGATACAGTAGAAAAATACATGTTACTTTCTGTTTGTTTGTTTTTCACATAGCTTGGCAAATACACTGTTTACCAAGTGATGATTCATTTTCCACTTAAGATTGCTTTAGATGAAAATTAGTCAAGCAGTTCTGAGATGTTGCTCTTTGCAACTTGAATTGATAACGTGGGAACTGAAACTGGTGCGGCAAATGAAAATTTGTTCTTTCTTAAATGCTTTTTCCCACAGAAATAACCCATTTTCTTTGTCCATATGGCTTTACAGAGAAACTCTCTAGGGCTTTGTCAAGACAATTGTAGTTCTTGGGAGAGAAGTCTAGCTCACAGTGTCCTGTACATCCTTTGAGAGAGATTTTTCAAGACTTTTCCTTAGTAATGTAGAAAGCAGGGTTTTTTTAATCTGTTTTTCCAGTTCAGCAAATCAACGTACTGAACATGCTAACCTCTCACCAGTTTTATGCATCAAGTCTTCATATCTGTGTCCAGCTCTCGTGTCACTTGCAGTTACATCAGTGAGGACAAGTGGAGTTTGGGTACTTGATGGCCAGCACAATGCAATTAGGATTGTATCCTAGGAAGGTAATTTGGTTTGTTATCTGCTTCTGATTTTACTGAGAACAGCAAAACCTGGCTCTGACAACTTAATACATTAATCTGCTACTCATCAGCTAATAAGAAGCTGAACCTGATTTCCAGAACTGCTGAGCTCTTGCAACTGCAGTTCAGGTAATTTACATCTGAGGCACTTAGTGCATGTGGCAAAATTAGTACTCAGCTTTTTAACATTGCTTTGAGGAGGTCGTTAAAAGTTTAACTAGTTAGATTGGAGCTGAACAGTCAGACCAATGGTCTCAGTGCAAGCACCAGAACTGCTTGCAGAAGCACACCTGGAGGCAAGGTGGTTGTTGTGGCCAGCCCTTTCGAAGCAGCATCTGATTGTTAGAAGAGAAATGAGAAAACCTGAAATTACGTGGTCTGAATAGTGTAAGTGGGTAGCAGAGATGCTGAAGTAGCACAGAGCACAGCAGGTATAAAATATTGGGCAGCATTTATTGTAATTTAAGCTTGTTTTACTGAAGTCTTAGCATAGCCTTCAAACCGTTCTTGAACAGATGTATTGGTCTCGGGGGAGCTAAAAAAATGTCAGAGAAGAAAGATGCTGAAATTCTAGGCAGAATATCATACCATTCTCTGCTAGTCTGCATCTAGAGGGGAAAACTACTTCGCTACATGGTTACCTTACTGGTATTCTGTTTAGTGACTATAACATCAGAACAGTATGGTCAGCAGGTCCCATTGGTGTAAAAGGCCTTACTGTCTCAAGAGAAAATTAACAGTGGAAAAGTGAACGTAGGGAGGTATAAAGTTTTACCAAGACCACTTGCAGTAAGTACAGGGTACTGTGCTGATTGCTTGAAGGAGACATCTAACTCTAGAAACCAAGGTCCCACTGCAGTTTGTGGTAAAAGTTTTCTTTTGAAAGCAGAGTCAGGATCCCAGCTGCACATTAGCTGGTAAGAATGAGTTTGAATGCAGAGACATTGACCAGTTAACAGGATAAACCAGGAAAAGCTCACGTTAGTGTTTTAGCCAAGTAGTAGAATGGAATTGAGCAACAACTGTTTGCAGTCGCTCTGAGTCCTGGGTAATGTGCTGACACGCGATGAAGAGTCAGTACAACCGGATACCTCCTCTGCCACATCCCCACTCGCCAGCAGAGCTGACCCCGGTGCTTCGTAGCCCAAGTGGGCAGCTGGAGGCCAGCTCTTTTAACTGCTCCCTCTCTAAGCTTATTTCTAATTTCGTATTTCATGGTTCATTCTTTCTATTGCTTTATTATTCATGCTGTAATTAAGCTTTATTTGCTAAGCAAATATATCTTTAAGGGACTCTGCATTTGTGCTTTTTTCTTCTTTTTTCACTCTCCCCCTATGTTTTCCTCTCACATATTCTGTGAAGTGTCCCATTTTCTTTTTCTCCTGATCAGTGTTTTCCTCTCTCTCCCCCTTTGCCCTCCCTTTCTTCTTCCCCCTGTAATACAAAAGAAATTTTCATTTTCACTCATTTAATCTTTGTTGTTAATCTAATTTCTGTCAGACCTTCCTTTTTCCTTTTTTTTTAAAATGTTTTGTACTCATGACCTTTCTTTCATTCTCCTCCTCCTCTGTGCAGGGATGTACATTTATTTAAAATACAGATACGTGTATTTAATGTTATGTTCATTTGTAGCCTTCTCACTTGCCTCCTTCATACTGAGAGCATGATATATGAAAGCATCTGTTGTATTCATTATGTCCTTAAACAGTGAAGCAGATTTTTCTTCAGTAAAGTAGATTTCTTCATTAGCAAGGCTGGGATCTTTTCTCTTTCCACCAAATGCGTATAAGGAGCTGGATTTCAAGGGCTGTTATATTGCTGCATAGCAGTAGTCATGAAGAGAGTTCATCCATCACCACTTTTCTTTATGGTCAGGATCACTCTCAGGGCTGTCTCAGGAGATATGTGACTGAGGTGTAATTTCTTGACTGGAAAAAAAAAGTTTCAATTAACACTAAGTATTGCCTTGAATTATTAATGAAACTAAGTTAATAGAATATTTCAATGATCTTACTATGTAGTATCAGTATGATTGTGTAAAATCCTTATCACTGAAACCAGTTTTCTAAAATAATAAAAACAACACAGAGTTGCAGCTGTGCTCTAGGCAACCATATGATCTGCCTGTGGGATAGCCTGCATTAGCGCAGAATAATAAAAGTCATGCAGGGACCAACACCTTAGCCATACTTAGAGAAAAATTCTGTAAGCACTGGCATGTTTTGAAAAGCTTCAGTCAAATGTTTTTTAAACAACAACAACAAACAAACAAACAAAACTCACCAAAACCCACAAAAGAATGAACATGAAAAACAGTTTGCCAAATGGAAGAAGTTGAGCTGCCACCTTCTCACCTTATTTACCATAGCCTCATCAATCATATGAATTTCACAACTCCAAGAGCCCTTTTTTTTATTGGATGGCTTTACACAAATCTATAATTAGTTCTAATAATTCCCAAAGTACCCTTGTTAAAAGTAAATACTAATATTGAATAAGCAAACAATTACCTTGAAATAACCATACATGACAGGCATACTGCATCTCTAGCAAACACTGGTCGTCTTACTGTATTAAGTAAGCCAGGAAAGTTATTGTAAGCCAGATGTTTGTTGGGAGTTCAAACGCTTGTTTCACTGAAAATTAAAATAGATGATTCCCATTTCCTCTTTGCATCTTTGTGCAGTGATGACTGTGATATAACTGTGGCAAAATACAGTAATTTGGCTAATGGAGAGAATGCAGTGATACATTTAAGCTTGAACATAAGGTTTTCAATAATTCACATCATTTTCAGATTATCTGTCTTCTGCTTAAAAATAAATATCCCAGCTTGGTTGGTTTTGGGAGTGACATCCTTCCCTTTTCTCTTACCCTGCTTATCATCCCCTCTGGCTTCCAGCTAGAGGCCACTGACTTTCTAGCTCAAGGCAACTCTTTACCATCATCTGTTGTATCTTCAAAACACTTGTCTACTTTGTCCTGTACTAAGACATGCTGATTGTACATTTAGAGTAGAGAAAATGGCTGTAAAGTCATACTAGATGTAAATGATGCAAGACAATGAAAACAAGTAATGACTTATTTGGTATGTTCCATGGAAAGGGTGAGTGTTCTTTAATAAATGCGTTTTCCAGTAGTCCACAGCTTATACCTTTCCTTACTCCCTAGAGAAGGAATATATTGAGCCTTTCTTTAAAGGTAAAATAGATACTGAAGGTGCTGAACTGCTTTTATTCATGTTAATATTTCTAAATGCTGATGTATTGAATCAAGCTGCTGGTGTCTACAGAGCAATGCTGTCTTACACCACATTTTGGGCCTTTTATCTTAAATAGAATAATAGTAATTGAACAGCCGCTGCAGTGTATAGAATGAATGAACATTTGTGTATTTAGCAGTCTTAGAAATTCTATACTTGTCTTCTACAGCTATGTTAACATTACGAACTTTTTAGAGAATGGCAAATATCAATGGTATGGTTAATAACGTACTTAAAGGTGAAAAGGTAAAGGAATTTATTCTATGGGAAAAACGGGCAAAGCTGATACTCCAGAAATATAAAATGTTGTTTTTAATAATTTTTTGTGACTTAATAAGGGCTTTAATATGTCTTTTGTGAACTAAGTCACAAAGCATGGATCTATACTCTCACATCTACAAGATCTTTAATCTTCATATATAGATATACAGTGGTCATGCCTCTTGTTTTTCTCCTCTTGAGTTACGACAAAGCATCTCTCCTATCTTATTAAAATAAATTCCACTGTTCTGCAAAATAAAATTAGTCAATACTCTGGATAGATTCCATTTTGAGTCATTTGAAATAATGAAATCACCTAAGCATAAAAAGAGACAAAGTTATGACACTTGCTAATGACATTTTGGTATTTCAAAGTGGATGATGGCAACATTTTAGTATTGTAGCTGAAATGGGTGAGGCATGTTTCACATACCATCGTTACTACAATTTTTGCCAGATGAATAGATTCACCTGGTATGAAACCCTGTGTTCATCATCAACTTCAATGCAGGGATAAAGCACCAAAATTTCAAAATAGGGTTCCCATTGTGAAATAGTGATTTTTTTTTTTAATACTTTGAAATTTAATCTTAAACTTTTGTTTGGTTTGACTAGTTGGCCACTATTGTTTGTGCTACCTGCAGTTTAGTGAGCCTGAGACAGAAGAGAAGAGCCTAAATAGCCAAGGCAGCAAATGGAATTACAGCATACTGAAAAGGTCAGAGCAGTGCAGCTCACAATGATAATTTACAAAATACATGAGGCATTCAATTTCAAATACATCACTTTTCTGACAGAAATTGCAAAGAGCACAGAAAATGACAAGAGATGAATCTATAACGGTTGGAATGAAACTGGGGAAAAGCTGAGACTTAACAAGTTCCAGATAAAAATAACCATTTGCGTATTATCCTCAACAGCTGCACTTGAATTACAGGGAGAGTTAGTTCCCCACAGTAGATCCATATATTTGTCCTCTCTTCAGTGCTAACAGCCTCTCTCCTATCTTGTAGTGATATAGTTGGGTAACTGCAAAATGCGTGTGCAGCAAGGGTGTTTTAAAATTGGTGGAAGTTGCTCCAGAAACATAGATAGCATTCACACTGGAACTTGATTAATCTGGGAAAACGGTGGTAAACCATTGATTGCTATAGAAAGAGAAGAAACTGAGCTCTAAAGCCAGGGCTGATAGACAGAAGATAGACTGTAATGCTGACTTATCCTGTCATTTCAGTGGGCTATCCATCCCATGTAGTCTTTGGTATTCATGCTATTTTCCTTTGCAGCTCATCTTTCCATGACTGGTGAAAACATATGAAGTGGAAAATGTCATTTCCTTTTGGGGATACTTAACCGCTACAAACAGGAAGCGATAAGGTCAAGGAAATACCATGAGCCAAATCATTACAGGGAGAGAGATGAGAAGCAACACTGAGTTGTTCTGTCACGAGCCATTATGCTTTTACAGTACGTAACACCTCCTGAGGCAGTGAACTAAAAGCCATTGGCCAGTAGGGATTGCTAACTTTTAAAATATGTAGCGAGAGCTATGTGCAAGCAGAACTCTCCTTTCTGTATTGTCTAATGCAGAAGGACAGAGTGTTTCAAGAAGTAATAATTGGCAATCCCTTGTGCTCCTATTGCTTAAAACGAAATGGTGCCGTTGAAGCAGAGCACATCAGGGCATCCCTTTGCATTTAATTCACCTTGTCAGTCTTGATTGCAATTGTCAAAAAATTTTGCTGTCAATAGGCTATGATTATCAGTTTGCACACCAGTGATGAAAAGGAGGCAGTGATATGTGATGTTTTGTCATGCATGTTGTCTTTCACTAATTCTTTATTTGGTGGGCAGTTCTTTCCCTGGGGCTACAAAAGCAGTAAGTGCCTGTGTAAAGGTAGTAAGTGTGCACTAATATTACTTATCTTTAGCGCATGACGATGCTGTGCTTGATCTGCTCTGGAGCCAAAGAACTGTTTTCTTTGAAAGAGGCACCTGGAGATTGACAGGACGTGGTGGCTGTTAGGTCAGACTGCCTTCCTCAGGGAAACTTTTCCAGGTTGTTTCTTTTCCTAAACTTCCTGTTTATCTGTTCAGTAATAAAAATTCCAGACTGCTAGGAAGCCAGACCCTTTCTGCTAAGAGATTTCCAGACTAATTCCTGTCTCTAAACCAGGTGTGTGCATTTGTTAACTTGTGGTATAACTTTTATATCTCAATGACTCACACCTGGAACTGTTCTGTGGTTTACTATTTGAGTTCGGCTTCCTCACAACGTCTTGGAGTTACAGCTAAATGGCATAACTGTCAAAGGTACATTCTGCATAGCAATCCACATCATTTTTGTATTGCTTTTCAGTGTTAAAACTGGTTTATAGAGATGTAATTTAAGTGTAGGTTACTTCATCAAACTAGCACTGCTTTTGATTATGTTGGAAAGGCTCCTTGTCCATTTTCCAATTACTCAACCACAGGGGTTGAACTGATACTATATTTTTGTATTAAACTGAACACAAAAGGATCATAACCTACAATGGTGTAAATTGTTCAATACATCTCTCCTATTATAAAAGTAATGACTATATGTAGATAACATTGTATCATTCTCACTGTTTACTTTGAAAAATATATATTACAGTCCTTACAGTTGAGTCATCACAACTTGGAAAGATAATTCAGATGCTTATTTTAATTAAAAATAACTTCAGCTTATCATCTTACAGAGTAAAAGGAATAAAAGCATTACATTCAATAGCTGGAGGTTAACTATGCTTGTTAGCATTTAAAGCAACTATTCATAACAAAGATCAAGACAGTACAGAATGCTGTTGCAGACTTTTCTAAAGAGGAAATGATAGGAGCTGTGGTCTTAGAATGCTTAAAAACAGGGAATTCTCATGGCTGCATACCCTCATATGTAGAAAAGTCAGTGGGGTTTTCCATTACTGCCCCTAAAGAAAAGAATCTTGCAAGAGAAACATTCAGCACTGATTCTGCAGAAAGAAGATGCCGATCCCTGAGATATTTCCATTCTCTCTTCATTGTCATGAAAAAATAATAAGTCTGTGTGACTACTATCTGCTTCAACTTGCCATGTATATAACCTTGAAACAGTTGAATTTACCACAGCAGAAAGTGCAGTGTGTGACTTCAACAGCTCATCTTAGCCAGTCTTTCTGCCTGCAGGCAGGATAATCTATACCCAGAATACCCTAGCAATGTAGCGGGTGTTGTAGCAATCAAGTTCAGTGCTTAAGCTAAAAGGTTTTTCTGGTATCTAACCTAAGGCTTTTCCTCCATAAACACTTTACATGGGACATGTTGTTCCTTCCACTATGGACAGAGGAGAACGCTTTATTTCCCATGTTCTTGCAGCAGCTTTCAGGTATGTGAAAATTATTGCCTCCCCGGTCGACGTGTGTGTTATTAATGCCTGTCCACACCAATTTTTCACAATATATTTTTGGGCTTTATTTTTAAATAAAAATATCTGTTAAATTCCATAAAGGCAATTTAGTTTTTACAAAGGTGAGGTTTTCCCCTTTGATACTGCATTGCATAATGGGCAGTGTGTGGCATAACGTTAAGAAAAGAAGAGGGATTCTGACTTGGAAACTTGTCAGAGGTAGATATACTTCTAGCTGAGGCTCTTGCATTGAGACAGGAAAGAGAATAATGTACAATGTGCTTCTCCAGGGTGCCAGCCAGGGCACTGAAGATAGAGCTCCAGTTTCACTCTGTCTAATAATCAGTCTTCCATCCATCATTCATCCTATCTAACAAGTGGACACTAAAAGACTTTGCTTCTTTAGACTAGCAAATGGAAGTGAAAGAGAACATTACTGCACTCCATAAATATGCCAGGAAAATCAACACTAGGCAAGAAGAACTGTTCAAGCTAATGAATAAATATATATCAACTTTCTGAGATTACACTGAGGCTGGAAATGAGAACTTGCTTTATAATCATCAGATGAGGTTGTGGAACAGCCTTTTACTTGGGAGCAAAAAGCCTAACTAGTTTTTAAGAGGAGTTTGATCAGTTTATGAAAGAGATTTGTGATGTAATTATTTGTGATAATAGAGAGACCTTATCTGTCTGCTATCAAGGCAGTTCCTTCCAAATCTTCTCTTCAAATTTCCTTAACTGTGACATATATGGCTGGGAAAGAAGATGGAGTAATTATTTTTCCTTTTTTTTTTGTGCCATTTAAAACCTAATACTAAGGATTTTAACAATAGTTTTGTTGTTATTTTTCTTCAACTGATCAAAACTTTCACTTGCATCAAATGGGGTTGTACTGAGACTATATGGATGTGTTCCTACATAATAAAAATTCATGCCCCACTGTGACTGAATTTTCACTGTACTTGAAAATAAATTAGAAACTGACTTTGGGTGGATGAAAAGAATGTCATCTGGTTCAATAATGTAAGTGGGAGCCACATTCTTAAAGCCTTTGTGCTGGGAAATTTACTCCAATGAAGTAGATTTGTTGTTTTATTGGGAGGCCAAATTTTTCAGTAGTCACTTAGAATTAAAGTGAATATTAGCATGTTCCTACCTTTCGTGATGGGAATATATAAGGCTGAGAAAAGCTGTTGGACTTTAGGCTGTGGTGCTGTGTTCGGAATGCAGAAAGTAGAGAAAGGTAGACAGGTAAGATATCAAGTTTCTAATTCTTCTCTTTTCGCTTTGTTTATTTATGCCCGTGCATGCTAACAGACCCAGTGACTTTACTGGAATTTTTCAGGGATTGCCACACGTGTATGCACTAGCTGAAATGGATCTTCAAGTTATTCTTATGTCCAAGAGACGCTTTTGTTGCTAGTGGTGTTTATTCCCAACTTTGTAATAACTACCTGACTAGTTGTCTTTCTCCCCTTTTTAAACTTTCTAATAATTTCAACATGCCTTAAACAATAAATGTTTATATACTCTTTCAGCTGTGATCATTCAAGTACTACAGTCAATTACTAGTGCATAATTATCCTTTGAATTGAAGATGGTTTTTTATTAGCTGAATGATCCATAAGATGTTTAAACAGTTTTCCAGATAAATGAAGTTATCCCTTTTTAGAAGAACTCTGCCAGATGCTCAGTAATCCCTCTGTGTGCTTGATATATAATTTCTAATATAAAAGAAAATGAAAATGGTGTCTTGTAAAGTTATATCGCGCAGACAGTGTCCTGCTTTCGGCTGCGATAGAGTTGTTTCTTCCTGGTAGCTGGTATGGTGCTGTGTTTTGGATTTAGGATGAGATTAACGTTGATAACACGTGGATGCTTTAGTTGTTGCAGAGCAGTGCTTACACAGAGCCAAGGACCTTTCAGCTTCTTGTGCTGCCCTGCCAGCGAGGAGGCTGGGGGTGCACAAGAAACTGGGAGGGGACAGAACAGGACAGCTGACCCAGACTGGCCAAAGGGATGTCCACGCCATGTGACATCGTGCTGAACAATAACACTGGGGGTTGGCCAGGGGGGCTGTTGCTGCTCAGGGTCTGGCTGGGCATCGGTCCATGGGTGGTGAGCAATTGCATTGTGCATCACTTGCTTTGTATATTCTTTAACTATTGTTGTTGTTGTTATTTTTCCTTCCTTTTCTGTCCTGTTAAACTGTCTTTATCTCAACCCACAAGTTTTACCTTTTTTTCTGATTCTCTCCCCCATCCTACTGTGTGGGGGAGTGAGTGAACGGCTGCATGGTGCTGAGCTGCCTGCTGGGTTAAACCACAACAGACAGCTACTCAAATGATAACTTTCCTTCTATATCTTTAAAAGACAGGTGCATTTTTTTTCACAGAAGACAGTGGATGTCCTTATTCTCATGTGATTTAAGCTAATGTTGTGTTACATGGTGTAGGTTATAGAGAGGGTTTATTTTAAGAATGCCTTAAAATATGTAAAGGGAGAATTTAGCTGACAAGCTAGACCAGATTGGTTTTTACATTGGAGCGAAATTCACAGAATCACAGAACGGTTTGGGTTGGAAGGGACCTCAAAGCCCGCCCAGTTCCACCCCCCTGCCATGGGCAGGGACACCTCCCACCAGCCCAGGCTGCCCACAGCCCCATCCAGCCTGGCCTTGAGCACTGCCAGGGATGGGGCACCCACAGCTCCTCTGGGCAGCCTGGTCCAGTCCCTCACCAACCCCCGAGTAAGGACTTTCTTCCTAACACCTAATCTAAATCTCCCCGCTTTTAGTTTAAAACCATTCCCCCTTGTCCTGTCATTATCTGCTTGTGTAAAAAGTCCCTCTCCATCTTTTTTAGAAGCCCCCTTTAGGTACTGGGAGGCTGCTGTGAGGTCTCCCTGGCACCTTCTCTTCTCCAGGCTGAACAAGCCCAGCTCTCTTAGCCTGTCTCCCTAAAAGAGGTGCTCCAGCCCTCTGATCACGCTAGTGGCCCTCCTATGGACCTGCTCCAACAGGTCCACGTCTTTCATGTGCTGGGGCCCCAGACCTGGATGCAGTACTCCAAGTGAGACCTCACAAGGGCAGAGCAGAGGGGCAGAATCACCTCCCTCGACCACTCTTCTGTTGATGCAGCCCAGGATGCAGTCGGCCTTCTGAGCTGCAACCGCACTGCTGGCTCATGTTGAACTTTTCATCCGCCAGCACCCCCAAGTCCTTCTCCGCAGGGCTGCTCTCAATGAGATCATTTCTACATTACGTATAGTAATGCCTCAGGAACATCATTATGGAATAAAGTCAGAAAGGAGTGCAGTAGAACACTAAAAAATCTTTTTTAGATTAAATTAACTTTATAATTTGTGTGAGACACCTCCTACTTAGGTGAGCAATCTTATCTCACCATGAAAGTTATATTTCTGCCATTCTTTAAGAAAAATGCTCATGTGATTGGATTAAACCATCTCCTTCTGCTCTATATTTAATGTGTATAATTTCTGCTCCATTTTTTTTTTTTTGAGAGAACTACAGGTGAGTTTGTGTGGGGTGATTGATTCAGTTAAGACCTGAGACTATTCCCTTCTCTTTCTGTCCGTAGCGCCAATAGTAGGACATCATAGGGAGCTGTCATACGCTTCACTTGAATTTAAAAGTAACTTCTTGCAAACTTGTTTAGCTCACTCCTACCTTCAGAACTTCTCAATTCAGATATTTCTGAAAGAAAAAAAGTCACAAGAGTTAATTTTTTTTGAAAGTTATCGTGTCTTCTAGAGAACCTAAGTGCACAAAAGCAAAGGCAGGAAAGAACATTGTACATCTTTTTTTTTTTTTTTTTTTTCCTTGCCTATCTAAACCAACTAAACCAATGTTATGGGAATTTCTGTCCTCAGATGCTGTCTCAGACCGTCAGGCTTTGCTTCCATCTGTAATGACAAAATTAAATTATGTCAGGGTAAACTAGGGATGGGGGATGTCAAGAACCTGTACAGAGCCATGCCATGAAAAAAATGAAGTCAAGTTCATAGTGCTCAAGCTATTGGCCAGTCTTCTGCTAGTCGGATTTTGGTAGATATATCTTATCTTAATTAGCACTATAGCTATAACCTGCAGAGCATTAGAGAAGAAACCTACAGATGCTGACAATGGATCCCTGAACGAACCTTTACAGGTGGTGTAACCTGGACAAATCATTATGCCTGTGAGTCATAATCAGGCCTGATTTGGCTTCCTTATCTCAAAATCAGAGGATTGTTCTGATCTCTTCAGCTGGGCCAGTACGAACACAGCACAGCCCTTCTTCTGACAATACCGTTGGAGAATATAGAGAACTATGTATTTCAGTTCAATGCGGTGTTATTACATCTGACCTTGAATATGGCCTTCAAACATGATTTTTAGGCGTACTTTTTAATTGGAAGTATCTTTCACTAACGTATTAGTGACTATTTCAACCTGTCAGTTTTCATATTTTTCTACATAGATTAGTAGGAAAAGTGAAGAAAACAATTATTCTGTAACTAAAACATATGCTTGTGGATTTTTATTTCAAGGTGATCAGTACATGTTATTGATGCATGTATTGCCATATCTATCTTTAGCGACTAATTTGTGTCTATATTTTAGGACTACTGAAATAGCATTAGTATCAAGTAAAGGTAACATTGAGATGGAATGCACATTTATTGATATTTACTTAATAACAAAACAAAGTTTCAGATGTAACACATTTAGTATTCTTAACTCTGCCTTACTCTAAGTGCAGGTGTATGGGTTCATTCTAGAAATAGCACAGTGGATAGGAATGGCAATCAACCTTTATTGATTTTTCTCCTGTTTAATAAAAGGGAAAACAGTCTCATCCAGTCTCATCTAAATGATTTCATTAGAGAGAGACTCAATGCGAGTAATTCTGTTCACTCAGTACTGCCAGCTCTCCATTAAAGACAGGGCAGTTTTCCTCATAATTCTGTCAGCCAACATCTCTTCTGCTTAGGGAAGTATATGGTCCAAGCAGTTAACAAGCTGAGGGAGCTTACATTGCAGTATCTGAGGAAGATGGGGAGCTGAGAGAGTTCAGCTTCATCTAATAAAGAAAAGCAGGGTGAAATTCCCAGTATATTTAGCAATCACGGGAAAAGCTGTGCTTCCTCCTTACATTACTCACCCTGGATCAACTTTGATTTTCTGTGTTTCTGCTATGCAGGTTTGGGCCCGTTTACTTTCTACGAAGTCTTGCCAATTCAGGACTGACGCATAATGAGAGAGATTAATTTCACTATTCTTTTGCTTTGCCCCTCTTATCTGAGTTTGAGAAGCCCATTGTGGAGGAACAGATTGCATTATTTTTTAATTTCTAAGAGTTCTATAAAAATATTTAATCAGTGCTAGTTCAGGTTCATCTGACAAGGCTGCTGTTACTTTAGCTGAATCTTACGCAGTCAATGCAGAGCTATGTGCAGTAGATGGTCTAAGCTAGAGGAATTGCATTAGCTTGGGAGGATCGCAAAATATTTCATAACCAATGTGCACGCTATTCCAAGATAATATATGTTGTTCCTTCTGAGGCAATATGAAGTTTCATCTTTTAGCCATGGAAGGACGGCAGTGGTGACCCTTTGCTTAATCCCTTGATATGGACAAATAAGTGCAAGTAGTTCAAGGATGAAGATGCAACAATGGCATCTTTTGTAGCAAATGTGGTAGTTTAGAAAGCATGCACAGCATCAATAGGTCTCTCTGGGGATACTGTGATGGCAGAGTACTCCAAACTTCATGAGGGCCATTCCAGTCATTATATCTATAATTCACATTTTCATAGCTACTTAATTACACATTTATTCAATTCAATGATCATTTAATTGTCTATTGAGTAATTAACTATTTGCTTGAGAGATCATAATGCTTCCACTAATGGGGTAAATAGGTGATATGGGAGCTTTTGAAAGTGCATGTTAGAGGTTTTATATATAAGGTATATACACACACGTTTCTGATATACGTATATGTTGGGGAATGAAGCAGGAAGGAGTCTTGGCTGCAGGATGCTCTAGGAAATGCTTATGGTGCTGGGCTCTGACTTGTGACCTGGTAAATTAACTTCAATGCAGACGTGTTGCTAGCAGCCTGCAGGTGCTGTGAGGTTGGATGCTCAAGCCCCTGCGGATGGCTGACGGCCACTGACCTGTAATTAGGGCTCAGCGAAGCTGGGGTTTCTCTTGGCTGACGGATTTCCGCATGTGTCCTGCTCTTTGGACAGCACAAATGCATCTGTCTCTTGTAGGTCAGTTGCCTCTGCTCTTTATCAGTGCTGCTCTGTAGCAGCAGTAGATAACACTCCTAAAAGTTGCTGGCAGGAATGTCTGAGACTAAGATGCTTCTGAGTCACTTTCCTTTAAATGATAAATAGGATACAGCCACCTTTTTCCTAATGTTTAGAGTACAGAAGCAAATATTTACATTAAGAAACAGATTTTGGCCTTTGAAATGGAAAATTATTTCAATATGCTTTGAATATATTTCACTGTGCCTTAGAAAAGTTCCCTTTTCCTTTTTTGCTGTTTGCTTTGCAGAAATGTCCTCCTTAATATTCAGCAAAAAGTCATTTCAGCAGGGAGTTCTATTTCCCTTGTTCTCAAAAGGCTGCATCGTGCTCCTAAAATTACTTGGACATCACTATTGTGGTTAAATTACAGCATAAGGAGCTACAAAGAAAAAACTAAGCATTCATAAACCAGAGCACGATCAAATTTATATGTCTGTAATAACAGAGTTTTGTTTAGAACTTTCTTTTAATATCTTTAATCCCCTATGGTAAACTTTCTAACATAGATATTATCACCTGCTGTAATGTTTTCACAAGGTTGAATTTGCACCCATTGTGAGAAAAATCAATGTTTGTTAATAGATGCGGTTGTTTGTTTATATGTCAGTCAGCTAAACAGCCAGCACTGAAGTTGAAGCAGTTGAAAAGTTTTTTTTTTCTCTCCAGTCTATGCACGAGTAATAGTTTATCTAAACTGAGAGATCATAAATGGAAATAAACACAATAGCATGAAGAAAGAGATACAGAAAAAAAAATTAAATAATTCTGTTAGCAATGTGAGACATACAAAATTGTTTTTTTCTTTGATTCATTAAGGAAGCTCTGAAGCAGTAGTATAACAGGAGAACAGCTGAGTTACAGCATAGCAGTGCTGAACCTGCATTTTGAAATCCTGGTTGACCAAAGCAATGTTCCTTTCATCTTCCTTCCCAGGTGAGAGGTAGTAGTACTACAGGCACTTCTTGTTTCTGATGAACTGGGCAGGGACTTGTCACAGTTAGTTTCTGTGGCTCATTTCCTGATTGCGATTCTCTACTACTGTGCTATAGTCAAGGCCTAGTATGCTCTTAAGTACAAGTGATCTAGTCTTTGCCAAGAAAGACTGCGCTATTGTCAGAGTCATTTTGATGGTTGTTTTTACCAGTCCAGTTTCCTTGAATTTTCTGTTTTCATATTAATTGTTAAATATTTTATGCTGTCCCCAAAATCAAAATAGTCAATGTGTTGGAAAATAACTTTTACAGAGTAATGGTCATCAATGTATTGTCTGGAACAATATTTGTGTTGAGGACATAGCTTAAATAGGCTGCAAATTTCTCTTTGCTTTGGACTCCCCTGGGCTCCAGCCATGGCTTTTGGCTGTCCATTCCCCACTCTGCTAATTGATGTATTTGACAGACTATTGTCCTACATTCTCCTCTCACTCGTCAATTATCAAGTCCTGTGGCCTCAAGCATATATTTAACTTTGTACCTGTTCTATAGTGCCTTCTTGAACTGGATGCTAAACCCTTCCAAATTTCATATTCCTATTTCATTTCCTGTTTAAAAAAAAAAAGAGAGAGAGAGAGAGGCTAGAGAATGTGCTGCCACTTGGTTTCTTCTTTCAGTTTTGCTCACTATTTTTGTTACAGAAGTGAACACAGGTCGACTGATGCTTGAGATCGATGCCTATAGTCAATTAATAGGTTAAGCTGTAGCAACTCATTAGATGAACTATTAACTGTCTGTGAGTGTACTACTTCAATGCAGTTGCCATGTTAGTAGTGATGGTCAACAAATGAGTCTTAGCAAGTGTTGGCGTAAATTTGCTTACATGCTTATAGATTTTGGAACGTTCTAGGAAGAAAAATAAGCTTGTGGGTGTGTCGTTTTTCTCACCTCCATCACCTATATACGTGATGGTATCTGCTTAAATGATTCCTTCATTTGGAAAAAATTCCTGTGCATCCAACAATCCAGGAATGTTCCTGTGCTTTCTCTTGCTTAATAGCACTGTGGTGCACGTAGCCTACATACTAACTTGGTGTTGTATTTCATTCTAAAAAGAACATTCATTACTGAAATGCCAAAGTTTTCACCACGGTAGCTACAATGAAAGGCATTTCAAGCTGTTTTAGGGAGACAAAATGGGAAATGAAGAAAGATGATAGGCCTCAGCATTATCTTTATTTCACTGACAAGGAAGCCTTTAATATTCAACTACAGTCATAAGAGGGATGTGAAAGATGCTTCATGAATAAAAGATACATAAATATTCACTTGAATTTGGATGTTAAATTTTTTAAACATTGCTGCGTGTTCTGCATTTAACAGTGACTTATACAATTATTATAATACAGTTATGACATCTCATTTAAGACAGTAGTAAATGTGGAATGAAAGGAAAATTGAAGCCTTTAATCATATCTTAAAGTTCAGACAGTTGACATTTCTATTTTTCTAAAGTCATTCCATAACATGAGAAATAATAAATATGTGCAAATACAATGTTTCTTAAAGGTACCATCTTTTAAGTCCCAATGATACCAGTGTACTAGATAAAGCACTTTGAGATAGTCTGAGTAAAATGGCTGAAAAATTATAGGAGCTCTGTGTGGAAGCTGCCTTGGTATATTTAGTGACTAAGGAGAAAGAGACCCTGGATCCAAGGCCGGGCAAATTTCTGTGGTGATGCAAGGCAGACAATGCCAGTGATGCAACATTTCTTTCTAATGTGAAGCTTACAAAAATATGTAATGGCATTTTCAATGACATTCAACAGGCAAACAGTTAAAAATCCAGATAAGCCAACGTCCGGATGAACATGGAAACAAATTCTTAGACAATGGAAATTACATAATTAGATTTGTCTGCCAAAACTCATCACTTCTGCCTGTGTGTGAGAGTCATAGCAAAGATTTTTGTTCTATTTCTCTTCACACTTCTGCTTGCTCTTAGTGTCCTACAGGTCAATAACATTCTCTGTGCAAAGCTAAGGTACACAGTATCATAGAGTCTATTGAGTATCTGCAGTACATTTTTCCCCCTAAAATCACTTGCTCTGAACCATAAAAGTTGAGTCTGTGCCACAAAGCTTCTGACAGAGTGTGTTATTGCCAAAGACAATTCCAAAACTAAAATTAGACATATGGTATTTGGTAATAATGAATGAGCATCCAACATTTCAATTTGGTTTCAGTAAGTGCTCAGAAATCTGGGTGTTTATCCAAAACAGAAGTAGGCAGACATAAAATGGGCTGGAAATTTTTGCCTGGTGAACTGTATCAGAGATTTTTAATCTTTTCTTTGGCTTGCTGGGAAAGGTGATCTTTTATTTTGGGATCTTAAATAATAATCAGGCTGTTTTAGTTTTCACTTCCTCCTTTTGAACTTTGAGCAAGTTACTCTTCTGTTCTCTGCACCTCATCTATTTTAAAATAGATAACGTATGCTTTGCTTCATGGGATCATTGTTAAAGACATCTCCTAAAATCTAAGAGCAGCAAAATAGCACAGTTGTGTAGGAGAGGTGGACATTTAGCTCTGATTTGATATGAATTCCTGTGAGAACGTTAGTTTTAGTATTACCACAGGTTTCAAATTCTAGCTTTCCAAAGACTTGGATCTTGTTGAGTGAAGTAAAAGAAATTAAGAGAAAATAAGTCGAGCCACTTCTGTTAAACCTTATAAGAACCTATGGTTTATTCATGATCGACGCTTACTTAATCCAAACTAGCTTTTCTATCTGAAATGCTTAGTGAATACCAATCTAGTAATTTTAAAATGTTTTGTTAGCTTCTTATACCATACCCTGTACTCGATGTGGTTGTATATCCAAGTAATCTCAATATGCACTAGTGTGTTTGCAAAACAGAATTTAAGATTTGATCAGAGATTTTCCCTTTATAATATTCAAAATTATATGCACAGATGTAGCATATTGTATATGCAGGTATGTGTATAAGTACATATATGTACAAACAAATTCGGGAGCATAAGTAAAAAGAGAGAAAATATCAGGTCAACATCATTTTAGTCTTTTTCATTCTGTATGAAAGGAATTGATAATAAAGAATCAAACCGAAACATATTGAAACAGTTTTACATAAACACATCAAAGGAATGGAGCTGAAAACAAAATTATCGACAAACTCAAGTTAGCAGCTGGTCTACTGTGTATAGTAAAATAAAGCTAATGAATGAGGTTATGAAGGCAGGCAAATTTGGATCCTAATTCTCACTCTAACGTATCTCTAGAAAATAAAATGGTAATATCTTTAATAACCACTGCTCTTTCTTTCTGACTTTGAAGGATTTAGTTGACCTTAGAGCATCAACTAGCTTGCAGTTGATCACAGGGGAAAAATCCATTCATTACTGAAACTGGAATCATGGCCTTAGAGAGGTGTGTTAGCTTTTATAGTCAGAACCAAAATAACCAATGCAATGTATTTGTGTTCTGATGGAAAAATAAGATATTAATGTCAGAAATGGAATTTTAGAGAGTAATTAAATTCTGACGTCAAGGAAATGCTGTTAAGAGCCTGTGTCTGTCTTTTCTTTATCCTAGCACTGATTTTCAATTTAGAGTTCCATTGTGGTATTTCAAATGTAGGTTGTTGTTTTTTTTTTTTAATTGAACTGTTGGAGATTTTGAATTTTGCTAAGCCAGCAGTGTGCAATGCCTAATTCTTATGTGGAAATTAGATCCTGCTCACACTTAAGGTCACAAGACCATGTGAATAGTTGTAAATGTTATTTATCATTTTAAAAAAAGTTACTTTTTCTTAGTTACATTTTGGTTCTCATTTATAGAAGCTGTTGAAAATATTTAATTAGAATATGACTCAAAAGTAATGTCAGTTTAGATTAAGTTGGTATTTATCAGAAAATCTTATTGCATAACAGACCATTAGGCTAATTAAGAAAGTAATTATAAGTTTTATCTGTTGTGGCCCTTGGACATTAGAAAGACCAAATAATCAATCCTTTTCAAACCTCCTGCATCTTTTATAATGTACTTCAGTTTTAACAGTATTTGGCTAACAGGAGATTACTTCACAAACACTCAATTCATGGAAAACAGGTGAAATTATGTCACTTTTTGAAGTTCATTGTTACTGTTTTTCTGTGTTTCTTATTAATTTGTGGTACAGAACAATGCAAAATTCTTTGAGGGACAAATGCAAATACAGTTGGCATTCAGAGCAGTAATGCATAACTCTAACTATGAGTTTAGGTCAGCATAAAAGAAAACAATACTAAAATAGCACATAGCATATCTTTCTGGGATAGCGTTTCTGTACCCTCGGAATGGTACATTTACTGTCGTGTCAACAAGCATCTGATACTACTATTCTCAGTAGGGTTCTTTTATCCTTTTTTGAGAAACATGACTAGGGACTTTCATGCATTATATTAATCCTTAGGCTTCCCTGTGACAGGTTGTGTTTACCTGTTAACAGTTGAGGTTTTGTGCCGTAAACTTAACTGTTTCCCTTAGCAAGTTTAACTTGATTTTAGCGATAAAATTCAATGGTGTGAGAAGCTTCAAAATCATAGTGCGTATTTTGTATTATCAGGCAGCTTGGAGGACCTGCTGGAAACTCATATAAATCATTGTCAAGAACGAAAACAACATGAAACAAAACAAAAACACAGAACTTCTCCAGTAGTAGTATTTGGGATCAAACTAGTCTCTCTCTCTCAAATACATGAGTAGCAGAGCTATATGATGACGTTTAGTGTTATCTTTCTGGAACAGCAAGTGCAGATTTGACATGTGAGGAGAACCTAGCTTCTTGCTGGGCAACTGAAGTGCCAGAATCTTAGGGCTACTGGATGAACAGTAGTGTAGACAACCTTCTAGAAGACAGTGACAGGAACCTTTTTTTTTTTTTTTTTAATGTTTATTATCAACCATGCCAAACTGCAAACACTGACAAAAGAAGTCAGGGCTTCACCAGGTAGACCAAACACTCTTACATCCCATCATATACTGGTTTTCTTCTTTTTCTTCCTCTTTCTACACTCCCCCCCCTCCCCCTAGCGCTAGTGGAAACATGCTATGGAAAGGTTCCAAAAGACTTCAAGAGTAATGCTTTGGGCTGTGAGGGATAAGTGGAATATATGATATTTTCAGGGATGACACTTCCAAATGCTTCTTTCTAAATAAATTGCATTGAAACTGACCTTTTAAATCCTTCTTTACATTAATTGCTGGGGAAAAATCTGTCAGTTTGCACGTCTATTTTTAGTGAGATGCATGACAAAGCCTGTTTTGTATGTATGACTAATGTGTCAACGTGTTTGAAAGAGTAATTATTGCACTCCATTATTGACATCCTGAGAACAAGTAATTAAGTCACAAACTCATAAAATATTTCACATTGCTTTTTGTATGCTTTACTTTTTGCTTGAAATATCAGTTTTGCTGTCTGACCTAGGTTAGTAATTTCATTGTGAGATACATATAAAGGGTCAATGCAAGATTTTTTAATGATTTTCTTACACGTACAGTCTTTATGAATGAAGCAGCATTTTTTGGGGGGGTGGGGTGGCGGGGGAGGATGCTGAGAGAAGCTGGCTTTTTAAGACAACCATGTTAAGATGAAATGCCAGGGGATTTACAGACACAGTTCAGTCAGACATTTTTAGATTTAAAATCGTAAGAAATGCCTGAAAAGTGACAAGCAATTATTAAGTTAGACAGTGATCAATGAATGTGACATATGCTATGTAAAGAGAAATTAATTAGAAATATATTCACATCTCATTTCTCAGCTACGAGCCTATGTTATTAGCTTATGTAGCGGCATAAACTCAGTGTTCTCTTAAGTACCAATTTGCTATTTGAAAATGGAATTAACTGACTCTAACCAGAATGTAGGAGCCCAAGTTAGGTGAAATCTGGATATCGCTGCAGTCAGTGGGTGCTTTGTAATTTGGCCAAAAATTCGCTCTCTTTTTATAGCACGAGCATCCACTGGACAGCACACCATGTACCCAGACAGAGGGTACCAAAGGCCTGCTAAGCACATTAAAACAGGGCCACTCTCTTGGTACTGAAACGGAATGGAGCGGATAACTTCACTCTTGGGTGTGGTGTAGTATACTTCCACTGCAGGCACAGAGTATTGTGACAAGTTTTGTGGCTTGCACTTGTGCCTGGTGTATAGAGGATACAGACATTTCTGGTACTTCTGATTTTTGATTATTAAAAAAAAAAAAAGTGGGAATGGGATACATTGGTAAATTTAAATGGAAGGCAATGAAATCAGAAAACAAAAATGCAAGCTCCTTGGACATAAAGTGTGTTTCAAGCAGTGGCGATCTTATTCCAGCTATAGAATTGTACTTATGTTCCTGTTGCACTTACTCCATCAGTTACAGGCTTAGCTTTATTTATTTATTTATTATCAGTAGCCATTAAACTAAGATTCCGTTGGTTGCACAAACGCTATCATTGAGGAAATTACTTTTCTGAAGCAGCCAATAGATGATTTGAAAGATTTCTTTAAACTAACTGAGACAGCTGAACTCTGTTTCTGCGTGCAAGCAGATATCTGGTATCAGCCTTTAGCTAACAAGATTTATCACTGTCTTTTTTTCTTGATTACACAGATCAAACAATTTGCTCAGGAGCAGGTTTGTAAAGGAGAGCAAAAGTTGTCTGTATCATGAGCTAAGGTGCAGCACTGCAGCAGAACTCACTGTTTAGACCTGCTGGGTGTTTACCATCATGGATGGATTTACCCTTTGGACCAGCTTTTGAAAGAAACCAGTAGGGGGAAATAAAGGAAAAGATTAGGGCAGGAACTGGTTTATTAAATCTAATTCCTTCCAGCTCATCCTTTGAGATCAGCTTAAAGTTCATTGCTTTGCTCTTTTTTTTTTTTTNTTAGAATTCATTCTGGCTATGGGACACACAGTCACTGGGTGTAGATAGCCAACAATTTCTTAGGGTGCGTTTCAACACTCATGACTGAGGTACTGTCTGTCTTCACACTGTGAGTTAGTGTCCTAGCATACAACAAAAGCCTGCTGTTCAGGATTGTAAATAAGAGACCCTATGTTTCAAATAGAGAATAACCTATGAGAAACTTGTTAAATTAAAAAAATGTAGCTGGTGAATTGGGACATTTCTATTCATTTTTCTGTTGTTAGCAGAAGTTTCTCATTTTTGTTAAAATGTTTTCTCGGGTATGTTATAGAATTTCTGCAAATGAGGGAGGAGGAGCGAGAGTGGTAAGGATCAGTCAGAATAGCCTAGTGGTTCCAAAATTAATCTTTTGGAAATGTCCCTGCTCTGTCTTTTTCAGATCATCTGATAGTTTTGTGGTACAGTTTCAGCTGTCACTGGATCTTTACAAAAATTTACTTTTTAATTGTTCCAGACAGACAACTGTTACTGGTCAGTAGTCAAGGCACCAAATTATGCACAGTTTTCTACACACCAGCTTGGGAGCTTTTACAATCACGTTGTTGGTGACTATCTCCAGTTTTGATAGTTTTCATAGAAAATAGCACTAAAAAAATCTGTTTTTATGATTCTGTACAAAGTTAACACAGAAATATCACTCCTTTCCATGTCTCCCAAATTTCCATTTTCCAAAGCCCTGTTGCAATTACTCAGAGAAAGGATAAGCAATGAACACATTGGGACAGAACACAGGATTAGTCACTGGAGTATATGAATGCATTGTGGGGTTTTATTCAGACTCCTACATAAGGGATCTCTTCCAATTTCAGATTTGGAAAATGAGCATCCCAGTTCACAAGTATTACGAAATTTCCAGAGGCTTCTGGGATTTGTAACAGCAGAAAAATACTTCATTTCCATGTAACCTGTTCTGTTAAGTTTAAAGCAGGGGAGAAAATGAAATCACACTTTGAAGAAAGACGTTAATTTGGGAGGGGATGAATACAGGACCCTGCTCAGAAAGTTTTGGGCTGTGATTTTCTGTTCAGTTGCATTTTTCTGTCACTGGCTGTTCTGAGGTCTGATCAAACAATTGCGTAGTGCATTGTTGAAATCTGCATTGCTTCTTTCCAATATGGTCAACAGTAATGAAGAAATATCAGCTAGAAAGATGAACTATCCCATCTGTAAGTAGTAGTAGCAGAACTTGCAAAATGCAGCATTTAAATACTCCTGGCAATTTTTGATTTTACAAAACATTTTCTAGCTCATTATTTGGAAATCTCCTCACGCTTGCAGAAATAATAAAGGAATGACTGGCATAGATGTACTATTTGCAAGAATCTGATATTCCCATTTTGTATTTAGGTTTGTAAAACTGATCAACAATGTACTGTAATATTTAGGAAATATTTATTCACACAAATTTATGGAAACCGGGCATGAAACTTTACCTCTATGAAAACTATCATACTGTCAACTTGAGGTATTTCACCGGTATGTGTGTACTGTTTGCTAGTTCTTCTCTACATAAGTCTTTCTCAGCTATAAGATGTCATAAGCTATTAGATTACCTTTTCCACTTATTGAAACTTTGGCACGTGGGAATTCTGTTGAGAAGCAGCTTTCTGCCCAACTCCACTCACGTGATACCTGTCAAAGTTATACCTTGTCATGTTGAAAAGGCATTGCCAAAAGTTATGACCCTGTCACATGGCAAACTGTTGCATCTCAAAGAAAAGGTTTCAGCCTTCTGGTAAGAGAAAACCCAGGCTGTCTGTTTCACTGACTAACGGATGGCAATGCAGCAGAGCTTTGTTTAGGCAAATAGTTACTGTTGTATACAGTACACAGTCATTCACCAGACACAGGATGTTGTGGGAAAAGATAAAACTAAGTATAGAAAAAAAAATCCATTTGCAGTAATAAAGCCACTGACTTCAAAGATGTGATGCATGTTTTTCTAAAAAAAAAAAAAATCAGCTATAACAGTGCACAACATGAAACACCATATGCAGCAATAGAGACAGTACAGAAACCACAGGTTAATGAAAGGTACAAGCAGAATCTCAGGGATAAGCGTCAGGACAATTATCTAAATGGCTGAGGCAGGTAATATGATTTTACTTTTTTCTTATTGATCTTGAAATGCTGTTTTTTCTTACCCAACTTCATATTAGTATCATTTCCACTTCTCATTTTCCAAATGCTTCCTCTGTCTATCATCTGTATGCTGCTGAGAAGGATCTCTTGCTACTTATGGTACCTATAGCTTGAAAAATGTTGACCAGGCGGTTACTGGGGAGATTTACTTAGTGCATGAGCTCGCTGATCACTATCACTAGCATTCCTGATCCCCCGCAGAACAGAGGAAAGATGTTCTCCCTGACTTGTGTCTCTGTTTCTCACATTAAATGGATGATGAAGCTGCAAGACAGTGGTCACTGTTGTCCTACAGAGTTACCAAGCCATTTTCAGTTCATGACCTACTCTTCGCTTTAGTTGCAAAGCATGCATTTGTTAAGCCTTAATGTCCCCACACTTCTGCCATTCTCATTTCTTGTCAGGCAGCTTTTTCTCCTAACAGCTTGGGGATTAATGATAGTAAGAAGGTAATTAATGCCAGTACTAAGATTTGTGACTTTCTGCTCCTAAAGCAGCTAACAATACCTTGATTGACTGATTGAGAGAAGGGAAAAGTAAAAATTGTGGGATATTTTAACTCGTACAGCTTTAAAGACAGCTCTAAAATGAGTTCAGTTGTGCTTTTACTGAAGGAAGTTCCCTTCAGTCAAAACCCATATAGTGAGAAATTACTATTAAACATGGCTCTAGGATATAGTCTAGCAGTTTGTGGTGGGTTCACCGTGGCTGGCTGCCAGGTGCCCACCCAGCTACTCTGTCGCTCTCCCTCCTCAACAGCACAGGCAGAGAAAATGAGGTGAAAAAGTTCATGGGTTGAGACACAGACGGGGAGATGGCTTACCAGTTACTGTCATGGGCGAAACAGGCTTGACTTGGGGACAATTAATTTATTGCCAATTAAAACAGGTTTGGATGGTGAGGGGGCAAAAAAAAAAAAAAAAGCCACGAGCCACCCTCAGCTCCTTGCCTGTCCCAGGGCCCCACCTCACAGCGGGGCAGGTCTGCCATTTTCTTGCGTTCCTTTTCCCTGGGGCGCCACCGGCCTCTGATTGGCTGAGCCCCGCCCTGCGGCGGCACCTTCTGGAACCGGCTGGAGGCGGCTGCCTGAGGGCGGGCAGCCCCGCCTGCTCCTCCCTGACACCTGCAGCCCCGTGCTGCAAAGTCCATGCCACAGACGCCCAGTGCACAGCTGAAAGTCGCTTGACAAGATTAATCGCTTTTGGTGTTTCAGTAGTATTTGGGAGGCCCTGGCACGCGCTTAAACTTATCATGCCAGGTGCTGTACAGGTGGGCCTCCTCTCAACATCTTGCAGGGAGCGAGAGGCGTTTGTAGGGCTCTGCATACCTGTTGGTTTCTTCAGAATTTGCCTGCGGCCTGAGTACTTGCTGCTCCAGAATTCACAGCACTGCAGTCTCTCCTACCCGTGCTTGGAAATCAAGTTAAAGACTACACAGAATACTCGACATATTGGTATGTGATGAAACTCAATCCTTCTTTTGTCTGCTTTATCTGGTAATTCATAGCATCGTTTTATGTACCAGACAAAAAGTGAGGACTGTGTGTCGGAAGGGTTATGCAGCAGTTGGAAAGTGGTAGAAAGCTTTTGGGCTTATCTTTCTAGCCACAGGGTGCCACCATTGCGCTAGCAGATCGAAATTGTTAGAGCAACAGAAAATGTGTCGCCTGGAGACTAATATAAATATGAACTACTTCAGTCTAGTTTTCAAGCTAATGTTTATGCATTGGTGTGTTACAATCACACAACAATAATTTGCTACCTTTGAGAAGATGTGTAATCTATTTAAATTAGGGAAAGCAGTCCCCAGAGAGTTTAACACTTCTTAGAAACCTGTCTCCGTGCTTCCCAGCGTCTATCACATTCGCCTGACACGTTTCCACTGAACTGTGCCTGTGACAACTATAAGAACAACTAGATTTTTTCACACAAATAAACAGGAAATTAGATACATATGTTCTGTTAAGTGACTGTGGTGAAGAAAAAGGTTTGTCTCTACACTTGATAACATTCCCATAGGCAATAATAGCTGCTAGAGTTAGAGGAACTTGTTTGGATGTTGTGTGGCAACTTATCAATGTACAAGCTGCAAACAAGATGAAATGTTGCTTCAACAAAAGCAGATCTTCGCTTTAGCTAGTGGTATTCTGAAGCAGAAAGTGTTGTTTTCAGGTATACTGAGTGTTGAATGTGGCTTTTTTTTTTTTCTCCTGTTTTAGTAATATTATGCCTGCTGAAGCTAATGGGTCATTCTGAGATTAGCCTAACAGAAGACAAAAGGTTGTTCCTTGTGTTATATAACCCTGTTAACATTTGGGAAGTGCATGAAAATAGTTTTGATAGCCATACAGCTGAAAGAGTAAGGGAGTGGAGGAAATTTTTCTGGATTTCAGAGACTGCTTAAACATTTTTCACTTCAAGTTCATTAGATTGCAAGCTAAAACAGCATAGGGAGCCCAAGTTAGAAATCAGAACAATTCCAGGGAAGTCTCATTCTCACTGGAACACGGAGTTAAACATTTTATAGTTGATTTGATTTCAGGCCCCTTAAGCCTTCTCTTTTCTGGTCCAGCTTCACTTAAAAATAATTTGCTGATAAAGATATTTGGCATTTATTCTATAAACAACAAAATTGGCACTTAATTTTTATGGTAATATATCAAAGCACAAGATAAAGAAGCATGGGTAGGTTGGAGGTTCAGGCAGTGAAAACAGTGACAACACCCTGAGGTCTGTTGCCTCAGGTTTTACGTGGTTCATTTTCTTTTTTGTCTAATTCCTGATGCTTACCTTGGAGGATAGTTTTTTTGTAGGAAATATTGCATCAGATTTAAGTAGCTCACAAGTTTAAGTTAGTTTGTGAGAAGCTATGTTCCTTTTCTGTTAGTATTTGTGGGGTGTAATGTAAGGCAAAGTAACACTAATTACATGCAAAATGAAATGAAAAGTGTTTTTTTTTTTTTTAAGTGTAACTTAATAGTGGAAATCTTAATGACAGAGAGATCATTTTACCGCATCACAGCAATTTCAGGTCTGGGATTCTGGGTTCTGTTTAGTTTGCAGTGGTTTGTGAGATGAAGTGGTTTGCACAGGCATAAGACTGGCAGAATTGACTGATGAAGCACAAAGATGTGGCAGACTGTTGATAAATTATTACTGGAGGGGAAACCTATATGACCCTTTAACCAGAAGCACTGTACTGCTCTGACCAATAAAATAGCCCTGTGTAGCCTCTAAATATGCAGTTCAGTCCTTGGCAAAGCTCTGCAGTTGGGTAGAATTCAGCCTTTAAAATCATTAACATTACTGCTGTCCTTCAGGAAGGATTTCTATTCTATTTTACTGGATCTAAATTAGTTCCACTGCTAGGGGCAGGAACTGCCCTGCAGGCAACTAAAAATGTGAAGTTTCATAGCACTTGTTTACCTTATACTCAGAAAAGACATTACTACTGTCAATTTATTTATTT
Organism: Chauna torquata; assembly: GCA_013399475.1. NCBI lineage: Eukaryota > Metazoa > Chordata > Aves > Anseriformes > Anhimidae > Chauna > Chauna torquata. Next base: position 207,176 of record VXAL01016572.1, read on the forward strand.
ACTTATGGCTGTTTTGAAGAATATCAAAATGCCTTTTCTGCCACATTTAAGGCCATCCAACCTGTAGTCTAGTATGTGTGTGGACAAATTATGCATAGAAGAAATGTATTCAAGAAATATGGCATATTCTGACTGTATCTTGTCCTAAAATTCATGGTGTCTCAAGTAACTGAATACTCTGTGCAAGTCTGAAGGAGGAAATCTTCAGCTCGCTGGTTTGGTCCCATGAATGGCGAAAAGGTTCTGTGTGGATGGGACAAAGGCTTGGTTTGAGCATTACGTGAACCTGAGTCAGGCTTTAGAATCCTCAGTTTTGTACCTGTCCTACAAAGCTTTCACAAAGACCAGTAGGGGTGGGGGTGGGGAAACGCAACAAAAGGGCAGGAAATGTCATCCCAATTTTCTGATGGATCTGGTGTCCTTTCAGGCTTACTGTACAATTTCAGGTTGTTTCAGAAGAAATGCTAGGTGTCTATAGCAGACTGTTGTGGTCTACCCTGTTGATGTTTACTACTTGGAGGCAGGTCTGGGATCAAGAAATAGTTTATGCATTTGAAAGTTTTAAAAATTCAGTTATTTTTGGTTCCATGATTGGTAGATGTGTTTTATAGATAATGAAATTTATTTAGTTTTCTTTTTTCAACTGTATGGTTGTGAAAATGAATGTGTCAGGCCTATGGGCACTGTGTTTTCCCAGTCTAGAGTTACGTTTGCATAATTGCACATGTAAATTTCAGATAATCTGGGAATGATTCTGGAACATGATGCATTAACAATTTCATCAGTAGCCTGCCTGCTGCGACTGACTTTGTTACTGAATTTAAGTTGAGAAATGCACTTTTTTTCCTGTAATTTCTATTAATCTTCTTAATGCCTGAACCAGATTTCAGGCTGGCAGACAGAACCTGAGTTTAAGCTAAGTCTCCGTAGTAAAAATTCAGCCTGAAGGAATTTTTCATGGCTAAATTACAAACTGCTGGAAAATAAATTTCATATTGAAAATGTGGATTCAGCCTTCAGTGCCAAGGTACTTTGCTTTTCCCTTTGATAACATAATGACCTATATGTGCAAAGTTTCTTAAAGTATTTCTTGAGGCAAGTTTTTTCTGCTCTGGGTATGATGGGATTTATTATTTTGTATAACTGACTTCGCTCCAGTAAACTTTTTACTTAAAGACTTTTGTAACACTGGTTGATGTTCAGGAAATAGAGTTGATAAAATCAGATAGTTCTAGAATTTCATGAAGTTTAGGCAGATGTTTAATCAATTCATGTATGCACCCGTATAAACTTCAGTCATTGTTTCTGTATTTTTTTAAACGGCTCTCAAGGGGGTAATGTTGTATTTTCTGTAGGAAAAAATAATGTCCAAATCTGTGCAGGATGTAAACTTCTTTGTTGAGACTTGTAGTGAATCACTTGATGATGGGGTACACCCTATGGGAGTAGGCCAGGTTAGAACAACTGTTTTCACACAGGCCATTATATGAAAACAAAAGTTAAGCTAGTCATTGTTTTCCTCAAGTTGATATGGACTACAGGAAGATAAAAATCTCCGTACTCCTGTATGCATTCAATTTTGTACTGTATAGCACCTTACATATGTAGCTCATTGACATGAATAAGAATTTCTTAACCAAATTAACCTATTATGTTTAAAATAAATAGGTTTGTTTATTTATTTCCTTTAAGACAACTACAAAAGAGTATGGTGCATGCTGTAAATACAGGATGATAATGTGTAATGAGTCCTTGCAGCTAGGTTTTTTGTCTGTGTAGTTAGCTAGTTCATCCTGAAAATGATAAATCATGTCAAATTGGAGAAGTCATTTCATTTCTTAAAAATGAAAAGAAAATCTGATTTTAAAATGTCAAGTTTAGGATTTATGAGCGGGATTCTCATCATCAGTCATTCAGAATGAATTGTATTATTTACAATCTATTTGCAGGCAGATGAGCCGAAAATATTTTGGTGTACAATGCCAACGAAGTTTACACTCTCTGTCACATCTAAATTGCTTTTCCACCCTACGCAGATAGAAACAAACACACAGATTGTTAGTGCTGAGTTCCCTTATGAATTAGTTATAAACTATGACAACACTGCAAAATGCCTGAAGGGGAGGGAGTTTGTTTTTTTTTTCCTCATGGTATTATCAGAGGTTGCAGCCCCACTGAAGATTATGGGACAATAAAAACTATTATAGAATTGCACTAGACAACATTTATTAGCGGTAAACAATGTTGGGAATAGGCACTAACTAATAAGTTGTCTTATTTTGAGTCTCATTCTTCAATTATTTAAGAATATGGGAATTTTGACATGAACCTCTGTGAGAGGGCAAGAAGAGAAGGAGCTGGGCAAGAATTAACCAGGAGGATGCATTTGTTCAGGTATGCTAAAGTAACTTTTGATGTTTGTGGATCTTCTGCACAGAGCAGTCAGTAGTTGCCCACAGTGGGGATTCCTATGTGCTACTGTAGTATGGTATAACAATTAAAATGCATGCAATGAAGTAAATAAGTAATAACTATAAGTGTTGCAAACTGTAAAAAACATATGGAGTCACAGAGTCTCAAGCTGCTAGAATGTCTATAGCTTTGTCATCTTTAAAAACATTCTTATAATTGATTTTTTTCCCTATCCCTTTATTACGTCTTTTGACCTTTTGGCATGGGTATTTTTCCTGAGGAGTGTCCCCAGCTCTCCGCAGTCAGAGGTCCACAACACAGGTTTCTGCACCTTGATAGGATAGGAATGACTACAGGCCAAACCAATGCAGGAAATGGAATGACAGCTCCACCTATGTTTGTCAAAAATCTATTTCAGCTCACCATATATCTCACTATAACTGATAATGCAGAGATTTAATGATGGACATCATCCTATACATGTTCTTTGTTTAAAGAGATTCATGTAATGGCAGAAGGCTGAAGGTGGTTTGAAGCAGCAAGGTTGTTGTGGTGTTGTGGTGTTATGGTTTCCCAGATAAGCCTTTGTGGGGACACTTGCACAAACTTCTGGCTTGTGTAAGTGGACGCTAAATACGAGTTCCGGATCATGTGAAAGATAAGCTCAAGAAGAGGAGCATGTGAATTTGATCGTGATATAAGCAAGGATATAAAAGATGAGAAAGCAAGGAGGAGGACAGAGACTAGATTTTAGAACATCATGTTCTTGTCTGGTTTTCAGATTTAAGGACTCTTCCGTTTAAAGGACTTCACTCACTTCATGCGGAGGAAGTCTGTTATGTTCTGGTGAAGTGTTCTGTGGCCTGTTGTCTCATGCTGCGGCAATGGTTCTTCTGTCATGTGTTTGATCACCCTCATTCCTGAGGCTGTATTTGATCCCGTCTCTCTTTCACTCAGTAATAGTTGTTATCCTAGTGTAAGGACCTTCTGAAGTGCTTAGTTTTTCCTGAGCTCAAGGAGACTAAGAATATCATCGTTGTTGAACTGTTTCTTAAGTCTTAACACAATAAGTCTTTGAGCTCACACTGTTTGCTTCTATGAGAGGGGTGCATTGGATTAAAGATGTTAAAAGCAAAACAGTATAGCTAAAATGATCCTGCTTCTACCTTTACTATCCTGTAGGACATCACAGACAGTGGGCAGGAATTGTTTAGATTTTAGGCTTAAAATCATTTGAATTATTCACTCAAGCAGTAGTCATGCTGCTCCTTAGTAACAAACTGGGCTGATGCACAAGTCTGTCTGAACGTTGGTGAATGAATTGCAAGGGCTCAGGTAAGTATTTCAGTAAAGGAACCACCAATCTTGCTACAGGTTTGAAGAAGACTAAAAACAAAACCAAATAGAACTCAGCACATAAAGGAAAAATGGGAGATAGAATCCTGGGGTATCACGGCAGACCTCAAGGTGCTATCGCAGCCCCCTATTCATGAGGGAGAGAATTGGGAAGAAATCTGTCTCTGCTGGAATGAGCGAACTGATGCTGAGGATACACCTATTCTAAGCTCAAACTATGGGTATATCTGTGCAATAGTCCCTGTCCTGAAGTGAAAAAATTCCAGAGTAAACGCTACCACTTTTTTTTTCTTTCCTGAAATGGGCTCCTGCACAGAAGAAGGGTAAGTTATGTGGCAGTAGGAAATCTATTTATTTCCCTCCGTATCATTCAGTGCTGCTCTAGATCACTCTGTGCACACTCTATTTCTTTACCTGCAGTCTGTGATAGTGGACTGTAGGTCAAGTTAGTTGTTTTGGCGCACTCAGTTGCTCCCTTTCTTCCTACTACGTCTCTGTAAGCAGAAAGGCCACCTTGCTTTCTGTGCGATAAGCGAGTGACCCTTCCTTTCAAAAAAAAAAGTTGGGCACTGCTGAACTTTTTGGCACAGAAATATATGGTTGAAAACAAGGATATTCTTTCCCTCAAAAATATACTGCTGATTAGGCAAAATATAATTTTGATTTGTATATAGCTTTGGGCTTGAATACATGCGTAAACTGCTTTAGAGTAACCCTACTGAACAGTCCTTAGAATGACTACCTTCTTCAAGGCTCCTTTACACTTATTGTGATATTGGTTTTTAAAGTTTACACTCTTTTAGCCAGGCACTCAAACTTTCACTTTAATTTTGTAGTTATCCCTCTTGAATTGGTTGATACATATTTGTATGGATCTTGTTGTACTGGATTGGTACCTGCATGCTTCCATAGGGAAGTAGAACTCTTATAACATTCCAAAGTTTACTGTAAAAACCTTTGGTGTGTTTGAAGCTAACAACCTAGAACTGCAGTCTTGTTGGCTGCTTTCTTTGTGAAGAGCAGCAATCAACAATTCTGCATGAATGATGCTATCTGAGACAGATAGTATGTGAAGCTCTAGGGCATCCTATGTTTTTTGCCAAGACACTGATGCTAGAAAACACAACTGGCAAGTCAGATGCAGTTTATTTAGGAGTCTGGAAGTATAAGCCCATGACAGCAGCATGATGTAGAAGGTCATTTTGGGTTCACATGTACTAAGGAACAAAAGGCAGAACAGCAGCACCTTGATACAGCCTTCACCTGTCTGTAGGAGAGATGCAGCAATCAAGCGTGGGGTGGGGAGGGGGAAGGAACTACTGGATTTTGAAAGCCTTTTAACCTCTGACTGCAGAAAATAATGTGTGTCACATCTAATGAAATAAGGAGACAGATCTGGAAGAGCCTAATGGTGACACTTTTACAAGACAGCAGACAAAGAAGCTGCCTTTGCTGAATGGAAGCTGACAGTAATTTCTCTTTTCATGAAAATGGCAACTTGCTGCAGCAGAAAATCAAAATGGTAATGTGTAGATGTATATACATCCCCCTGACTCCTAAAGCGGAACACTAGAAAATGGTAATGCTGGTGGCTTTCCGTCATTTAGTCTTTCCACACTCGTGTTTCATTCTAATTTTTTTTTTCTGCAGCTTAGTGATCCCTTTTGTAGCAGTACTTCCCTGTCATAAGCCAGCAGAGCTGCTCCTCAGAGAAGAGAAGCTGATGTTACATAATATATTGCTTGTTTTAAGCCAACAGAGATATGAGTTGGTCATTTCACCTACAAATTACTGGCATTTTACCTATCATTCATCAGTTGGGCTTCATTTTCTTCTCTTCTTTACAAACAATTTTGAAACCATGAGGCTTAATAGTCAACATAACTATTTTTGCTGCTCAGTTACATACTGGTTTCCCCTCTCCCTTCCCCCGGGTTACCAAGACTTAGTTGATACTGAAAAAAAATTATCTGTGATTTAATTTATTAATTTCAGTATCTGTATTGAAGTGGGAGAAACATTTCCCACATAGTTTTTTCACTATTATCCTAATTAGTATACAAACAGCATATTAGATTCTTAAAATTTTTGCAGAAGTACTCACTCTTAAAGGCTTAGTGCCTACTAAGTGACATTTTATGTGGACTTGAAGAGAGGTTGCAATCTAAAGTCACAAATATGGAGTCAGCAGTTTCTTGCACATTTTAGTTGTGCAGCAGGAAGGTAACATGTTTAGGGAAAATGGTTTCAGTTGAAACTGGTTGAAAAATTTCTCAATCAAACAAAAAATCAACAGAAAACACTGTTTTGTAAAATCTGAAACATTTTAGTTGAAACACTTCAGTGGCAAGCTGTCCGTGAATCCAAGGCAAAGGTTTAATGGAACTCTGCATTTGTAGCTTATTGATTTGCCTTGAAATTCTCTGCAGATATCAGTAACATCAATTCATCTGAACAACTTCAGACTCTCAATAGCTTTGTGTTTACCTCAACTTTATTTTTATTAATAAGCTGCACAAAAATGTATAATAATAACATTCTCTATGAACTCAAATCCCTTGAGAATCAGTTGTTTTTACCTTCTCTGTTTTGGGGAGATGGGCTAACAGTCCCATGTAGAAATTAGGAGGAAATAATGTGTGAATAATTTTAATTCTGACTTCAGTTTTTGTGAGTGTTTTGAGTATTTTCTACATAAAATAAAGGGAGGTGAAGAAATGAACAAGGGACTTGGTCCTTTTGTGTTACAGCTAAAACACTTCAAGTGTAGAAATGATTGAGCCAAATTTAATTGGGAAAGGAGGAAGCATCTGGATATTCACAGAGCCTAGGTTGACACTGCTTTAAGGTAAATCCACATTCCCTGGGGATTTACTTCACTTAACAAAAGTACCAATGCATTGCAACACAGTGTGTGATAACTAAAGAATATGCTGAACCAGTTCAAACCTGTCAGACTTCAAGGGAGGGATTTACACATA
>VXAL01016572.1:233643-301371 GCA_013399475.1 Chauna torquata
TTCAACAACCCACATTTTAGATTCTGCAAAAGGTGGATTTTTATATCACCTAAATTTAGTCATCTATTCTTTCTGTAGACCCTGGTGGGAAATACATGCTTTCTGAGGATGATTTATCCCTTCCTACTGCAGTTGCCTGAAGCAGCACTTCCTGTGACTGAATCCAGCATTCAGCATTCTCTCTCTATTAGCTAGAAAAGAAGGTGTGATTGTTCCTTAAACTATATGCTGGACTTTTTGATGGTGTCTTCCATGTTTCCAGCCTGGAACAGCCTATTCTAATGTAGTCTATGACAATCTGTTTTATGGCTAATCTTTAAGTACTGGTAGATAACAGTGGTAGGAAGTCGTTAAGCTTGGGTTTACTCATTATGCCAGAGCTCAGAAGGATGGCAGAGGATGCATTTACATTAGCATGAGTGCGACATAGTAAGAGCAGTTCTGTGGAGTGAAGCTGCTGGTACTGAGGACCCAGTGATCACAGCATGTACCTTTTGTTAGCGTTTCTCTGGCAGCTGTTGTGAACCTCACCCATGGTTGGTGAGGGCTGTGCAGATGATAAGGCCAGCTTAACAAGAGGAAATGATGCTGTGATTTAGTGGGTTGTACTTAAAATCAAGCAAGTGCATCATCAATGAGTATTTGAGTAGAGCTGGGAGTAAAACTACATTGTAAATGTCTTCTAATGCAATCGAGGGCTTGTATACTCCTCTTAATGTAGAAAAAAGTTATTGAAATTTCCTTCTTTGAATGGTTCACACTTTGATGAGGTGAATATTTTACAGAACAGGCTTGCCTCCTACTTGTGCTTGTGATCAGTGCTGCCTTTCTAAGTCTGGGTAGCAGATATTGCCTCCACTTTGTTTTGTCACCCTGAAACAGTATCTGAAATGATACTGTATGATTTTTGGAAAACACAAACTTTGCTTCTCATGTATGTGATTTAGCACTTAGAAATAGAGATAAAAGCCTGCCCTTTCAGGCAGCCAGCTGGGAAGGGATTATCATAGACGATAACTTGGGAAATACTAGCATATAGAAACAGGATTTTTTTTCCCATGGTAAATTTTAATGTCATTTATTCTCATCACAACTTTATAGCAGTATAACAGCCTAACTCCAAGAAATTTAGTTTTAAATATTCAACAACTTCTCAAATGCCTTCTAAGTGCTACCACGAGCAAATTGCCAGGCAGGTAGTCTGTTTATGACAAGATGATGGAAGAGGAACATGGTTAAAGCCAAATGATAGCAGGGGTCCACCTCAGGTGTCATTGTTGTAATGTCTGCCCAGCTGCCTAGTCAAAAACACCCATTCACTTTTGGCATTTAGCTCTTTGTGAGAGGTCTGTGTGAGCATTCGTGATAAATGAGGCTGAGGTTTAACAAATGTTCACCACAAGGGAAAACACAGTCTTGTGAGTCAGAGCCAAGCAGCAGGTGAAGGTCAAGGAGGAAATGTGCTTTATTCCGAGAGCTTTTTATGGGCTGACTCAAAAGCTACATGGTCTGGCAGCGGTTAAACTTCATGATCTCTTATGCATCTTCCCTTACTCTGTCATCTTATGGTGTCTGAAGGTACTTTTGCGTCTGAAGGTTTCTCTTCTAAATTCTAATGTTATTTAGGAGAGAAAAATGGGGTTATTATACAGCAGAAAAAGCATCACTGCTTAGGGAAGGAAGAAAAACCACAAAGGAATGGGGAGACAAGTGTAGTTTCTATTAGCACCAAATTGCTTCCTGTAATTCAAAATGAGATGAAAACTGAAGAGGACAGCACTGGAGAGAAGTACGGTCAAAATGCTACTGCAGTAATGGTAACACTGTCTTTAACCTCTCAGCCCCTTTACTTCTATCTTTACAGAATCACTGAAAAGATCTTGTTTCCTCCTTTTAGCAGATATGGGCCTGTTGTATCTATGAATAGCTGTATTCACTTCTTCAGTGTAGCTGTTTGTTAGATCAAAAAAAAAAACCATCCAGGACATAGGGAAAAGATAGATGGGGTATTCTGGACAAAGGTAAGAGCGGCTTGGGCTAATGCTGCTTTCTCCCTAAGCCAAGCTTTTATGTAAAGCTGTCTCAAAGGTCTTTTACAAAATAGTTATATTTTCTTCCATCATACCAATGTTTCATCTGCTTTTGGTACCCTTTTGCTACTGTTTTCCATATTTTTTTCTTTAACTTGGGATGAAAATCATCAGGAAAACAGTATTGGATTATACTGACAGCTTTCTTCTGGGTAATTCAAAATGTATCTTATCAGTTTATTAGTATGGAAAATAAATTGAATTTCAGTTATAAAAACAAAAAAGGCTGAAAACAAAATGTGAGCGGTGGTTTTGAATGACTCAAATCAGGCAAATATATTAAACCAATACTATTCTCTTTTTATCAGTGAGTGCTAATTCTAATGTCTAGCTGCAATTTAAATGTTGATCAGCTATCTGCCATTCATCATTTCAATAGAAATGACGTTTGGCTAGAAAAAAGTCTATTTCTGTTAATGGAAGACATATTTCCAGTACGATCACAAGCAAAATGGATGCTTTGATATTTTTGACAACAAAATTATCACTTTTCTCCCAAAATATGGAATAACAGAATGGAGACTTGGACCAGGATCCTCTTTTGCTTACCAGACAGCTGAAACTATTAAATCTTCTGTTTTGAATATCTTTCTGTTCCAATGAAAAGTCTGTCAAAACTGATAATACTTCCTTGAAATACTTGAAGTTCAATAAAATGCCATATTTTGATAATGAAAAAAAATTGTTGCTCAAAAAAGCCATCTATAGGTGCAGCAGAAACAAGCTAAGATTGTCAGTAATACGCACATTTATATTCACAATCTGCATTTTTTTCACATTTTCAAATTTGTATACCGAACATTAAGAGGTTGGAGAGTGTTGAGCTGAGTTTTCTTCTATTCCATTTCTGATTTCACAAGTCAAGGTGTAACGGATTTAAATAAATAGTAGGATTAGTCAAAGGCCTCATGCTGCTTTGTAAAACTTTTCCAAGTTGCTTGTGATTGATTCCTGAAATAATTTTAAACAGGTCACGCTGGCCTTTATCTTCCTCCTTGTGCTGCATCTGTTGAAGTATTTCAACTAATAAAGAACTTATCTGGGCATTTTCTAAAGGAAGTCATAGCTTCCTGGATTTTAAATGTCATTTCTAGATCTGCCAGTCTCAATTGCTGATCAATAGTTGTAGGTATGACCTGAACTGAAAAACTGTGTTGCCTAATAGAAATTACTTGACCATCTCAAGGAGTAATTCTGTTTTTCAGCTGTGTATCAGTTCCCATGTGACTTTCTGGTGAGGGCTGATGAAAGATGTTGCACTCTGTTTATGCAAGATTAAAAACCTAAATCCTGTTGCCTGTCTTCTGGCTGTGCTTTAAGAATGTGGGTTGTTACTGCTCAGATCTTGTACATTCAAAGAGCTTTATTTCTGAGAGCTACATAAATGTTGTGAATAATGTGCATTGTTTAAAACGTCATGGGCCAGGGTTACAATGCTGAATGCTATCTATTTTGTCGCTATTTAATTTGCATTGAATTAAATGGTTTATTATTTATGGCTTAATGAGCACTTTTTACACATTTAGCATTTGCTTTTTGGCTTACTATTATTTTTTAGCCACTGTGCTGAAAGGCACTGTAATTGGTCCAATCAAATGCTGCCAGTTATAGAAATGAAGTAACTATGCAAGACTGTCACGAATAAACAAGCTTATTAGCTTTAGCACAGAATCAAAAGAATATTTTTCCTATGAGAGGCATAAAAACCTGTTTGTTGTTGTGTTGTTTTGTTTTGTTTGATTCTCTGAAGTCTACTTAAAATGTAGCTAGGAATATGTAGTTCTTCAAGCACAAGTTAAACGGTTTCAGTTAGGAGTGACATGGACTTTGTTAATCTTTTGAAAATTGCGAAATAGGTGATCTCAGTTTGCAAAATCTTTTCTCAGTTTGTGAAACATTTGCGAAAAAGGATGATCCTTCTTAGGAAGCTGCGTATATTTGCTTACACATATTTGTGGATAGGGCATTACACTGATGTTTTAATATCTCTAAAGGTAGTAAGTATTTCTGGAGTCTGAAAAATAAGATTTATGATCCTGTTCTATTAGGAAGTATGGAACTCTTTAACACAGAAATGAATTTAAAATGAACTGAGGGAATTAATCTCTTGCTATTCCTGCCACAAATTCTAAATATCAGTCCAATGGATGCTTTCCTCTCCTTTGCTGGATAAGGAGATGTAGAGATCAACCCCATGAAATATGCTGTATCAGATACTGCTGTCTTATGTATCTCTAGTCTTATAAGTGGCTTTCTCATTTCTAGATATTTTATCAAAAAAGCAAATGCCTAAACTGACTGAATATACAACCCTAATAGGTTAAGTGTATGTTGGAAAACAAAATTTTCAATAGATGATTCCCCCAAATGTGCAGAGCGCCAGGACAGAGAAAAAGGTCAGAGTTAAGGAAAAACGTAATCACCATTCTCAGACTGATTTCTGCAATTGCAACCCAGTGAAGATAAAATAAGAATTTGCACAGCTCTAAACATTTGAAATGGGTTTAGCCAGAAATGCTGTATTCTCCAGTCAGTACTTTCCTGTGTACAAGTAAGATTCAACTTTTTTGACAGGGAATAAAACTCTATAGTGTTTTAATCAACGCCTTTAATATGATTGCTACTCACAAAGCCAGCTATGCTTTTCGTTTTTATAATGTGAATATTTATGCAGTAAGGGCTAGGCTGAGGTTGCTAGTTAATAGTATACGATAATCACAGAACTCTGTGACACTAACAGCTGCTGGTTTTGATTTAATCAAACTCTCCACAGATACATAGTGAAAACATTTTTCTTCCACAAAGAAAGTAAGGATTTTTGTTGCCTTAATTTATGGGAACCTTGAGGTATCTTGAATTTATGGGAATCTTGAGGTATTTTTTCAGTGGGTGCAATACCCAGTACTTTCCAAAAACCAGAGCTCTAGAAGACTTGATAATTACTGAAACTGCTGGCTTAAATTTTGATGTGGAACTGCTTCTCCAGACATCCATGTCATTTAAAAAACATAAAAGCAGCATATCTTTCATGTGTTTGTTCTTTCGTGTGACTATGGATAGTCATTTACCATAGTTTACCCTCTTGCTCTCTGGATATGCATGGTTTACCTCTGCTTGTAGTTTTGCATCAGTGGCAACAGCTGTTACATTATGGTGCAGAATAACTTCATTAATTAGTTTTGCTTTTCCCAAGGTCTATTAGAACATGACTAGGCTGCATATTTGATGTTTCAGTGATGAATCTTTTTCCCTTGGAGGAATTTGTAATAGTACCCATTCTTGTGTAAGAAATGGGTTAGCTTTGCTAAGGTTTGTTTCTAACTGCCTCAGTGAAGTCAGATGCTGAGCTCTGGCATCATCTTGAGGTGAGCTGAGACTAACGAAAAAAACCTGACCCTGCTTCTAAGTGAAAACATTGTGGAAGTAATAGTTTTCTATTAACTGAAATTATAAATTTCTAAATTTAGGGTCTAAAAGTATAAAAGCTTTGGGGTTGGTACTGGCAAAACGTCACACTGTGAAGCATTCCAGAGATGCTGGGAATGATACTCCTGGAAATAACCATAATGCAACATTGAAGTTCTCTTGTTTTGGCATTTTGGCTCCTTGGTTACCATTGCAGTAGGAGATCTGACTGGTTAGAGAAGGAAGTAACAAAATGTGCACTGCAACTTTGTGTCATAAGGATTTTGTTTGAAAGTCTTGGTAGCATTCAGATTATTTTTATTAAGGTTACTCTGGGCAGCTGAAATATGCTGACCGCTGGATACTTGAGTAGGAAACGTTGCAGTTGATTATGCCACCTGTCACTGGTCTCAGCTGCGCTGCTTTTGCAGAGAAAGAATACCACTATTAGCAGTGGAATTTCTTCTTTTTTTTTTTTCTCTTTTCTGCAGTATAGATGAGAGCAGAGTTTAACACCCTTGATTACCAATTAGTGGTTGAAATACCTTGCTTGAAAGTTATCAGTGGCTTCTGTTTTGTAGGTGACTTCATTATCTACAATATGACTTTCAAAATTGGAGACACAATGGCCATTTGGATATAGAAACTTTATCTCAGAAGGAGGTCTGTTTTGCAGACCTCCTGTTTCTGCTGTCTGTTGGAAGAGCTGCTGTCTGCCTGAGCAGCAATCAGATTAGGAAATGGAATACTGTATTGCTGAGGCCTAATGAGGTTATTTTGTGGAAGTTCCTAGAAAAATCAAAATGCAGCAAATGAGCAAGTTATACAGCTGAAATCACAAATGAACATATTCTCAAGTGCTCAAAGATTGCTGCTGCCTGGCTTCCCACTGAACAGTGTATTGCTTACTACAATTGTACTTTTACATCACGCTTTGATATGCTTCTCTTTTCATATTTGAATAGTGTTTGCCTATCCCTGTTTTCTCAGCTGTGCCTAACCTTCTCTGAAATCTTTTATGCAGTAGTTCTCGCCTTTCTCACGAAATATGCCTCCTAGGTTTTAACTGTTAGTTCACACAGAGACCTGGAACCTATCTGTGTTCTCACCTCAATTGTGTGAATTTTTCTGTCATTATAAGTCAGTAACACCAGCACTGCAATGTCTGAAGCCACAAATTTACCAAACTCCTGTAAGACTGTACACCAGGCCACTCAAGTGTCTCCTAGAAAACTGCTATAAATAAGTGGCTGTGTAACTTCGATGAGCTTTGATGGTGCAACACAGACAACAGCTACGTTCCTTGCTAACACCACCAGCAGTAGGTTGGTTGATTGGTTTGTTTGTTTTAGGGCTACAATAAGGAAAATGTAGCTATGTATGGCACAACAAGAACAATTAACTGCTAACCAGAATTCCAGTTAGGGCAGTCCAAAAACCTTGCTCCATCAACTGCTTTTTTAAAACTCTTCCACCTTCTGCCATTTCTTACCTGAGGGACAAGTTTTGCATATCAGTCTGAAAATAAACTTTTGCCTCATTAGTTTCCATATTGATATGATATCAGTCTGAAAATGTACTTTCTAAGGAAAGCTAATAAACACATGAAGAAGCTAGTTCATACTGCCATGAATGAGACAGAGAAATGCCATGAAGTGTCGCTTGAGGACTGTGCAGAGACAATTTATGGTTCAGTGTGCTGGCCTTATAAATTATTTCAGTTGTTCTAGTTACGAGTTTGACAAGATACTCCATACAGATCCATTATACAGTGTGCCTAAATATCTTTTCTAAAATCCCAGAAAAGTTCAGCTGAATATATTGTTGGTGTGCACCGCTCTGCAATTGCAAATGAAGTCTCCTTCAGAGCATTCAGTCAGCATCCCCTCAGCAAGGTACAACTTTCAGTTTACACTCTGCAGCACACGAAGAAAGCATATATTTAGACAAAGACAGGACAGCAGGTTCAGATGGGCAATTTCATCTAAGGTACCAGATTTGCCAGTTTGTTAATACCCTTTGCCTGTAGCAATTTCATACTTAGGTTGTCAAACATTTGTTATATGTGTTCAAGAAAAGACTGTATTAATGAAAAATATCTTATCCTGCAAGTTCTTGAATCATTTCAATTCCACACTTAGAGCTGGAGCTTTTGCATACCACAAGTAATTGATACTTTGCTTTTAGCATTTTTCACCTGTATATATTGGAGATTTAGAGCAAAGGAAAGCAATGTCACTAAAGGAAGGAGAAACTAAAGTGTCTAAGGTTGTGTGACACTTAGACACTAAGTGTTAGAGGGAAAAATAGAAAGCTAGAAAAGGTAAAAGCAAAGAGGAGTATGTTCTCAAGTTGGCATAAAGGTCATGGAGGACATGGGTGTCCCAATATGTTCATAGGAATGCTATATAAAATTATATGTATTAAAGAAAAATATATTCAGATTCCAGTGGCAAGAGTTAAAAGTTTGGAAAATTCATATTATGAAATCTTAATGTTGTCCGTCTTTGTATTCAAAATGAAATGAATAAGGCAGGGATCCAATGGAGAAACAGGCTTTTGGGCAGCGTAATTAAGACAGATTTCATATGGAATTGTATTTAACCATTGGCTGTTTTGAGCATAATGATACTAAGGTTATAATGTGCCTAAGCCTTTATTGATGTCAGAGAATAGGTAGGAAAGAAATCTGTAGAGTTGTGTGGGTGCATTGGCCTAGGAAAGAGTTGTGTCCAGCAAGGGTCAGCCTAATCTGTCGGTTTGGAAAATTCAAGAAATACATTGAACGGAATTTCAGCGTAAGAAGACACTTAATTCTCCTAAAGTTGGAGCCCAGAAATAGTAATCCAGTACTCAAGACCACATCAGTGGCACTCCATGAGAGGTTGCAATGGCTGTCCCTTGGACACACCAGAGGAACAGCTTTTTCCCAGAAGGGAGGAGACCAATGCTATTTTCCAGGAGTCATTCTGAAAAGCTTATTTCAGTTTTTGTCTTTGTGGTGGTTTCAGCCTGATGGGCAGCTGAACTCCACCACAACCGCTCTCTCACTCCACCTCCTCAAAGGAAGAGAGTGGGGAGAAAATATGATGGGGGCAGGGGGGGAAGGCTCACAGGTTGAGATAAGGATCATTTAAATAAAGGGAAAAGAAAGAGGAAAAACAAGCAAAGACCATGGGGAAGCAAAGAGAGAGAAAACTATTATTCTCTACTTCCCATCAGCAAGTGATGTTTGGCCATGTCTTGGGAAGCAAGGCATCAATATGCATTGTGGTTTTTTTTGGGAGGACAGATGTTTTCATAATGAGACCCCCCCCCATTCCTCTTTCCCAGCTTTTATTGCTGAGTGTGACGTCACGTGGTATGGAATGTCCCCTCAGCTGGTTTAGGTCAGGTGCCCTGGTGATGTCCCCTCCCCACCTCTTGCCCAGCCCTAGGCTACTGGCTTTGGGCGTGTGTGGAGTCTTGATGCTCTGCCAGCACTGTTCAGCACTAGACAAAACGTTGGTGTGATACCAACACTGTTCTAGCCACAAGTGCAGAGCGCAAGGCTGTATGGACTGCTGTGGGGAAAGTTAACATCCCAGCCAGAGCCAGTCTTTCATCTCCTTTACTGGTAAATTGCCAGTGTGCTGCCCTCACAGAAAGTGAGGGGCTACTGAGATCATTGTGAGCTGGAGCTGTGCAAGGAGCTCTACCTATTCCTGTCCTAGCAGTAGCCAGATGTTCGTAGCAACGTGCCTTGTTTTTTCCCACGTTGGAAGAAGACTTTGTGGAATAGTTTGGTCACATACTGATAGGATTTTTCTGAAACTAGGATTATCCTGTGTGACCTGGTTAATGCAGACTGTGGGTATTTTTTGAAGTGTTTTGCAGTCTAGTAGCTAAATATGGACCTAGAGATAAGTTGAAATGAGTTGAATTAAAGCAAACTTGTTCTGCTTAGTTGTATATTACAAATACTGAACAGAAAAAAAAAATATTTTTTTAAAAAAAGCAGACTCACTACAGTTTAAATAGATCCCAGATGCAGAAGAAATTACTTCTGTTCCTCTAACTCAGTTAATTGCTTCTGTTTTTTCTGTCTCTTTTATAACAGTCTCTTGAGGTTCTTACTGTGCAAGGAGGATTGCAAGCTGCTCACAGTATTCAGCACCAATGTACTTTTACCTTCCAAAAAGTGGTTTCTGCAAGTAACAGCAAGCTTTGAAAGCAGCTATTGTTACTGACCGATGTTAGTAGTTTTGAACTTGTAGTCTGTGCTTTAAATGACACAGTAATAGTGCCTCATCTGCAGCAAAGCAGCATACAACACCTTGAGAATCAATGAGATACTGCAGTAAGCACTTTCTTGATACACTGTTTATTTTTTTGCAGAAAAGTAGCTATTTGAAAAATTGTTGGGCCCAATTCTCAGCTGGTGTTTTTAAGCCCTCTTCCATTGATCTTAAAGCCTCAAAGGGAATGGAAGCTTTGAGATAGTGACAATACAGATCATGGTGTGCAACGAATACTTCAGATGTAACAGGTCTGTAAAGCAGCTGTAGTAAATCTTATATACAATGGTTAATGATTCTGTTTGAAAATTGCTTTGTGTTGTACAGGTCTGTTTACAGGCACTTACTTAATGTGCTCTCCCTTTTGCTTCTTTTTCTCGAACCACCTAATGTCCAAAATAAGCCACCTATGATTGCAGTCTCATAGAATCAGGATAATTGCCTGGATCAATGGTTATGGTCAACCTACATGCAAATAAGAAAGGAAGGTGAAAGTGTCAGACAAGTGATTTAATAGTTCACCTTTTTATAACTTCCATTTTATAGCTGCTTTGTGTAGCGCTGGCCACACTGCGCCAGCTTACAGCAAACTCTGAGGAAGGGGAAGCAGAGTGTGCTGAACTTTCTCTCTTAGCCCTTAGTCTATGGAGGAATATTAAAGCACACCAGAGGAGACAATTGTATAACTGCCTTTTTTTGATAGTTTCAGTAGTCAGGAGATTAAGACAAAATCTTTCTTCAATGTTAACATCTATAGCACTGCTTTTCTTTTCTTTTTTTTTTAAACCTACTTACTTTGACAGTTAATATTACAAAACATAATCTGGAATCTATAAAATGAAGTGTAAAGATGTCTAACATTTCAGCATGTACTCAAATAAGACCCAAATGCAGCTGCCTTTAGAGTTAGGAAACCCATTCCTTCAGTATGACTAATCATGTAAATATTCTACAAATATAACAGGATGATGTTTTAAAAATCACAGCCCAAGTAGTTTAGTTTTCTAATACGGTATTAGTGATATTTTAGAGTATAATAAATGCACATAAATGTTGCGTGGATCAGTTGATTGTCCAATCTGCAGCCTCGTCATCTTTTGGTGTGTTGAACCATTCATGTCCTGGTATAACACCTAAATCAAATGCAATTATCACTTAGTCAATCTTGAGTGGTATAAAGAGTGTAAAGGGTTACTGAATCAATTAAGAAGTTAGATCACTTCATCAATATAACAGTACAAGATTATTTTAAAAATTGATCTTTTTTCTTTTATACAATTAGCTTTGTATGTCTGAGATAAAGCTGAGGTCAGGCCTAAATTATTCATGAGACTATTTTATTGTCAAAACAGCAGTCCTAAAGTTGAAATCAGGTTATTACTGAGTCAGTCAAATAAACCAAAACATAATATAAAAAAATTCCAGTGCATAGTGCCATTCTCTGTGCAGTATTTATATCAAACATTTGTTTGTTCTAATTCATAAATTAATTCTAGGCAATTGCCTGGTACCCAAATTCACCTTTCTTATCTAGAGTTTCACCTATTAATTTGGATAAATGCAGTTTATCAAAGAGTGCTAAAGCAGTTCGTTACTATGAAAACTAAGCATCAGTTATTGGTGAATTAATTGAAAGATATCTACAATTACAGAACATATTATGAAAATTATCAAGTGAACATAATGCTGGGTGCAACAGAAGCAGATCATTCTGGACAGGGAGAGATTTTAAATTAATGTTTTTAGTGGCCTTTGAAATTGTTACAGGTAAGTCTTCAAATGGCTTCTGGAGTTATTACTGGCAAGACATGGTGTGTTTTTACGTGATGTGTTAACTGTAGTAATTAATCTTATTTTAAAATTCTCTGATAACTTTTCTGATGGTTCTCACTTTGAAGTAACTGCAGTGACACTTTTTTAAATGATAAAACATTTAATTAAATGCAATGAAATGCACAGCATATGTAACTGAACACGTGCACAAATAAACCTAGGGGAAAATGTGACAGTTTTGATATAAGCTAGGAAAAGCAGGGGCAAAAAATCAGTTAAGCTATCAACAACTGTTTTCTTGAGTAATAGCACTGACTGAAGTGGTCATGAAGCAGTCTTAGTACGTAAGGTGCTGTTCCATGGACGTGTTCGAAATCCTGTTTATAAGACAATGGGAATCTTTCCATATACTTCCAGCTGATTTTGAATCAGATCCAGTAAGTTTTGTTATGTTTGTCTTTGATTGAAGTGTTCTCTCCCATGCCAGTTTGTCTTAAACTTAACATTATTTCTACAGTATAAAATATAATTTCTATCTAAATATTATTAGGCCTGTAACAGGTCTAACACATTTTTGGGGTACTACTGAAAAATCTCACAAAACCTAACGTTTAGAAAAGAAGTACTATGACAGATAACCATTCAAATTTATTTTAAGATTTGCATGACTTCTAGCATAAATTTCACATATGACTTCTGTAGTCCTTTTGCTATTTGAACATATAAATGATGTACAAAGTAAGGAAATAATTGGGGTTTTTGCATATCTTACAAAATTTTATTATTTCATATAAACATATAAGGGATTCTGGTAACTCTGTGTGTAGCCTTTCCATTTTTAAGCATATAGTTGTTTCATTTATCTTTTTTTTTTTTAAATTTGCAATAATGTTATCTTTCAGTAAATAAGGCAAACAGAGGTGTTGGATCTCAAAATCATCTTGAAAGCCATTCTTTTGGCTGCATTTCTGTTCAAAATCTTTTGGAAATAGTAATCATTTACCTGCTCAAGCCTCACGACTTTCTCCAAATTTCTACCTTTTGTTTAGCTTTGAAGTTAGATCATGATTTGATCCTCTGAAAACTGCTTTCTTTCCGAAAAACAGCTGCCATGGATGTCTTTTTAGAAAGTTTTCTTCTCTCTTAACTGATAGGTTGCAACACAGCTTTTAAGTTCTGCAGCAGGAGGGCAGGGGAATTAATTTAGAGAGAATTCACAGATTTGAATCTTTGGTTTCCCTCTTCTAAGCTGTAGATTTTTATCATAACTTTTGCTAATAAGATTGTATCACAGGCACTCCACAGAAAAAACTTAGGAGCCATGCCAGGAGGGGTAAGAAAAGTTGCTCTGGTGTGCTGTGTGAGTAATAATACAAAAGAGATAGCCAGTGTAAGAAACTATATGAATAACTGGTATTTAGTAAGACCTGTTTGTCATCGGGATAAGCAAGACAAATAGAAAACTATTTTTAAGGTATATACACTCCCAGGAGAGTGCAGGGATATTTTATAGTTCCTGTATGTCCTGCACAATTCTGTCTGAAGTGGACAGAAGAAATTGTATTTATATATGTAGGAGTAGCATTTAATGGTATTTGTATTTAAAAATACAACCTTAAAAGGTTATAAAGAAGTAGAAATGATCAGAAGTTAGGGGATCATTTGGAAGGTCAGGTGAATCCAGCAACTCTTCTCAGGTAATAAGTGATGCCGAGCGATTTCTGCCTGAGGTATATTTGAAGAAGGTAGGAACGAACAATGATGTTGAGTTGAGATAGGAATGACATTTCTTGTATTCTATCAAACAGTCAATTTGCTTTTTCAGTTTTATACCCAACAGCCTAACTTTGAAGCTTGCTAAGTAAATCTCATCTCTATTTTAGTCTTAAACCTTTCTGTCGCTGAATTACTGTGTTGGATTGAGAGATACTGGCAAAATTACGCCACTCACAGGTGT
Organism: Chauna torquata; assembly: GCA_013399475.1. Classification (NCBI taxonomy): domain Eukaryota; kingdom Metazoa; phylum Chordata; class Aves; order Anseriformes; family Anhimidae; genus Chauna; species Chauna torquata. The sequence goes on from VXAL01016572.1 coordinate 247,146, forward strand.
GAGTTCAGCACAGTGTGTGCGGCCACTTCCAGTGCAGAGGCAGCCGTGTCTGGAGCATGTGGAGGGAAGCTAGGGTCTGATGGTCTGCCAAATGCAAACTGGGCAAGGTAAGGGCTAGGTAGCCAGGCAGCACCTTTTAACAGGAAGAGCCACCAGCAAAAGCAGTAACATGCTCTTTGTGCAAGGAATAGTAGAGGTACTCTTTGGTTCCTAGTGAGCCCTGAAGCATCATGGCCCCAAGCAAATATTGCTAATTATTAAGCAAAGGGAAATTGTTGCAAACGTTGGTACTTACACTGGGAGCCAGAACTACTGAAACGTTCGACATGAAGAAAGGTAACCCACTATGGTGAATATGGCACTTAATGTACCATGTGACCATAGGCTGCAGTCAGTTGTATGTACTTCTTATGTGAACAGAATGTTAGAGAGCTAGGCATTTCATAAAGAAAAATGGCATGACTGTACTGACAAGGAAACCAAAAGGAGTATATGTAAATAACAACCACTAATTTTACACACAAGCAGAATTAATTAAAATACTCTTATGTGTCTGTGATTAAAAAAAAATATATAGTTATCCAGCAACATAATGCTTCAGAAAAATTGGTGTTGTTTCTAGACTGCAGAAAAAAGCCAGTTGGGTCCAAGGTTTAATTAATTTTATATACTGATTTAAGCTTATAGAAATGGTTTAAAAATATATTCACAAAAATGCAAACTTTTTTTTCTAAATTGCAGTGAAATGAAAATATGACCTGCAAATTAATTTGCAAAATTACTGGAGTAGAATCCTGAAAGTATTTCTGAATAAAATATTTCTCTAAAGATTCAAAATGACAGTAGCTTCAGTTTTGAATCATATCTTATCCCTGCCAATATGAGTTGATTCATCTGTAGGCTCAGTATTAACAGGAACATTTCAAACAAAGATAAATACTTGGAAGGAAAAAGCCTGCATCTTAAAATGAGAAACACTATGTATTACATTTAGTTTATCAAGGAAATTATTATAAATCATTTTTAGCTGGAAGCAGGAAAACGTGATTAAGTGGTCTGAACAACTACTGGCAATATCCATCCTAATTACTTTCCTTTTGACTACTTGGTATCTTCTGAAAGCATAGCCTAGCTCATAGCAAAATACAAATGTGATAATCAACGTTTTCAACACAGGGTAGCGAAGTTACCTAGGCAAATGGCCTGGTTCATAAAGGCTGTATTGGAGTTTTTGTGCATGTGTATATGTTCTTACAACGTATGCTTAGGAAATGTATCTTTTTTTCTGTCCTTAGAGGAGTCAAGTTTGTCACGAGAGGGGATGATTTTTTTGGAAGACAGTCCTATAGTCAAAGGCAACTTTTGAGAAGACTTTACTTTCTCTTCCTCTCTAGCAGAACAATGAAAGAAAGGGAGCAGTAAGGGGATTAGTAGCTTCATGTTTAAAATTGGCATTTGCTAAGCCAAAAAATAGGGATAGAGAGTTCTTATTTTTTTCTATAAAAACTTCAGGAACAAATGCTGTGAAGGTGGAAGAGCTATTTAAGATGATGAAAGATGCTGGCATAAGAAAAAATGAGTAGACAGTGCCCATGAATAAATTTATGGTGGAAATTAAGAAGATTTATGCATGGAATGAGATTCTGGAGCAGCCATCCCCAGGAGCAGAGGGGACATGAGCCCATTTGGTGCTAGGATGGAGTTTATTATACTCAAAAGGAGTTATTTGATGTGCTTGTCTGCAATAACTGATTGGATGACTCTGCTATGTCTGATGTGCCTTACACTATCCTTTCACAGTTTCATTCTACCAAAGTAAGTAGGTGCCTTGGGAGATGTAAGCCAGGAGATGGTGGCAATTTTTTAGCTAGTTTGAACTTAATGATCAAAACTGTGATGAAGCTTCGAGTTTAATCTAATACATGATAGGTAAAGGATGACATGATTTAAGCATCAAAGCCATGCATGTCTTTTGTGACAAGTATTTGTTGAAAGGTATGTTGGTATATCAGTCTTGGGAAAGATGATGACTTTCATCCTTCTAGATAAAATTCTCAAGATTTTGTAGCTAAGCGCTGAAACCTTATCAAGTTTGCTGTCAGTAGTAAATGTAATTAAACACTGAAAATGTTTAGTAAGTGAAGGATCCCACAGAAATCTTCAAAAAATAAAAACTGGTCCCTAAGAAGATTGAGATATATTTTACAGACTATTTACAGTGAAGGTCAGATGACACAGTTATAGTAATCACTAGCTCCTGTGAGTCTGTAGTGTTTGTAAATATCTTTCATGGTAAAATATGCTACTGAAACAAGTGTTTTAGTAGAATTTCTAGAATTTTATCTGGTACTGAGGTTTTTATATCCTAATTATGAGAAAGTTTTAAGTTTTGGAGATTTATTTTTCCTTTCCCTGAACACTTTTTCTCATTCTTTTCACAAAATTCAACAAAAATGTTGTCAGATGTGTAGACGCTTTAATATTTTGACCATCTACAGCTATATTCATAATATAATTCCATAACCTATTGTGAAATAATAGTAGAATACCTGAAGCAGATTCATTGAGTTTACCGATGTCTGGTTTCCTTGAGCATTTATAGTGCTATATCCTCCATTTGATTCAGAACTATTGTGGACAGTCTCTAGGTAGTATAAAACAGAAAATAAAGCACCAGTTCAGAAAATATATGGATTTCAAAAATGCAAAGACGGTGCAGTGAAAAAGCTGTGGTATTTGGCAAACCAGGATAGTACTGTCTTCCCTGATATTTTGATGTTTTTCTATAAACTCTATATTGAAGCAAATGTTAAGAGGTTGTCTAGGTTCTGCATGTTCTTTGTCTTTTATTTGAAGCAAATCTTTCCCTGAAGAGTGACTTATCTTATAGCTGTGTTTCTCTAGGCCTGGTGGATTAATCCAGACTACCTCAGTAAACCATAAATGTCATTTGAATTGTGATGACATTAATTAGTACCTCATGTCAGACTATAATAAATTGCTCCATTTATCTAAAATTACAGAGTTTCTGTAACATATGAGCTTATAGTAAATAGGGTAGTTTGCTTAAACTAGAATTTCAAGTGAATTCATATCATAATTCAGGGAAGTAATCACTGAGGGACCTTCTTTTTGTGGTGGTAAATGGATCCACTGATTTTCATTCAGTGTTATAACCCACTGCCCACGCTTGGTCTATAGTTAATACAGCTACCATCTTTTATAATTTTTTCTCCCTATTTTCATGTAAGAATTCTTCTTAAGCACACACGTCAAACACACGATTAAGTGTTGTTTGTTGCATAGATTGTTATGGTTTTATCCATGGCTGGTTCTGAATATCTGATTTCAAGAGAAAATTGTAAATGTTGGTTTTCAGGGAAGGATCCCATCTGACACTCCCTTTGATACTTCACCAGGGTTGTCAAACCTGTCCGTTTATGCATTGTCACTGAAATATTCTTAGCTTTCAGCTTGATTATTTGCAACCTGATTTTAACAAAATGTAGGACGTACTGAGAGATTTACTTGTGCTTCTGTGAGATCTCATGAGGGGTGGCAGGGGGGTAGTTAAGAGAGCAGGAAGATCAATTTAGAAACTGCTAAGGAGTTTATGCAATATAATTAATTTACATACTGGAGATAATTGTATTAAAAAAGATACAATTGGGCTATGAGAATATTTGGGAATTTTTTTTGTTACATTTTTATTTGCAGGAATAATAATTAAAAAAAGAATACGCACTTCATAGTGTATAAATTGCATATTCATGTTGCCATACATGAATTTCTGTAGAATTTGCAACATGAGCTATATGACTGGCTGCTTTCATTGATAATCAATAAATCCTCCAAACCCAATTTCAAGGAAGAAAGTCTATCTTAACAGGACTCCTATTTGAGAAAAGGGTTAAAAAAGTTATTCCTTTTTATATATACTCTTTTTTAAAAAATGTTGTTTATAACATACTGGCTGTTAAGGTAGACAACCCACCATAAAAATAATGCAGTATGTGAAATAAACTGAGGTAACTTGTAGGTGGTACTTCTAAAGGTAAGGTTAAGTTACTAGTTGAGGTTGTATAATTCTAGTTTAAAACAGGATAAAGAAAGATAAATATGAGATTATATGGCCTGTTACCCAAATCCACAGATGCTCATAGTGATGTGGTTGTCCTTTTTACTTAAGTAACTGTTTGTAAGGACTCAGATATGAAATTCAGTTAATTTGTAACAGAACCATGTGTATAGGGTGTAAAACTAGTTCTGAAAGCCAGTTCTATGAAATTTACTACAGAAATGCATAAATTCACAGAAGAATTTTTCTTTTTTCTTGACCAAGTTTATAAAATGGGGAGGGGTGTTTTCCTGAAGTTAGCTGTCCTAGTCCTTGTTTGGCAGCTGCCCACTGACAGAACTAAATCAGGTATCGCTAGATCTTTAGGAATAACTGAAGTGTTGCTGAGATGTATGCAAGCCTTGGAAGGTCTTGGGGATCTATTTTGTTGATATAGGTATTGTTGTAAGAGTGGTACAGCCTACTTATGTTAATATCCTAACAAATTACCTAATTATAAAGCCATTCAGGGGCTGCAGCTTATGCTGCCCGTGTAACATCAACAAGCCTTTCCTCCATCATGTTTGCTCCCAACCTGTCATGCAAGGAGACACGTCCTTGCTCAGGTCATGCCTCCTGCGTGATTAAATAGCTGCACGTTAGGTGGCATTTCTGTGATGGATAGAGAGAATTAACCCTTAGTCTAAAGAAGAACAGAAATGGTATCTCCAGCTAATCAGTAGGAGGATTTTGCCACAGGGAGCTGGGTGACTTGTTGATCTGTTCATTGATACTTGGGGTCCTGTTACTTTCCTGCAGTTTGCCTCATAAATCCAAGTCCTCTCACCTTCTGCACTGCTGACTGCTAGACAGTAGTTTTCCTACCCGTCTCTGTGTCTGTGCTGGTCTGTGTGTTTGGTCCATCGCATCAATGTCATCTGGTACTTGATTGCATAGCTCAAATATCTGTTTCAGTGGTTGCTTCTTCAGCTTTAATTGCTGCTGAGAATGGCTCAGTGAGGTGCATGGTATTGAGCAGTCAGCGGAGCTGGAACTGGTTGGGTGTCTATTCCATATTTTGAACTGTGCAAACACTTCACTGAGCTGAACTCTGCTGTCTAGAGAGGACCATAGCATGTGTATAACCTCTAGCCATCGACAGATTTGTTTGGCAACAGAGCTATTGTTTTCTCTGTAAGACCAGTCTGTAGCATTATTAATCAAGGGATAAACTCGATTCAAATGATTAGCAGAGATTTTTGTTCCTATTTTGTTCCTTAAGTTTGAAACACAAAGATTCAGCTGTTGTAACCAGTGAGCCTTTCTCTGCCCTCCCACACAGCTGAATTAAAAGCTCTGAATGAGATTCTAGTTTGTCTTTTTAAAACAGTTAAAAAAAAAAAAAAAAGAGAGAGAGAAACAACAACAACAACAAAAAAACAACAAAAGAAAAACAAAATAAAAAAAATAAATACTTAGGATTGGTTTCTCAGGTATCTCCTGCTCTCATGATGTTTCTAAGTTAACCAGTAGCAAGTGGCAAGGAGGCGAATGATCCTCCCAGCTGTGCAATGAATAAAGTGTCTGGTACTGATTAAAAGATTGCAAGTTTCATTCCTGCCTGGCTTGAATAATTTGTATCTAGGAGTAAGTTGGCACCTCAACCTGGAGCTTTTGAAAAGAAAATCTCTTCAGATGTGCATTTCTGGGAAAGCATCCTTTTTGACTAAACAATAAAAAGAATAATGCAATTACATTAGTTGCATCAGTTTTCAGATACCTTTTCTGACAGATTTTGATGAGGGATTTGAAACCCAGTATCATGATATTCTTGAACTAGACACTGATGTGGCTTACTTATGCAAAGTATCTGGTTGTTACTTTATCTAATTAGACTGATGTTTAACGTCATACAGGAATCCCTTTTATGTGGTTGTGCAAAAGTATGGCTGCCAAACTTTATGTAGCAATGTAGTTTCAGTACCTGAAAACTCCCTCACCTGGGTTTTGAACATTGTTTTTCAGAACAAAATGTTTTCTTAGATTAATGTTTTTCCTATACAGAGAAATTAAGAACAGATAAAATGTTAACAGGGTTGGTTTCTTGTCTCTGTGGGAAATGACTCATTCTTGAGAGGCACACAAAACTGCCTCTCCAGAGAGGAAAATTACTGATTTGTTGGAAGGTGGATTAAAACTAACTGCTGGCTAAACTGAGGTTTGAAAAAATCCATAAGACTGAGGGTAACGGTTGGAATATGAATAGAACCATAAGGAAGATTTGGGTACCCCAAAGTAGGATTGTTTCCCCATTCCAAATAATGACATTTTAATTGAATCTGCTTTCCTTCCCATGCAATACCTGTAATATGTAATGTAATAAATGTAATAATGACCTGACTTGTTTCATCGTTTGGTAATTGTTGCCAAAGACCTCTACGTATTCATTTAGGTTGTAGGAATGGTAGAACACTGTGGGGTTTCACTGAAACTCCAGCTTGAAGTTCTGAGAACAGAGAACCACGTGCTGTATACCACATTAACTTCTGTATTTCAAAAGAGCAAATTAACCTTTAAAATAAATAAAAAAAACTGTCTGGTGAAGAAATATACCTCATTTTGTTGGAGGCTATAAGATCTTTGTCACTGAATTGAGTAGCAAGTTTGAGAACAGTAAGGCGAAGGTGCGCACTAGGTACAATTCAGTTTAGTTTCCATTTATCAGAATGGTGATTTTATTTCTACGTTAAAAGCAATCTACTTAGTATTTATTAATAATTTTATTTTTAAGCCCACCAATAGCCTCATAACAACAGTGGTGTGAGCTGGTAATAGTAAGCTCTGGAGAGAGGGGTTAACAGGGCCAGGTCTCAGGCTTTGTGCTATACCTCTGCAACCTGCCTCTGTAGATTCTGGGGAGCTCAGAGCACAGAGAAAGCAGAGCAATCCTCAGGGGAAAGAGAAGAGGAGAGATGGATATGTCTCCTCTCCTAGATGTATCCTGAATGACTTTTGGGAAGAATACAGAATTTCTCCATACTGCTTCTCTAATTCATAGGACTGTAAAAAGCAGGTAACATTGTTAATGAAGCATTCAGGTGCACTTCTGGGGAGAAGTGACAAGTCCCATAACTTCTAAAAACAAGATACTGCAGAAATGATAATGACATTGACAGTATATTAATGGACATCCTCATTCTAGTAGCTGTGGGAGGAAGTTGGGAAAATAGGAGTTGAAACAGCTGCTAGTCCCTTGAAATAGTGATCAAGATTTATTAGGGAAGCTCTAAGTGCATGGAAAATTTTGTTTCTTTATGCTTCACCTCCTTCCACTGGGTGTCCCTGGTGCTTCAAAATTAACTGGGTTTTAATTTAAGGACTAACACCGAGGTTGAAATACATCATGAACTCTCAGAATGATTATCCTCCTTGAAGTCATGGTCATTTGCTTTCTAGAAAAGAATGGTGTAATTTGAATTCCAGTGCATGTCACCCTGAAATAATGTTGCATGGTAGATTACTCCTATATGCATTTAAGAAAGTTGTCACATATCACACATCCTGGGAAAGAGACTGTAATGGGAAGGTTGCAGACGGTAGCCTATTAAAACATATTCTTTAGCAAGCCTGGCTAGCCGATGAAACTGATTCAAGCAGTGTGCTCTCAGATTTTTTTAGCTGAAGTTATTTACCTTTGAAAGTACAGAGTAATGGGAGCAAGTAGGTTATGCCTGCCTCTGGAAAAGAAAGCCACACAATGTTTTTTCTTTAACTGGTACATTTTATAGAAATGGTGTAGGTATTGCAACATCTGCTTTTTAAGTACCCTGTGCTCAGCAGGGTATATGTTCCCCTATATAACCTGTAGGTAGGAATTAAGAGCCTGAGGATGAGAGGACTCTGTAAAATAGCCAGGAGGGATACATATATATATTATGCTTTCATCAAGTTTTATGATAAAGAAAATTAAGGTCTTCTGTCTCATCTCTTTTTTTTTTTTAATGAAACATTCAACATGATGTGATCATTGCTAACTAAATATAATCAAGTCGTCAATTACCATCAAACTGTCATCCATTTCCTTTCCAAATCTCTGGCACTTCCAGTTCCTTCAATGAGTGTTGTGCTGACTAATTTCTCATTGGCAGGAGGTGAGAAAACAGCCCTTGAAATAAGAATTATTCTTATTTGTTGAACACCAAGGTTTGCATTTGAAATTGGACTAATGATACAGTATCAGGTGGCTAGAAATTGCTTTTATTGGGTGATGAACTCTATGCTATATGCATTATTTTCAGCTGCATCCAGCCCTGTGTGTTGCAGGTTTTGTATCAAATATGTTTTGCTTAAGATTGCTGAAGATCTACCCTGAAAATGCCTTTCACTGAAATACTGTGCTTTGCAAAATGTCCTCAGCTTTCCAGTTGCATTTCTGTCTCTCCAGGGAAGGAAATTAAAATAATGGAAATGTGACTATACCATGCATAAAAGATTTTTATTTCTTTTATGCATTAAAATAATTTACCAGTAGGTCTGGGCGAAACTTTGTGAATATACAAGTAATATGGACTTACCTGAGGTAAGGCAGCTTTTCCATAATTTTACAGGGTCAGATTTGCTCTGCTTTCTTTGCAGATAATGACAAGCAGGGATGCAGAAATCATTCTTTCTCATTAATTGTTTGCACTATAAAGTCTAGCAATAGTTCTCTCCTGCAACTTTTGAAATCTTGAATTGTGAGACTTTCTGGTATGTGTTTCTTTCTGTGTTATGATGAGAAGGACATGGTAGCATTGTAGAGGTTAAAGCACCCTGAAATAATCAGAAAAAGTGGTACTATAGTACCAGGAATTGTCTAGTTTCTCTTTACGCCCCCGCCCCAACTCAGGTCAGGGCAAATAATAAATGAGTAAACTCTCACGTTTTTGCATTATGTATATGTTTGTTGTCTCTGTCCTCAAATATGTAGCAAGAGGCTTGAGAGAGTTCTGGTCTGAGCAGACACAACCAAACTCTACCATTTTCCATGTTAATAAAATGTTGAATGATTGTATTAGCATAATGCAGACTAGAAAATCCAGCTGTGTTTTGGCAGGTCCTGAAACCTGTGGTGCCTGGGACACAGAAGACTTGTACTGTAGTCCTCAGCAGACCATTTTCAAATGCTGCATTAAATATCACGGATGCCTCTGTTTGTCAAATACATTTGCCAGTAGGGAAGAGGAAGTGATTTGAGTTTGAGAGAGGGCAAACATTTCCAGCCTTTGGATATATATATTACCTTGGAGTTTTTAAATCACAGTCTCTTTTGCACTCAGAAATAACTTATTTTTTGGCTTTGGGGGAAAAGGTTCAGAAGAAGCTAAAGGAAAAAAAACCGAGTAGGTGAATTTTCTGTCTCTGACCATCTAAAGAAACCCCACGTGGAAACATAAAGCAATACATTTCTGTAGCTGAGCAAAATTCCTCGTGGATTTCTGAATGATATAAAGTAATCTACTCTGGACCTTTCTGTAGTCCCAGAAAGATTCCTGCAGTGCATAGCGCAGTTGGTCTGTTGTGGTTTAATTAAGAGTAAACTTACCTGAGAGGGCTTTTTTCCCCCTTGTTTTATTTTGTTTTAGCTAATTTTAATGTGTTTAACTAACTTAGAAAAGTAGATGTTTATTTGTTTGGCTGGATGAGCTTGTGTTGTGATACCTAGTTTTATAACAGTGCTAGGAAATGAACTGGGGCCATTTGAACTTTTTTCCTCAGTGAATAATTCACTAGGAAAAGGTTTGATGAGAAAAGAGCTCTGCAAGGTAAAATTGTCTTCATCTGCTTCTAATCTCCTAACACAATGCACCCGTTAGGAGCAAGTGAGTTTATAGAGCTTAGCTAGTTGTCCATGTGAAACCACCACAAACTGTAGGAAATGCAGAACTTTTTCTGGCTTGACTCCTCGACACTACTCCATGATTTATCCTCCTGGTGGATTTTTACTTTATATTTCACTGGTGACTAAAAAGGATGATGAATATCATTCACTGAAATGAAACTTTTTAAATTTAGCAGGTAGAGGTAACTTTGCAATAAAAGTTCTAAAATTGCACTTGCCTAAAACATTTCTGTTTCCACAAATCTAGTTCTGAGTAAGGCTTGGAAAACTTGGGAAGGTATAACTGCCCAGAAGAAAGCTAAGCACATATTTAAATTTTAAAAGGTCACCCATACAAGCGTAAATGGACATCAACCCAGGCAAGTAATGGAAAAGCCTAACTCTTACAAAAAATATTACTTTTTTCCCCCTTCAAGTTTCCAAATATTGACTCTTATAAGTTTTTAATAAGAGTTTCATGTAGATTCTCTTGGGACTTCTGTTAGAAATTCCCTTTGTATATGTCTTCAGTACTGTGTGACTTACTTTGTGGATTTTTTTTTCTAACCTGATAGAGGAGGCATTTATAGAGAAGTTAGTATTACATGCTTTCTCTGGTAGAAGATTTTAAACACTGAGCCGATACAATGAAGTTCTAAACTCAGGTTTGATTTTACTGCTGAAGTGGGTGGAACTCCTTGCTGTACAGGAATGCAGAACAGGTAAAAATTTGAAAGGCTCTCAAGATGGGAGTGGCCAGACTCAAAGGAGTTAATACTTTGAGTTATTAGAGACTGCTCATGTAGTCTGAATAAACTCTTAAGCCATACCTTATGAAGGCTTAGAGAACATCGCCATTCTTATACTCTTCTGTTTGCTGCTGGTCACTGTTAGATCCGGGGAGTAACACACTAGGCAGAGCTTTTATCTAACCTGACTATTCTTATGTAGATCACTTTGTGAGCTGTAATAGGAGACAATTCATTCAGCACACCTACTGTAGATGAGGTCTCTTTTCCACTGCTTCTTTAGCTTAAGAGTTCTTGGACCATCAAGTTCTGCATTGTTAGTTCATATCATCTTATGAGGTTCAAATATTACTTTGAAAAATTGGTTTCTGGATGGTTAGGTTTTCTTATGACCCCCATTTTGACTTCTAACCTTCATATAAACAGTCTTGGGAGAATAAGAGCTAGCCCATTCAGAGTTGTCTGTGCAAATCAAGAATATATTCAGTAACATTAAAATGAAGAAATAGTGCTTTCTGATGAAAAGCTGAACGTTTCTAGGGGTGAAATTACTAGCAAATACAATGTAATTTCTGCTCAAAGTGTTTGTTGGAAAAAAAAAAAAAAAAATCCCAGCAAAGTCACTGTGTCTAAATGTCTTTGGGGTTGTTCAGTCGAGCGAGGAGAAAACTCCAGGGAGACCCTATAGCGGCCTTCCAGATCCTATAGGGGGCCTACAGGAAAGCTGGAGAGGAACTCTTCATCAGGGAGTGTAGTGATAGGACAAGGGGTAACGGTTTTAAGCTAAAGGAGGGTAGATTTTGATTAGATGTTAGGAAGAAGTTCTTCACTCAGAGCTGCCGCATCCCTGGCAGTGCTCAAGGCCAGGCTGGATGGGGCTTTGGGCAGCCTGGGCTGGTGGGAGATGTCCCTGCCCATGGCAGGGGGGTGGAACTGGGTGGGCTTTGAGGTCCCCACCAGCCCAAACCATTCTGTGATTTGGAGATACTCTCACAGCAGTAGAATTAGTTACTTGATCTTAGGTTCACTAAGATTTGTTTCCCACCATGAGCTGGTAAAAGTAAGTAATGCAAAAATCCCATAGTAACAAACACATTTATAAATGCAAGGGCACATCCAGGAGATTTTTATTTGCAGATTGAAATCCCAGAATTTACAGAGTCTTAGTTACTATTGTGGAGAGGGGGGAAAAACCCAGTGAACTTTATTAAAAAGATTGATGCGTGGCTGGGAAAGCTCTTGACAACCATGATTTCTCTCGGAAGGGTTGTTTAACATATGTATAGCAAAAGAAATGCTGGGGAAGGAAGCAAATTTTCTTATAAATTTTTGAGGCACTTTGAACCTAGGAAAATAATGAAACAATTGAAACAAAAATTCTATGTAGCAAGCAAAACATCCATGTTTAAAAAAACTAGAATTCCTGCCATGAAGCAGAAGCAAAATATTTCCTAGCTATTTCAGCTGTAGGTAGGCTATATGGCTATGATAGTAGGGTCAAACTATTCTGGCCGCTTCTTTGTTGAGTCACTGGCTGGGACAAGACATTTATGTTCTGAGCCGAGAGGCTGCATTTTCATGACCTGAATGTACCAGTAAATGTCCTTTTGAAGAAAAAGTCCCTCTTTTTTTTCTGTAAGCTGAAATGTACTTTACTGGATGAGACGGATGATTGTAGTTGCATGGACTCTCTTTAACACTGCTTTGTACATTGGAATCAGTTTTGTCCCTGAAAAAGCTTTGCAATATATAACATGTTCACTGTTGGTTTGAATTTTGTGTAACACTAACAGCTTAGGTCAACTCTGATTGTCATTTCTGAACATCATTGTGATATGATACTACATGAGAAATTATGTGTGTTCCTCTTAGATGTTTATACCTTTCAGGTAGGCTGTTATGTTATTCTTCCTGTGCTGTCACGTAGCTAGTTCTTGAGCACTTTGTTGTCTTGCATACATTAACATTCCTGATAATATTACTTTTGATTCTCTTTTCCTGTGGCAGGAGCAAGTAGCCAAGACCTTTTACATCTATGGACTTTTTTTTCCAATTTGCATTTGTTAGCATCTACCCCATCTCTTATCATACACATATTTTTGAGCCTCACTGATATTTTCAAACTCTCCTTTATCCAGATGATTTTAACTAAAGAATCGTTTTGGGTGACTAAAAGTTGTGCGTTTGGGGTTATAAGATATAGAAGGGACTTGGTTCCAGCCATTCTGGTTTTTAGTTTTTTTTTCATTTTCATTTTTGTTCCCTCTCCTAATTTTGATTGGGCAGCCTCCTAGCTTTCAGAATATATTTCTCAGCAGCACTAAATTACAGCTTTACAGTCCAAAACAGAATGACTGTAACAGGCTATTTTTATATTTGCTTATATTTATTTTGTTGCTGTTTTATTTGCTTAAAATCCTGTAACTTAAAATAATACCTGTAGTTGTGTACTTGAGAGTTTTAGTTCAGCTATCAAGTAACTTTTATGTGTTGTAAAGAGGTGCAATGTGAGTCTGTTTGTGTTACGAACAGTGGCTATGTTAGAAAACATTAGGAATACTTTGTCAGAAGTGTCAGTTACGCGTTTAGGCCTCCAAAGGCTGCTACCACTTCCTGTGCAGCAGTAGTATCTGACAGTGGGACCAGTATTCTCCAAAGTTCTGTGTGTGTTGGAAATATTCTTGAAGAAGATACCACAGACCCAAATTCCCGTGAATTATATTGATGCTAATTACTTCCTAATGGTTTACATAGCAAGCGGATGATAAAAGATTGAAATACCATGACTTACTTGTTGATGCCCTCATATCTAGGGGCTTTGCTATGCAAGGTGGGCCGGTTAGTTGGTTTGTGGCAACAAGGGTTAGCCAGCTCCTCTACCATCCAGGAAGACAGAGATGCCGCTGGCTAGATCTCTGTATTTTCAGACTGAAGTTGATCTTGATTTCGTCACTTAATAAAGTGAGTAGCCACCATCCCAAAATTGTTTTGTTTTGTTTTCAAATTGTCATTGTTTGCTTCAGCCTTGCTGTTTGTTTTGGTAAATGCATGGCTTTAGAGAAGGCGATTGGACAGCCCTCTTTATTTTGTGATGTTTTGTTCAGCAGGGTTGCTTAGAGATATTCCAAGAGACAAATGATTGTGAAATGAAATGATGGCTCATCTAATATTCAATTACATATATGTCTTTCATTTGTTCACCATTGGCACCCTGCCCAGCACAAATAGATGCTTATTGTTCCTTAAATAAATTACACTGGTTCCAAACTGCTCTGCAATATGATACTTGCAAGAGTTCTGTGTTTATTTGCTGGCACAGGCTGCTCTAAAGGTACTCAGCCTTCTGTGTTTTGGCTTCTGTTACGCTCATTACCTTGAAAAGTAATTATGCAAATATCATGCTGCATTAAATTCAGGCAGGCTTTTATTTATTTATAAACATCTCAAAATTTCAATTTAAGGGCATGCAACTGAAAAATGTCTGCACACGGTGAGAGATGGTGCTGCCTCCCCACCCGTTGCTGCAATTCAGCAGCAAGCAGTATATAAGCAAAATTGTCCTGTTCTTTGCCTTGTCTGCTTATTGAAAGAAGGAGTGCAGTAAATTGGGCTGTAGACATCCAGTCACCATGGGATTTGGCTGTGCTTATAACAGGCAGGCACTGAACTGTATGTAAAGAGCTTAACGCTTTTTTAAATTCCCGTGAAAATAAAAAGGCAGCCCTGGAGAAAAATGCAAAACGAGCTGAGATAGAGATGTTTGAAAGGTAATTTGTTTGAAAAGAAACATAGGCTTCCAGCAGTCACACAATAATTAATAAAAATTTTAAAGCTTGCAGGGTGGGACTGATTCTGATCTCTTAGTGATATTGATAAGATGTTGCCCTGTTGAAGTGATCAGAGTCACTGAAATGGGAATTGGAGCTCTGCTTGGCTGTTGCAGAGAAATGTGTGCTGCAAATTGTGTCTCAAGAACTGCTGGGTACAGAAGGCTGCTGTAACCAGTGGGTAGCCAGGAGGTGCAAAGGGATTTTAATCCAAACTGCAGTCTTATCCATCTACAGAGAAATATACCAAGAGGAATGCCAGATGGTGAGCAAAACCTCACATGTCCTTGAAATAGGTATAAAATCTCACTGCCTGGGGAAGGGTTCTAAAGAGCCATGAGTATTGAAGGAATAATTAGGCTTTACTATCAGGAGAGCTCAAACGCTTAGATTTTTGCAGAAATCTAGCAGAATTTTTTAGACCATGGGTGCTAGTCATGTGTGAAGATCAGACCCCTTTTAAAGCATTCAGAATAAGCTTCTTAAAATCAGATGCTCCTATAATTGTTCAGTATGTTTGAAAATGTAAACCTCTTTTACCTTTAATGGCCTTTCATCCTGTCTAGTGACTTTGTCCAAAGAAAAGTATGCTGTCAAGGAAAGACCGCACAGGGATCCTGGCAAGAACCATACATATCAACTGAAGCATCACCAATAGCTCAGTGGCTAGTACAGGACAGAGAACTAGGTGCTCTCAGAGTTCATATTTTGGCTACGTAGCTGACATTGTTCCCTTTTTGTACAACCTCTTCATTTAGCATATTATCCATCCATAAAGTGGATAGAAGGTTACTACTTTGCAGCAATTATGCAAAGTTAAACCATAGCTTCGGAAATGAAAGTTGTAATAGAAAAATGATATATTAATAATAAATATACCCAAGTTTTATTGTTTGTCTTAAGGAAGATAGCAGGAGATCCAGGACTTCATTCAGTATCCATCATACGTGATTTTTCCATAAAGGGGTTCATTCCATGCTGAAGATAAGACACAAACGTGGATACACGAAAGGGACTTAAAGGAGCTAGTCGTGGCCCTAATCCTATTTCCTATCCCAGTTAAATGCCCTTCTTGAAAGGACTGGAGCAAAGAGAGTTACAAATGTGTTTGAATACTTGTGTGTGTGTGTAAGCATATATGGAGAGAGAAGTGTAGATACACATACCTGGTTGGCATGGCTGAAGTTAAAGGAACCATGCAAGATCATCCCTGCACAAAGGAGGACATTACTTATTACTTTTGATCATTTGAACACAGGATTGCTGTGGATCCAGTAACTCCTGCTCAGTGAACTCCTGTTGTGACTTCTCCCGATTTTACTTTCAGCTACTTTAAATAAATTGATACTCTGCATCTCACACAGGTGACCTTCACATTAGTCAGGTAAACCTGGCCATCATTGAGTGCCTAAGGTTGTAAAGTTCTGTCTGCCTTCATTTTTGTGCTTCTTGTCCTGACTGTTGACAGCTTCATTATATGCATGTATGCACATTGTATTTCAGCTGGGTGAGGCTGAGACCAAAAGTGTGTACGTACAGAGTAACTAGTTCTGAGCTTTAAAAATATGCAAAACTTGATATAGTCTCCTGCAGCTCTCTGTGAACTGGTATGGAGTGGTCTCAGAGGTAATAATAACTGGAATGTTACCTTACAATGTAAGTACCTCATTTATTTCTTTTGAAGCTTTGAAAGTCCCTCAAGTAGACTAATGGATTTTATACTGTATTTTTATGCATGGCATAGCTTTTCTTAGGCCTCAGTGCTACATCTGGAGAAAGAAAAGATAACAAAAAGGCTGTATTTTTTTATTATTATTTGCCAGAAAGCAGTAATAGTCTGCAGAGTTCACTCTTAGATCTCTGGCTGATGACTTGAGTGTAAAACGGGGGTACTGCATAAGAAAGCATACACATTTTCCAGTTCAACAACAGTAGCAACAAAAAGTATCCTCCCTTCATTAGTTGTCTATCTCTTCGTTGTATGCAGAGTACCCTGCATACTCTTCTGAATCCCCCATCTGTCTTGGATTATCCTGTGTTCATCAGAAGTGGTTATCTGCAAGTAGAATACAAGAACGTATTAAAGTACAGAATTTGTTATTTTGGGAATCAGATTTAATTAGTGTCTGTTTTCAAAAGAGCTTGCCACTTACAGATGCCTTTTCAAAGCAGCCAAGAGCCTATTTTATCTATGTTAAGCTTTGGAAAGTCTAAGTACTTATTTTGGAGACAAAATGGAAATTAAACTCTTCTAAAAATCTTATATTGAAGACAACCAGTTATCTAATGGCCTACATTTGACAGTGTTGTGTACAGTGATTAATACAAAATATTAGGTTCTAGCAGCTGGTCATTTAGGAAAAAAGTTTCAGATATGACCGCAGGGTTTAGAAGCCCACATCCTATTGAAAGTAATTTTGCATTTGGATTCCAAGGTAATGTGTGATGAAAAGTTAAAAAGTGACTGAAGTACCATTAATATTATCGCTGTTTCTGTGGCTGACAGTCTCAAGAGACAAGTTAAGGAACATGAATTCTATTGGCATTTATGGCAGGCCACTGGGCAGCTGCAGGCTTCTGCTGTCATTGAGAAGAACGGGTAGGGGTGTGTGGAAGCTCTTCCAAGAGCAGTAGGACCGGCATCAGCAGGAGCAGCAATTGCAGAGTTCCAGCATTTTCCCTTCCTGGTTTTCTAACTGTCTCCTTAGTGCTTTTCATTCATTCTCCTGTGGCAGAAGCAGCCAAATCCTTCATCACTGAGGCAAGCAATTTTTGCTTACTCTGTTGAGAAGTCTCCAGGGAGCCATGAATTTTGTCCTTAGAGGATTCCACTTGCGTTGTGGTGCAGATTTGCATGGTTTGACAGGGCAGTTGTAATGCAGCAATTAGGTTGATGAGGAAGCCTTCAGTTTCTGTCATTCATCCAGGATCTTCCACAACCTTAGCACATACTCAAAAATATCCACTATATTGTTCATTCCCTTACCCAGGGAGGTACAGTGGAATTCCATCAACTTTTAAACTAGGATCCAGTTGCCAAAATAATGGACATCTTGTGCCAGTTTAAATGTTCAGGGGTGACCTGCCTTCTTAGTTGCTGCTCCAGAAGCGGATCTTCCAAGTCTTGTGTCATCTGTCAGCCCCATGGAGATGTTAGATACCTTCAGGCACTTCCTATGGCATTAGGAGCTTATGCTGAGTCAACTGTATTGGCCTCTTCTTAGGCAAAGAGATCGTGCCATCCATAGCAGCTTCTATGATCATGTAACAAGGATATAGTGGTATTTCCATTGTCTTCCACAGACTGGCAAACAGCTGAAATTGAGGAAGCTATAATTCACCTGCAGGCCAACAGTCATGCCATTGGGCTGTGAAGAGAGACGTTCCTCACTCCTGAAAGTGCAGAGAGAACATTTTTCTGTTTTGCTTGTGAAGGCTGCATACAGACTTGGGAAATCTGCTCCTAAAATATCACCGTATGTTTGAATAACCTCTTTTGTGGGATTTGGTGTTTCAGGGTAATCAGTGGCATGGCATCAGCTTTAGTTTAAAGAATGAATTAGTACCTGCTGCATAAAAAAAACTTTTGTCACCTTCTTCCTCTTCATAGCTTGGTGCCAGAGATCCCACAACCTGTCAGAACCATCACAGTCACATCCCCTTGCAGACTCAGTGACTATTCCACATGAAAAATTATATTGCTTTGAATAAATTCCCTACTTAAAATACAATGCCATATTTTCTTTCGAGTTCTTCCAAGCTTTCTGTGTAATATAACTGGAAAAGTAAAATATTCTGGTATGGGAAAGGAACAGAGGTAGGGTGTTTTTATTTGTTTTAGATTTAATTTTCATTTGCTGTGGAACTCTTTACTTCTGTAAATTACAGATGTTAAGTGAGTTTGTGTTTCTCTGGAATATTCATATAACTGTGCTGCCTGCAGAAAGAACAATTATCAAAAGACAAATCAATATAGCATTCCAACATGTCAGATAAAAAGTAAAAAAATAAAAAAATAAAAAATACTGTTCTCAGTGTTTTAAGTATAGGAAGTGGAGCAGTCCAGGAAGGTATCATTTATCATTAGAACTTGCCAAGTGAGTGGGGGTGTCTGAATGCTGTTTCAAAGTCAAGACTCTTACTCTCTAAATGTGACAAGGGACAAGAGGCCTGGAAGAGGAGAGCACTTGGTGCAATGATTATAGGAAAAAGGCTGTGAAATGTGGTTGGAACCTAAGAGTGGCACCTACTCTTCTCATGGAATACATCTGTGTTTTATGCACTGCAGCTCCTCAGTACACCCTGTATTGAAAATTTATCAAGAAAAAGGCATGAATTATGTAATTTTTCAGTAAGCTATGAAAAACTGAAGATGACTTCAGCAAGAGACTTGGGATGCCCAAAGGGTGTTAAATTTAGTTCATTAAATGTCTCAACTTTTGACACCTTTTTGAAAACCTTCCTACTCCTTTTAACCGTTCTTTTCAACGCTTTTCTTCCTCATCCAAAACCCCACAGTAAAGGAGACTTATGGCCAAAGGTATCAAAGAATATTGTTAATTTTCTGTTTGGTTCCTCTCTCATTTAATTACTGCCTTCTTGTTCTGGCATAAAAGATTTTGGGATCTGACTCTTCATAGTCTCTGTCTCTGTGTTCAGAGAGATTAGTGCAAAGGCTGTCTCAGCCCTGAAGTAATATGAATAGTTACAATGACTTGGCTTATGTAATCATAGCACAGAATCCCTGCTAGAAAAAAAAAAAGAGAAACATTCTACACAGGACAGGGAATTGCAAAGTGAGCTAGAAAGAACAACATATGGAAAAATTCAGTGTAACTATTAGCATCACTTGCCTAGATAACTGAATAGCAATCTTCTATTTAAGTAGCCTTCCTCATAAATAGATTGGGGGAAAAAACAAGTATGGAGGCAAGAAAGTTAATACAACTCTATAAAACATGGGAAGAATAGACAGTACCTTACAGATCTCACTCCATTCTCCTTGACCACTTCTATTGGCAGCACGGACTTTAAAAAAATATTCAGTATTTGGATCCAAATTACGTATCTCAAGGTTCTGCTGTTGTATTTTGCTTAGCTGGCCATCTAGTTGTGTCTGGACAATGTTGTCAGGACCAATACCAACAACTTCATAAAACTCTACCTCAAAGAAATCCACATCTTCTATGGGACAAGTCCAGTAAATCTGTGAAGAGAAACAATTCTGTAGTGCACAGCTATGTACTCTTTATTTTTGCTCATTTTCATTTTTGCTTTTTTGGAAGACTCCAGTTTGGCAGATTTTAATTTTTAAATGCCAAAGCAGCTGAAATTCCAACCATATTGTGAAAGATATGCAGTTTAGGGTCTTGGAAAATGCTAAGCTTCCTCCTGGGAATTTTGTAGTACTCTCTTCTAACGCACTTAAGTAATGCAGGCTGACAGCAGTCAGCGCTTTGCAACATGCACTTTGGATCTTATGCATCTGGCGTCCTATTCTTGTTAGCATCTCTGAAATGTTTAATGAGGAAAATTACGCAGATATGCTGTTGTCACATTGAAGGCCAAGACCAGGATCAAATTATTTGATCTGACATACAGATATTTAAATACAAACATAGGACATCTGTTTCTTTCTGCATTGGGCCTTTCCATATAATGTATTTATGACATCTATAATAATATAACAACTTAACTGAATGCAGTAGGAAAGTGATACGAATCAGTTTATGCTTCAGTTTATCTCAAAAGGCAAGTTTGAAATGCATTGCATATTACAAATCAAGTATTTGAACAGATATTGTAGTCTTATTTATTCAGACTTATATGGGTTCAGACTGAACCTAAGAGCATGAAAACGTAAAGGTAATAATTAATCTTTTACATATATTCAGAATTTATGAGCGTCTTACTTTGGCAGACCTTGGGTAAACAACAGTCTGATATATAACAACAAGTCCTGGCACTGGGACTGATTCTTTTTCTATAGGTTCTGGACTTGGAAAGTTAACAATCTGATGTTTTCTTTCTTTTCTTGGAGTTTCACAAGCTGCATCCCAAAAGGCACACATTTTATTACTCTGCGTAGAATGCTGGGGAGGTGTAGAGCTTGGTCTTCCAGGAGTGTCCTTAATCAGCATGCCTGATTCAAACACAGAATTTAAAGATGTGCTTCGGAGCAGTGTTGCTTGTTTGGCTCCGTGAGTGCTTGAAACATGCCTTGGAACCATTATTTCTGGGTTAAAAGAACAGGGATACTTTTCTGCTTTACTTTCTAACTGTGTTATTCCACTAAGGGACGGGACAAGTCCCTGTAAAATGGCAAAAAGTTCATCAAAGTTGAGCTGAAGTTTTCTTAAGGGATCTTCTCTGAGAAGTGGACTAGGTTGGAAAATGGAAGGAATTGCATCTTCTATTTCTTTCACCAAGCAGTATGCAGATTGCAGAAATACAGCTTGGCTCTCCTCCTTAAGAGCCTCTTCAGCGTACTGAATAAGGCCATCCATATATGAGAGCTGGCTGGACGTATAGTTTATGCATTCTGAAATTTCTTTCTGTTTTTTAAGTTCAATGTTTTCAAGCAACTCCATCATCTCTTTTTCTTGTTCGTGAAGAACCATACGTAATTTTAAGAATCCATTTCTGATCTCCTTCCTTTTGGTGTCCTTGTAGGTCTGGAAATTATTTTTTAACAGGATAACTTCCATTAGATCATTATCAACCCCTTGGCGTGCTGTAAACAACAAAACAAAACAAAAAAGAAACAAAAAAAAGCCACCTCAGGTCAGTAGTTCCAACTTCATATTAAAATATACTGGTTACAAGAGGCAGAATGATAGGTTGTAGCTTAAAGAAATTTCAGGTTTGGTAGAACGTGGGACATGTGAGAATTCTACTGTTTTTCTGTCATCACTGCTGCTAGTGAGCCCCAAGGGAACTTGTTTGGGTTAAAATGTTCACATTTGGTTGTATAAAATTAGGCAGTTAATTGCTACTTTATTATTATTATTCCCTCACTCAAATTTATCTCCCCTAAAATGGGCTTGATGATTTTTACTTCATTACATGGGAAATCCTGAAACTTAATTTATTGTAGCTCTATATTATTTTGGGAAATTCACTATGTCAGTATCAAGTTAAAATAACGGTAGCAAATGCGTCTGCATAGCCCTTGTTATGACTGTGGCTAACGGGACGTTCCTCTGATGGCCATTATGTGAAGGTGTGATTTATTCTTCTGACACTAAAAATTAAGAACTGTGAAGGAACAGAATCAAAAATACCAGAGGCTGATAGTAAATTTTGTTGGAAGGCACTAACATTTTGAGACAATGTCACATTACAAAATCCTGTACAAATATTGTCTTTTACTTTTTCAAGACTATTTTGAAATTGATAACATAATGCTTCCAGCTCTTTCTCATTGCATGTGGTTCACTTCTACCTTTCTGAATTTTATTTTCCATGCAACTTCATTACGCCCCCAACATTTGTGGTGATATATGCAAAGATCAAAATAATTAAAAGAAATTCATAAAATCCCAGTCTCTGTTCAGCCACTTAGTTGTTGTGGATCAAGTCTTAGATAAAAGGAATGACATTGCTGTGCTACCTCAGAAAAATGTGACTGTCCTGCCTCTTGGTCAGCATAGATGTAAGCATAAAACTGACTGAAGAGGGGAAATTCATAACTTGCCTGCAGGGAAAGAAGCAGTTCCTCATCAGGCATGTATTTCTGGTTAAAAAAATGTTCAGTTTTATTCTGCAGATGTAATTGGTGTTTATTTCACACTTGATCCTGCAGTATGAAGTGGCATTTCCCACACCTAGATGGACATCTCTGTTCCTGCCTCACAGTACAGATCATTCATTCTCTAGTAGTTGAGTCTGGCTTGCAATGCCACGCAATTACGGGCTTGTTCCTTTTGTGTTTCCACAGTGGGAACACACCACCTTTCTGACTCTTTTGCAGTGTAGAGAATTAATTTGGCTTGTCAAGCACCTGTGCCAGTTGCTTTCCTGAGGAGGCATGGGGAAGCATGAGAAGCAGCAGAAATACAAACCTCGTTTAAATTTTACAATTGTGCTGGAGAGGGAAGCAGCCTCTTTAGAACATGCGACTGCCAAGGGAACAGTCTTGTGATCACTGTGCAGTGAGTTTTTGCAGAACCCACAGATCAGTTTGTGGTCATCCAGACAGTATTCAGAGAGGTGTGAGTTGCAGTGGAGCAAGCAGGGCCACTGTTCATTATCTTCTTGATGCACTTTGGTGAAAATGTGGTCTTGAGCACCATTCTCACCGTGATATAAATGCAGACATTCGTTGCACATGTTAATTCCACATGTTCTACATCTTTTGGTTGCCATTCTTCTTCTCTCCCTGCAAGTTTCACAATGGACTGGTCTTTCACTATGATCAAATCTCCACCTCAGAATGCCGTGTCTGCGCATGTATTTCTTGGCTAGTTTTGCTCGGAGGTAATTCTTCGTCAGCTGAATTTTATTTGTGTAGGGGAGACAATGTGCCTTGCTACACACTGGGCATACGATGATATAAAAGTTGTCTGTTGCTTCAGCTTTGGTCTTGCTTTTAGTTATACACTTCTCACAAATGCAGTGATTGCATGGCAGCATAAATGGCTGGAGAAACAACTGCTTACACAGCGGACAGGCAAGCTGGTCGCGAAAAGCATGGTTGGATGCATTCCTGTCTGGTATGCTGGCAGATGCATTATTTCTTGTTCTAAATCTTGACATGGCATCTTTTGACCTAAGTGAAATCATATTTGAAAAAAAAAAGAAAAAAAACACCAAAAATGTAAGACATCTGAATATTAGTGTACCATCTCAGAAACCAAATGGATAGGATAAGCAGTTCTGCTTCGCATGCCAACCATCCCTTTAATTCTGACTGGCTAATTTATTTAAACAATTGGGTTAACACTTAGGAAACCATTTTTTTTATTTGCATTCCATAACTATTTATTATAACGTTTATAACTATTCATATAACATTTATAATTGTCTCTTTTTTTGTCTCGTTCTGATTACAACTGCTTCCCTCCATTTTGGGTTAACTGCAGTTTTACTACTGTTTGTTTTAATCCATTTTTCCCTGTGTCCTTGCCTTGAAACCCCATGCTTCAAACACATTCTTTTTCTCTTGCTTGTTTTAAGGTTCTCTGTATGTCTTCCTTCTTGTCCATACATAGGTTTTCACACTGTGAGAAGTGTAGTGATGTTCTGGAGTAGTCTTTCCCCAGTTAGTAGCAAGCATAAGATTTCACTAATATCAAGATAAAACTATTTTTTCTGTTTCTAAAAAGAATGGTATCCTGTGGTTTTTTGAAATAGCTCCAATAAGCCAGTGGATTGTATGTTCCTAAATGCAACGCATCCATTAAGACATAATTTTTTTTTTTTTCTCCCTCTAATTTCCATTAAGAGCCTTTAACTCCACTTACTGAACAGTCCCAGGTGCTCTTGACTGTTGTGGTTCATAGACAGAGCTTCTGCAGCATTTGCTTGCATAGTACTGACATGCTGAATTATCTGCACCGCAGCAGCAGCAGCAGCATTTGCAGTCTGGGTCGTTTGAACAAGAGCAGCAGCACCACCAGCAATTTGCGTGCTCTGCACATGAGCAGTGGCAGCACTGGTAAGGTTTGTCTTCTTCGTACGGACATGGGAAACAGCTGCAGTTCTGCTCACTAGTGAACAAGAAGCGCCAACACAAGCAGCATTCTTCCTTTCTGCTGCGGCAAGTCAGGTAACAGCAGTTTGAGCAGCATGGGCAGATTGAAAAGGTACATCCATTTTCATCCATCCCTCTGTCAGACAGTTGGAAAAAAGTTCATTGATCCTTTCAGCTTCTCTGCAAACTACAGCAATGGAGCTCCAAAAAGGCACGCGTTCTGACTGGTGGGTCAAGGTCTGTGCTGTGGCAACGCATGTCATTCTAAATGGAAAGTGATGTCACGGTGACATATTCAAATAAGGACACAGGCAGAATTTTATACGCATGTACCTGATGTGCTGATGACATCGTCTATACATCACAATAACTATAATTGTTCTTCCTGAATTCCTTGAACACATTTACCTCATTCCCCATTAATTGTGTGGGGAGTTTATATGCTTAGATTAGCTATCCTAAAGCACCCATCTTGTAGGGACCACATGCTTTATAGGCATTTTGTCAGCTTCAAGCATAGCTAGTACACACAAAGGAACTTTACATTTGAGATGTATCTTGAAGCATGTCCTTTTATCTGTATTAATTATTATAAGCCCTTGTCTGCCAGTGGTTATGCTCTTGAACAATGTATGGCATTTTTTCCCCTAGGCCTGGGGAAGGGAACTAGGCTTCAGTCACAGGTTCAGTGCTATTGCTCATTCACTGTGGACCTACCTCTTTTCCAGCTAAGTCCAAGCGTGTTTCTTTTCCTTCCTTAAGCTGGCCACTCTCCTATAAATGCAATATCAGACCTAATATTTTAGTTATTCTTTAGTTCATATTAGCACCTTTTTCTTTCATTTAGTTATTTATTTGAAGATTTAAATGGCATTTTTATCTATTTGCAAAGATGACAATTTTAAATAAATATGAAATTGTTGTAAAAAATACACGAACATCTCAATAATGCATACTGGTAGCTTACTGTAGTGCTTATATCTTACAAAAAAAAAAACAAACTCTCCATGGGTGGATTTGTATTTTATTATCTGCAACTGACATCTGAAACAGCTTATTCTCTTACTTGAAACTGTAAAGGACAGCGATATCTATATCATACATACTCAAGAATGCTGACTTTTAAAGGTGGCTACCGTACTGTAGGTATCTAAGAGTTTTTTTCCCAAAATTTAGCAATTCAACTTGTGTTAATAGGTTAATGTATAATTGGGAATTACTCAAATAGGTCTTGACGTAGTTTATTGTAACAGCTCTTTGAGCCTATTTGCTCAAAGTCTGTTCTACATAGATTAATTTTAATTCATTGATCCAGAGTGCTACAGACCACAATGGCTGTGTCGTTATGTGCAAGCAGCTAAGTAATGACTGGTTGCCATACGTAGCAACCAGCTACATATTTTGGTTCTTTGAAATGGTTATAATCTATTGTGTCAATCAGATTTTCATACAAAAGCACTAGATCTGTGTGCTGAATGGCTTTCCATAGTGTAACCTGGACCTTTAGTGGATGGTATTTATGCTATTTGTCTTTCTAGTTTAATCAATTGTAATGCTTTTTTATTGTGCATATTTAATTTTGGGAGATCAAAAGACTTTTGCATTTAATCAGTAGAAAAAATATATTTTGTGATGTTTGTCTGCATTTCTTTTGCAAAATGTTCATGATGACTAGGGGAAAGAAAAGGTGGTGGGATAAGGAAAGAAAAAAAAAAAAAGTGTTAGTCCTGTGTGCTGCTTGCTGATACCTAGACACAGTTTTCCATTTTGACATAATACAGAGGTTAAATAGCAACTTGTACTTATATTATTCATAGCAACACATACCTTTGTCATGGATTCTCTCAGAGTTGTGATTTTCTATTGGGTTTTGGACTTCTTTGTCTTCACTGCCCAGTGTAATTCCCCTAAACAGTCTTTAGTGCTCCAGTTTTTGCTTTACCAAAACTACTTGCATTGACAGCCTCATTCCTGTGCTGCTCTGAGTATAGGTGGCCCTCTCTGTAACTCCGTGTGGGCATCCAGTCAGTTCTGAGGTGATCCCACTTCATGAATATGTTTATTCTCCTCTAAAAGGTATTGAAAGATCAAATCAGACTGGTTGCCAGAGAAACCGAGTTAGGCGCAGTAGCTGCAACCAAACAGGCTTCTAACAGTGTTTGCAGACATGTTTCTCCCTGCCCATGCCTCTGTTGTGGTTTGATCTGATTGTCATTTTCATCATAGTTCTCATAAAAGCCAGTCTGTGATGTTGACTTCACCCACAAATAAGCCTGACCCTGCAAGGTTTTGAGGATTTTAGGCCACTTTATGATGTATGGCCATCACCCTAGCAGTCAAAGCAAACAAAGGAGAAAATAAAAAAAAAAAAAAAAAAGAGAGAGAGAAAGGAAATAAAAGTGCAGTACTCTGTGGACATGGATTCAGTTGAAATTAGTTTAGATTGGTTGTGATCTCTTATGTAGTACTTTCGTTAGCTATCAAGTAACTTAGCATAATATTTTCCACTTGGCAATTTATCCTGTTCTGTTGTGTTTTCCAAGATAAACCTAAGATTGTTGTCTTTTTCTTTCTTCCCCCTTTTGCTCTACCTCCAGACACCTCACTGATATTTCTAATAGATATTTCTAATACAAATTGTAGATTGCACAATGACTACTAATGTGCAGAAAGAAGCTTGAAGAATAACCATATGCCATCTGTGTCTTAATCCTCGACTACTGTGTGTAGTAACATTACATGAAGCCTGGATTTATTATTTATAAAAGTGCTTTTTCTTTCCATATTTACACAGGCTATGATGACATGCTTAAATTAGAGAGAAACTAATGAAGATAATTTGTAATTTTTCTCTATTCTGTACTCCTAATGCAGCAAAGTAGTACTGTAAGTTACTGTGCAGAAAAATGGTGACTTTTTGGCATTCAGTTAATGACATTTCAGTGCAACTGCTTGTCATAGTAAGAAAGCAACTCTACATTCATAATTTTTGGGAAAAGTCCCATCCCAGACAAAAGTGAATTCCAACATGGCTTATACTTGCAGTCAGAATAAAGAAAAAAGATGAAAATTTCCATCTCTAATCTTCCTGACGTATAAACTGAGCCTTGGATGGCCTTCCCCAGTGAGTGATTTCTCTAAGATTCTTGGGATCTGCAGGCTTGCTTACACTATCATAAACAGTATGCACAACAATCTTATATTTGGTTTTGTTAACCGAAGATTTATTTCAAGTTTAAACTCTGTTTTCTGGAAACCTGTGCTAATGAGTTCTCTGATGGAGGAACTCTTCTCTCTGTCAATGGAAGTCTTACTTTCTAATTTAGGTACCAGTAAAATACCAGAAGACTGTCTTCTCCCTAGGTGCATCCTGATGAATGATCGTGGAAAGATATTGTAAATGCACTGAAAAATTGAAGGCACTCTTATACTCCTAAAACCCCACCACCATATTTCACTGCTTTTTGAACTGAGACAATTTGGAACTCATAGAGCTTCATTCATTAGTCTATAGAGGGTTAGTCTCTTCTGCTGCGTGAACTGCAGTATTCACGTTAGTTCCTAGTCCCAGCAGACTTGCTCTGCTTTCCTAATTCTTACAGTGCAAATTAGTAGGACTTCTAGTTTTCATATGAGCATTTAGAGTATTCAGGTGCACCTTTTGGATCTGTTTTAGTTGCCTACCATGAGAAGTAGTAAATACCAGTTGTTATATTACAAAGTTATGTTCCTTCTCAACTGATATTTGGATTATTTACATAGTCTTCTGGAGCTTTTATTCACTACGGAGAACAGACAAATACGTGTGTCACTCCATCGTTGATGAAGAATAATAATGAAATAGCATGGACAGATTCTTCATCAGTCGCAAGTCAGATATTAAGTGTTTTATTAAGTTCTTCATTGTGTTTTGCTACTAAAATGAAGTAGAAAGCTAGATTATCCTGTATTATCCCTGTCTTTATACCCTGAATATAATTTCTCTTCTAAATATTTGTTCCTCTTACTGTTGAGTGTAATGAGGCAGCTCATGTCTGTGCTTTTAGTGAGTTTATTGCCTTGCAGTTCTTTGTGCTTTAATCAGCAGAAAGAATAAGGGAGAAAGAAACCTTTCTTTCCCATGTTCTTTTTTTTCACAGAAGAATGTAAAGGAAGCACTGTCTTGATGAATCTGAAAAATTTCAAGCAGTCTTTTAGGTTTGGATGAGCTTGTGAGTCAGGGAGAAAAGGAAGAGGAACTGTTAACTCCTTTAGGATAGGGAAGAAACACCTTTTGTATAAAACCATATAGTCCAACAGGATTCACTTTTTAAATGATACAGTAGTTCTTTCAATAAATTGCAGTGATTTAAGGGATTAACTGACAGCAGCATCTGGATATATCGTGTTTTGGGCTGGGGGGGGGAAGTTTAGGATGAAATACAAGAAGCTTGTTGTGGTACAATCCAAAACAGATGCATTCACAATTGAGAGTTGCATCTGAAAGTGTTATTTCTGGCTAGCTGTGGCTTGCTAACAGCAACACTTTCTTCATAAGAAAAGTCCCTGTTTCTAGCTCATTGTTTTCACCATCACTTTAAAACGTGTTGAAGGGCAATTTCTGGGTGATGGGACTGCCTAGGGAATAGTGTGGTTTACAGTATTCATTTTTTCTTATTTCCAGAGCTTCATTGTTTGTCCTCCACTCAACCCTTCATCTGTAGCCAAATGGCTGCCTTTGACTTGTGTTTCAAGCAGCAGAAATATTTTGATGACTCTGAAAAAAGGCAGAGTACGCATCTCTCCACCTCTTCTGAGTAGAAAGTTTGAGATGGCTTAGCTTCTATGGTGGCACACTGGAGACAGCAGCTAGCAGAGCTGGATGATGCTTTGCTGTTAAGATTAGCAGCTGGTAAACCAAAAGAGCAACAAACACACAGTAAGCTTAAGGCATCTTCATTGTTCTAAAGCTGTAGAGGAGGCATATCACACTGAGCTCCATATGCCTTTACTCGGAGATAAAGAAACGGAGAAAAAATGTTGATACATTTTTTTTAAATCCTTTTTTTGCTTGTGGGTACAAGAGATGATAATCTGATTTATCTATGTAGTCACTCCACTGACTAGGTAATACTAATGTACACTTAATAGTCATTCAAATTCTCTTTGACCTCAAAAGTATTTCTAAATACTATACACTACAAAAATTACAACTCTAGGGTTTGACTGAGCATGAGAAATATTGTATTTATGGAGTATATTATTTGAGCCAAAGGGAAAACTGATAGCAGAAAATGCCAAAGGAAAGGACTCACTAAAGACATTTTGTGTATTTCTTCATTTAAAAAGTTAGCTGTGATCACATAGTCACACAATTAGTGCCAGCAACATATAGCAAAGAACTATGCAGAATAAAAAAAAAAAGGAAGCTATATCACACTTTTATATAAACCAGGTATTTTCAAAGTATCAGGGCCTAATAAAATTCATCTGAGGAATACAGAGAAATGTCTGAAATAGTCACAAGAGTTTTATGAGTTCTCCTTTGAGAACTCATGAAAGGCACTGGAAAAGGTATGGGACGAGGTGAAATTTAAGACTACACTACTTAAGAGAAAATCTAAGAAATCTCATTTTGGATGAGATGCATTTCCCACAGAAAGAGGGCTTTCTCTAGTACTTGTATGCTAAAGAAATCAAAGCATGTCATGCCCTTTTGCACAGATCTTAAAGAGATTAAGTGAAAGGCTACAAAATGCTTTAGATGATGTTTGTCATAGATATTAAGAAACTACGCTAGCATGCTGTCACTACCATCTGCATGCACAGTCTTTCACAACCTATATCTTATTCCTGTTCTGTGCAGCCTTGTTGCCTTCATGTGTCACTGTCACAATGTGAGTCCTATCGTTCTGTGGAACAAATAAAAGTCGGGGCATTTCACAGAGAATGACTGGAAATATTAGATCTATATTAGTGTGTCTCCCCTTTCCCAGCTGATTTGGCTCCAGCTCTTGTATACTTCGTCTGGTGACTGCACACATACCCTCAACCGGATGTGTGTTTGTCGCTGTTTTGGGTCACTCTCAGTTCCTCTCCCACCCCTTGCATAGGTGCTTTTTCCTTGGGTTCTGACTTTTTGAACTGCCTTGTTCCCAAAATAAGTGTATTCATCTACTTAAGGTGAGGTGTATCTGTGCTGCTGTTGAGACTAGGGAGAAGAAACTCAAACATTTTAGCTTGAATACTTCAGCTAAGGCAGTGTTAGCACAAACATTAGCAGTTGCAAACCAATGTATTTAAAGGTTAAGGACATACTGTGTCAAGAGGTGTTGGACCACATATAAACAACCATGTGGTTACAAATCAAACTTATTTGTGTTTGTTTAAAAAAAAACATTAATTTCCTAATGCAAGAATGTAAATTGATAGTACTGAGCTTGTTAATGCTCCGTCTCTGTTCTGGTGTGTAGTGATTAGATGAGTTGGTGATTAGACGCTTGTCCAGTTCCAGAGGCTTCTCTTTTGGCTTATCTGCTTTCCTGACCTTAACACCTGGCTTCAGCCTCACCTTTTAGTCTATTTTTCATTCTTGCGTTGGTTCGCTGTTGCATGTCCTGAGTCCTCTCCTGATTAGCCTGGCTCTAGGCAGTATTTGGCTTATGATGAGGAGGTCCAGCTGAGCACTGAGTGTGCTAATATNGCACGTGAAGTGGGTTGCAATGGGGAAAAATCTTTATGGATTTAAACATAGGGAGTTAAAGATTTCCTAAGCAGAAGTTCCCTACAGTTGGGGAGGGAGTGAAGTTTCTCCTTCACCCCTAAGAAACCAGCTGACAAGGTTTATAATAAATATTAAAAAAAAAAAAGTGCTTTTTAAAGAACTCATGAGGAGAAAAAGAAGGCTCCTGGCAAGGAAAACTACAAGTGTAAACACTTCATCTCTAATTGAAATTTTAAGGAAGTGTTTGCTGCTTGTATACCCCTGCAGAGTGGATGGGGAATATTCCTGCCCACATGCACTGCAGAGGTGAAAAAGCTTCTTGAGCAAAGTTGCTTGCTGTGTGTCTAGTGTTGCACTTGAATTAGTGCTTTTTATCAAAACTGGAACTATTGTGTCACTGACTGTTAACTTCCAGTTGTACTTTCAGGTTTGCAATTGTTTACTTTTTACTTCTTTTCTTGAGGCCCCCATGCTTACAGCATGCTTCCCTCTTCTATGAGAATATCAAAGAAATGTTTGTGTTGTGGTATGAGACTCATCTCTACCAGTTTTCTCATCAGTTGGAAGGTTCAGGATGCGCAAGTCCAATGATTAGTATTTCACACTGGAAGTCATACTTTTTGTAGCATAACAGACTGTTCGTTATGCTATTTCATCTTTGCCCAATATAAATTTTGGATATTTCTCTGTCTGCTGTTTTGAAAATGCATAGGACTCTATAAAGAGTCTTCTCCTACCTTACATTACACAACAGGAGAGAAGAAAGTTTTCTGTTAAAGATTTTTCGTTCAATTATTTAATAGGGAGAGTGAGAGAGTGAATTCTTCTGCCTAAATACTTAGGTTGCTATATCAACTATTTAAATTATTCCTTCCCTAAAGGATTTTTATTACTGTATTGCAGTGGGGGACCTAAATGCATCAGTGCTGTTGCTAAGTGAAAAATGATGCATCATTTACAGCCACGGTTTGAGGTGATTATAATGGAATTAACTTAATTTGCTGTCTCGTTGGCTGCAGAAAATACCGTATAATTAGTAGCTAGTGTGCTCCATGTCTGCCTCACTACTTGATCCACAGATGATGTGGACCTTTCAGTTTGGTGGTGGTTGCTGTTGATTCTTGGGGATTTTAGCCTATATATACTTCAAATATATAAGATGATGTAAGTCATGCTGTAGCAGGATAGTTTAGCATCAAGAAATAAAAACTTCTATCTCACCTGTTGGCACTTTCTAGGTGCTATTTTATCAGAGCGAAATGGTACACTAGGGCATAACAGTACTCCCCAGGTTCATAGGTTGGGATCTGAAAGCTGAACTTCCATCTCTTGGAAAATTACTTTGCTTGGAAGTATACATCAAAGAATTGAGCATGTTTTCTGAAAGACTTTTTGCTACTTGGTTTGAATAAATGAAGTACTCTTTCATAGAAGGAATAGAAGCAATCCTCTTTTTTTCCCGAATTAATTCGTGAGAATTTGCCTAAAGTCTTACACAGTGAACTTCAGTCTATACTGTATCTACAGGTTGTTCACTTGTAGCAGGCACTGCTCGTGGCAATATTTAATGAGTCACTTAAATCATAGGGTTGGTTTTTTTCTCCTCTCTTCTCTGTTTTCTTGATTTTTGAAGTAGGAAAATGAACTTGCCATTTTCTAAATAAATGTGTGATCAGTAGCATGAAGTCTGGTTTACACAGGAATCTGCTCTGATACAAAAGAAGATATTTCTGTAACAGCAGGTAAATCACAAACACTATATTGAATGATAATAGCAGTGCATAAAAGAAATTCGCATTTGGTTCTTGCATTTGAAGACCCGCTAGGATAGTTTTTCTGGACTGCCGCCGTCTTCTAACTGAAATGGCAGTGCTGAATGATATGGCTTCTTAAATGTGTTGACTCATTAAGATTATGACAATGGAATGAATTTGGGTTTAATTTGATCTTAGTACCATCTACAGTATTTTACTGTGACAGCAGTCTGCTTCAAAGCATGACTGTGACACTAGGATGGAACAACTGATAGAGGAAAATGTATAACAGGATGAAATCCTTTTTAGTTTAAAAGTAACTGTAGCAAACAATGAGAGAGATTAGTCCATGGTGAAGCTTTGTGAGTACAAAGAACCGTGTGTAGCTGAGGCATTTAAAGAAAATGTACCATAACAACAGCTGGATTATAAATGAAAAAATATGAAACAATGGTCTATCCTCTTACGGTTAGCTGCTCGGTAGTTCAAAGTGAGCAAGGAAAAAGCGAAGCACAGATTGATCCATCTTTCCATCTTTCTACATAATTCCATTATTTAATAAGGAAAAACCACACAGGTTTGGGCCTAACCCAAATTCATCATGTGAGTTAAAGAGCTAAGTCGCATTCAGTGATATGTAGCATCTATCCCAGTTCCTTTCCATGACCACCATCCGACCCTTTCTTTCCAGCAGCGATGGTCTTCCCTTTGTTTTTCACTTTCTTTGTTCAGCTGTCTTTTCTTCCAATCAATTTTTATCTTATTGCCATAGAATTCTAATAAAGAATTTGGCTGATGATGGGAATCCCAAAGGAGCAAAGTATGAAAGATAGTATAAATACTTTTGTTTCTAACAGGGGAAAAAATGGCTTCTTGTTCCCTGCTGCTTGTGAACCTGCTTCTAAGTTCTTACAGAAAAGTAGCTGCTGGCCAAACTTTTTCAAGTTCACTGACTGATCTGAAAAAATCCATCAACCACCAATAAATGAGTGGAGATCAAGTAGAAGAGGATAAATAGCACAAAGTTCCCATATGCTTTAGAGTAAAAAAGGCAAAGAAAATCTGTCCTGCTGCATGATGATGACCACTGGTGATTACCAGGATTTGAAGAATTTGATCTCTTTATATGTAGACCTGATGCAAGAGGATGTATGCAGCTCTTTTGAGTAAGACACAAACAGTAGAGTATGTTTTGATAGCAGCTTTAATCCCCATCACAGTTAGTCCTAGTCAGTGGAAGACACTCTTCAGTCTGTATTTTCAGCTGGGTTCTTCTTTCCTCCCTGGTCTGTAAGCAGTACAGTACTGTACACTGGAGATCTTTGCTACTAAAAAGGTACTCTGTTTTACTGCAGCTAGTTTAATTTTATTGAAGTTCTCCCTATCTTTCCTTGTATAACTTTATTTTTATTTTNTTTATTTTTATTATGTACAATACTTTTGCTTTTGGGGGGATAAAAGTTGTTGTTCCTAATGGAAATAAATTCTTTATTAGTTATAACTGAATTCCTGCAAACTCCCCAGGGAATGAGAGGGAGGAACACCAAAGACATTCTTTATGTTTGATGGGGTAAGAATATTTTTGGCTTTAAAGCTGGTGAAAACGTGAGCCCTTTTGTGCTGAGTGCAAGCCTGGATGTTGTCAAGAAGATGTTTCTTTCTGTGTTAAGGGAGCTTTTGATTTGCTCTTCCTTGCAAATCTTACACACAAGTGATGGTGAGAAAATGCCACATTGAACAAGGCAAGTTACTGCACCAGAGCTGCAGTTTGTGTGCTACTGCAGCTTGACTGATTAGCAGATGCCAGACCAGGGCTTTGTCTTAATTCCCATTTGTTAAAGTTTGTTTATCCCCAGAAGGGATTTAACAAACCTCTTTACTTCTCCTAAACAGACTTATTTTTACTAAAATTATCTTAATGAAGTATTTTGATCTTTGTGAAGAAAAAGGTTGCATTTCCATGTAAGAATGCAAGTACAGTAGAAATCATCCTTACAAGGAGGAACAGAAGGATGGAGTATTCCTTCACCTAAACAG
This sequence comes from Chauna torquata, assembly GCA_013399475.1. Lineage (NCBI taxonomy): Eukaryota > Metazoa > Chordata > Aves > Anseriformes > Anhimidae > Chauna > Chauna torquata. The sequence continues at coordinate 281,827 of VXAL01016572.1, forward strand.
CAGCAGATGAAAAACCAGAACAATGTCAATCATGTAAACTTATCTTCTTTTATTTGTAATGAGTCTTTCCTTGAGCTTTCATTTTCTGCTATGGTTTATCTTGAAAATTTGAAAGCAAATTTTTTGCTGCCATACTCAGAATATTAATCAGGTCCACTTAAAGAAATAAACACCTTTTAGTGTTTATAATCATCTTTATTCCTTGTGAGTAGTCTGTTGGAGGCTCCGTACTATGATTACCATCTCCTGAATTTACAAGTGTGTAAATGTGACTTTTTTTTTTTAACTTGAAAAAAAACAGACAAGTTAACACCAACTTTGCTTCTTTTCTGCAGCCCTGTTTCTTGGGTAACTTTGAACAGAAATCAGTCATTTCAATGGTATCTGCACGCCACTTCTTTATGCCAGAGTGCTTCCCTTAAAAATCTTCATTGCTGTAAACAATCATTGTTTAAAGCAAAGTAGTTTGCCTGCTGTTCATACGAGTTTGTTGTGCTCTGAAAGTATATGAGGAGGGAATATTGTAGCAAACAGGTGAGTGCCCCAGTCATATATCTGTTGGGGGCATGGAAGGCTCTGGTCTCTGAATTCCTGCTGAAGCAAGCTATGAGTTCAAACTAACCTGAGCTGAAGGATATAGCTCTTGTGCTAGGTATGATGTTGCAGGCTATTGTCTGCTCTGAAATACAGCTGTCACTGTAAAGCAATGTATCAAAGTGACTGAGCTGCTCAAACTGCAGTAGTTTGGAGTACATTCTGAAGTCCACCACTGTTTTTCTAAAATGTTTTATTGTTCAGAGGATTGGAAATTGCATTGTGGTGTCTGTAGAGAAGCAGATAGAAGTGGTACTTGTAAAGCCTAGAATTATACATGGCACTGCTGAATATCACTCTGCTCACTGTATAGTTTCGTTTGGGGGGGTGGGGGTGGAAGCAACCCTAAACACCCAAACTTTGGCTAAGGTTCTGAGCTGTTGCTTCTCTGCATTCTAGATTTAGTTGTGGTTCATCACCAAATGAAAAAAGCATGCGTTAAGATGGATATAATTTCTGAACAGCAAATACTTCCCAGTTCTGATGCTAGAAAATGCAACATTGAATGGCATAGGCTAAAAACCATCAAGACAGCTGGGCAGCCACTAGTGAACTCATTTTCCAGTGTAATGTGTGAAACATAAAACAGTCCTAGTACTAGTTTATTTTCTTAAATAAAGAGCATAGACATAGATTTAACTGTAAGTCTCTTACAGCAATGTATGTATTATGCAGGAAAGGCAGAATGGTTTTTTTGTTTTTGTTTTTTGTTTTTGTTTTCCGAACAGTGTAGAGATGTGCTGCTGGTTTCTGTGGAGTTACATTTTCACATACCACTTCAGATGGGTGTACGTTTCAGCACGCTAATCCGTGACAAGTCTGTGATAGTCTAACACTTATTTTTCAGCTTTCTGTTAGAGAAAAAATAGTAGTGAAATTAGGGGGCAAGGTCACCTACTACTTGCAAAAAAAAGTAGTTAGCATATTGAAAAGCTAATATTTTATTAATTGAAAAAAAAAAAAAAACCTTTTTCTAGACTCCCTAAAAAGAAGGTGCCCTTAGGCTATTGGTAAAGCAGCATTTAAAATAAGGGTCTGACATCCCCACAGTGTATTTCTTTCATTTGATCTCTGTTCAAACTTGTGGAACTGGGAAGCAAAATGTATTAGTAGGGCCTGAAGTATCTTTATGAAAATCCATGTTACAGAATAAAGCAAAATATGTTAGTTCATGTAGAACTGTAATGTTTGTATTAATATAGATCTTTAATCTTACCCTGGGTTTAGTATTTTACTTTTGATCCATTTTTGCAAATAAATTTCTATGCTTTCTATTCATTAAAAGCGTTTTGTCACCAGGATAGATCAGGTGGTGGGGAGAACTGAAGATAAATCAGAACATGTGGTTTCCTTTTCATTTCACGCTGGAATACTGGTGTGCGTAACAGCTACGTGCGAGAAACATCAATGAATTGTGATTTGATGAAAGTGAATTCATTTGACAGTAGCTGATCTGCACACACACAAAAAAGTTTTCATTAAGTTGCTATGATCAGCACACAGCTCAGAAGAAAAGTGTTATCTTTATTGGACTTTGTATCTTAAAAGCTTGAAAGGAAGATTCAACCAACAAACCGTACTATTTTACATACTGTTGCTGGACAGCTGTATGAGGAGATTGAAGGCTATGCAGGAAACAACTGACAAAGAAAGAAGTCTGATTTTCCTGAAACCAATTTAGCCAACAGAAGTATCCCAAAGCCAGGACTGATATCAGGGAAATCATTATCATCATTTGTTACTGAATGTGGTTGCAGGAAACAGGAAATAAGATGTTTTGTATATTTAGAGATGGTGGGGTTTTTGTTTGTTTGTTTGTTTTTGCAGTTAAAGCCCACTGTTTGGTTACAATTCTGACCATGAGCTTGACTTGGATATTGATGAAAGGTGAATTCTCAGCCACTGTGATCATACGTATTTTTAGGGTAAGGTCTGTCATGAGCTTTGCAATGAATGTATTCCAGCCTTCTGAGGAGAAAATGTTTGTAATGGAGAACTCCCTCGCCTGAGATATTTACTGGCTTGTTCAACAGTGCCCAGGAACTCACAGTTGCACCTACTGCAACAATTGACTTATTGCGAAAATGACTGCACAGGGAGACAGCCAATATGAATAGTCAGTATGACCTTTGGGCTTCTTAAGCCAGGACCAAGGACAGGCTACAAGTTCTGCCCATTACCTTTTGTTGTCCTTTTTTTTTTCCCCTTACTGTTAGTGTGGTTAAACTGATGTGCATCTGATTGAAGGTGAGAAGGAATCTGCTTGATTTTCAAATTTAGTCTTTTATGTTCCACTTCTGCCTGAAAAAGAAATTACTGGAGATACTTAACAGAGTATTAATTATTTAACTTTGGAAAAATCTTTTCCCCTGGCGTCCCCTGAAGATCAAAGAACATCTAATAGTCAAATCTTCACCGATATTTATGTTACAGTGACTGAGGCTCAGATAGGTAAGACCTGTATGGGACCAACACCATCTGCCCCTCCCAAACCAGTTTTCAATCAAAGTATACAGTAATGAGTCCAGGGGTGAAGGGAAAGAAACACTGTTAATCTGTTTTCCCTATTTTGTAACAATCTTGAATGAGAAGTACATAACTTATACAAGGTTGTGTAAGCAGTATGCATCAGATCCCGGAGTTCAAACCAGGTTTACTGAGTGTCAGTCTAAACTATTAAACATAAGCTCTGGAGAGCTACTACAAACACAAGTTTTCTATCAAGCAGAAGAGTAGGTGGGAGATTTTATTTCAAATAGTAATTCCTTAAAGACAGCTAAGGAGACATAGTTGTTGTTTGACCATAGGCGTTAACAGAAGATTTTGGCTTCCTTCTCTCACGTGATCAATACAGTCCCTTCAGGGGAAGAGAAGAAACTGAAGCTGTAACTGTGAAAACAGGTTTTTCACAAACTTTTATAACTGGAGGTCCAAATATTTCTGCATGTAAGGTCTTCTGTTTTCTTTTTTTCCTTTTTTTTTTTTTTTTTAATTTTTGGTAGGTGTAACTTTTTAATAACATTTTACTCTAGCTCCTCTGTAAATACGCTATAGTAATGGAGAAAATGTTTTTGAAACAAAGGTATGAGCAATACTGGAACTATGTACTACTTAGATATCTTCAACAACTGACATTTTCAAGGAACCTCATAGACCTGACATATCTTTTGCATTATGATGCCTTGATTTATTTTATTGTTAGCATTTTGCAAAGATTTCTGTATCAACAATGAAAGGCCTTTTTTCTTTTTTTTTTTAAATGAAGTATAAACAGATAAGCAAGCTTGTACAGTACTTGGAAAAGAGAAGCTGAGAAGATTTATTGTTTAGGATGAAACGTATCGGGAACATTTTATCATGGTTCCAGTCATGATTTCCAGTTCTGTAAGGAAATAAATACCAGTCTGTGTGGATCCTCAGCTTCCATATATGGTATTCTTACATGTACATGTTTACAATGAATCATTATGTTTAACAAATAGGTTGCAGGACCCTCCTGCTCTCTCAGCATCTGTCTAGTTTGGTTTCGCTGTTCCTAATTTCTCTTCTCTGTTGCAATACTTCCATTTAATACATTATGACAAATTCTGATATTACTTTATTGCAACTAAGAGCAAACAGATGACCTTTTTTCTAAAGCCACCAACTACTGCTTGTGTCGGACATCTTGACACTTACATCCTACTATAGAGTGGGACTATCCTCTAAGGCAATGTAAGCAACTGTGAAGCACAAAGCAATCTGTTTTGCATACGTAGCTGTTACATGTAATTGTTTGTACTACAAGAGAGTCTAGGGAGCCCAGGCATGGACTAGGACATCGTATGAACCTAAAGCTAATTCAAAGCTAAAAGTAAGTAAATGAAATTTAGATTGATAATGAATTAACAAAAACAAAGTTCTGAAGATTTTGCAAATAGAGTGGGTGGTAGCGGATACTAGTCTCATACATTTTATATTTGTTCTTGGTGAATGACTGCAACCTTTTTTCATTCAGAAATTATGCTAAGTTCAAAAAGTTCAGGGATAGGTCATGTGACTGATAAATCCTTGCTTGTGTAAAAACAAAACAACAAAAAAAAGACCCCTAAATGCTGTCTGCACCCTTTTAATATTAAAATGCAAGAAAGTGAGATTAGAAGTAAAGTTTTCTTTGATTTCAAGAATATTATGACTTTTTATTTTGGCTGAAATTTATTTTTCTCAGCTTTTCTTATGAAGATGCTTAGAAAATTGTGAAGCATTTTCAGATCAGGAAACAAGCTTAAAAATAATCTCTTCACGTGCATCTAGGCTGGACCAGTTTAGCCAGGTATTTACAAACAAGAAGACAGTCTTTTTTTCAAAAAAATAAAAAAAAAAACAAAAAAAAGTTGTAATCTAAATATAACCGAATAAACTTACAACAGGTGGTAGGCAGATGCAGTGGACATAAAAAAAAAAAGCTATTTCTTTGCTTCAGTAATGAGACAGCTTCATATTTCTGACAGTTCTGATTCCTTGGCCCCTGAATATGATATAACGGGGCAGGTTCACATGCAGTGTGTTTCAGAACAGTTCATAAAATACAAGCACGAACTCAGGTTCTATGATATTTAAACTGCCATGGACTGCTCATCTTGACGGCATTTAGACAGTTATTAGACACTAAGTTGTCTCTGTAGACTCAAGCCTGTTCTAGTAATTTTAAGGGAAAGAGTGAGGCCTAAATACCTGGGAATCGCATTATGATTGACAATGCTTAGCAAAATGAAAAAATAACTTTTTAGGATCTTGGAGTACTTACTAATTTCAGCAAATTTAACTCCTGTACTTGAATGCTGGGTGTAGCTGCATTTGTCTAGTAAAATGTGGGGAGCTGTGTGCTGGAGTGTATATTTGGGTTGTGCACTCGGGCTGCCCAGGCCGGGGGACAGGAGGCCGAGAGGCGGCCTCGCTGCGCTCGGCAGCGCCCTGAGGAGGGGACGCGGAGGGAGCTGCCGGTCTCCGCTCCCTGGTCGCCCACGGCAGGACGCGCGGAAGGGCACAGAGCTGCGCCGGGGGGAAAGGAGCGGGCGTCAGGAGAGATCTCTTTACCGTGAGGGTGGCCAGACACCGAACAGGATTCCTAGCGAGGGGGTTGACACCCCGTGCCTGGCAGCGCTCAGGGGGCGTTTGGACAGTGCCCTCAGTAATATGCTTTAACTTCTGGGTAGCCCTGCAGTGGTCAGGCAGGTGGGCGTGATGATCTTTGTAGGTCCCTTCCAACTGAACTATTCTGTAATTTGGGGTGGTGGGTAAGAGCGGTGGTGGTCCTCAGTAGCATCACCTGTTTGAATATGGATGGGGGGAAAAAAAAAGTAGGGTAGGTCCTGGAAATCCAATAGAACTACCTCGAACAGCTGATGTGCAGTAACTTTACTCAAATTACATAACCTCTGGGCCTTATCAGACTTATTTTTCTTTGTTAATTAAACTGAAAACTTTTTGTAAGCTGTGAGTAGAATTTCTATTCTGTATTTTTTTTTTTTCCCCAGTGCTAAATATTGTGGTTTAAGTACCATGTGCCAACATAGTTCAAGACAGCTGTGTTCTGTCCTCAAACACTTGCATTTTGAAGGGAAGCCTACTTTTCTACTAGGTCGTCCCAGGAGGTGGTATGCAGCTTGAGCCAATGTATTGCACAGTAACAGATGAGAGGAAGCATTTGCAAGATGTTTTCTTAATTAAGGGGGTTAATTTCCTGGAATTTTTCACTGGTTGTAGAGGCTGGAGATGAAAATGAAGCTAAAACTATGATGAAGACTACATGCCTCAGTATTATCCAGAATCTGTACATAAGTAAAGCTTTCACTTTTAGGTTTAAGGTCTACATAACAACTGCGATCCCTCCTTGCCATGAACAGGAATTTAACTGCTCTGCTCTCACTGGCACTGTTGGGTCTACTTGTGTCTACAGTATTTGCTTTATCACATATTTTAATTGGAAAGTTCCTGCTTTATGAACACGCTTTCTTCTAATGAATTCTTATTTTGTGTTTTATGTTAATTTCCCTTTATTTTTATGAACATCAATAACCATACACTGAACTTCTCATCTTGTCACAATATTTTAATTAGTTTTACTTCCAGGCTTGAACAGCTGCTACCCAACCACCAGAGGGTAGAGCTGTCTCTTACTGAACCAGATCACGTACCAGCACTTCTCCTCATCCCTCTTTTATATTGTTTCAGATCACTTCTAGCGCTGAACAGTGAGCCTGGGCATCAGCATCACACTGATATGCCATCCTGATGTTACTCATTAAAGCAAGTGAAGAATCCCTCTTCCTGTTGATAGGTGTCATTTTGAAATACTAAGTTCCCCAACATTCAAAAATGATAATTTCAAAATTTACTCTTTTGTTATCCTTACTATCCATCTTAAAGACTATACTGTGATTTGTAGTGAATACCCAATCTGTATATTCAGAATGAACGTTGGCCATCAAAGTAGAGCAAAATCAGAATAATTCTGTTCAGAAATAGGAACCTGGCAATGAAATATCTCAAAAGACTGCAAGAAAGTATCTGTGTGAACCTCTTGCTACTGCAAAGAGCTGACCTGAAAGATTTGCTGACCAAAGAGCCACCTGAAAGAATTGTAGGGAACCAGAATCAAAGGAACTGAAAATACTATATCATACTCCTTTTCATAACAACCATGAAGACAGGAAGCAATTACCTTTTTTTTTTTTTTTTAAGTGAATACTCTTTCTAGCCTTAAAATTAATTAGTGTGTGTGCATGCACATGCATACATACATACATATCTGTATAGTGGAAATATGTTTTTAAATGTCCATTTTGTTCCAAATGTTTTAAGGTACATTATGAGGGAAGGACAGAAAAAGAATCTATGGATAGAAGATTTCAATATTCAGAGTTATTAGTGTTACAAACTTCCTAAAAACCAGAAGTCTTAGGAATACATAACAAAAGTTATAAAGTATTTATGGAGATCAGTGGCTGTGAAAATTGTAACTGTTGGTATTTCAGATACTAGAAGTATACATTTTTACAGAAGATGACATTTTTATTGCAATTGCAGTCTGTAAACATTGATTTGTACACAAAAGAAAGCAGGATATCTATGTGAAAAGTGTAAGTCTTCATGACTATTTTGAATGAAGATGATGCAAGACATTTTCATCTTTGTGTGTGTGTATATATATGTAAGCTATAAAATAAAAAATGGTGTAAGTCAGGTTCATTTTAAACCCAGTGTGAAATGTTCACATTGTCCTATCCTTGCCCATAATCTATGAAATAGCTGTGGAGTCTTTAGATATCATAATGCAGAATAATCCAAATGTAAGCAGCAGATTGTAAACTTCTCCTTCTCTGGACTATCACTTATCTCTACAACAACAAAGTTAATACAGCATACAGTGCCTGAAGAAACTGTGTCACAATATGAGTTATAGAAAGTAGAATATAATAGAGAATAATTTGAAAACTGAGAATAATTTGAAAAGCTCTCCACATTTGTTTACTTTTATGCCATTGCCGTAACAGAACTTTACTAGTAAGCAAATTTTCTGGAAGGACTGTCTTTAACTCCTCTGACGGGCTTATTCCTGGACAATACCGCTCAGTTGCTCTGTTTTGATACTTGCAAGGTCTTATCTGGCTTAATTCTAGGATACTTGTCTGCTACCCTTTCACGAGCACGACCAAAGTATTCTCATTGCTGTGTGTTCTCAGACTAACCGGTGCATTAATTGTGCTGTTTGTGGAATGACAGATTTATAGTTCAGATGATAGCTAGAAGCAGATACATATTCCGTATCTATCAGAGGTTTCTTAAGCACTTAGCAAAATAATAAACACCTCCTCTTTCAGGTTTCAGTATAAATTAGGTTAAGTTAATCCTTTACAGAGTGTAGTGTCTTCTTTTTAGCATACTTTCCTTCCATATAATATGACCTTTTCTTGTTACTCCTCAGTCACTTTCCTTCTAACACTCAAGTTTTTCTCTTATGTGGCTGATGAAAGATCTTTTCTTTTTATAAACACAGTATTTGCCCACCGACTCTCTCCTCTTTGGGCAGACAATGTGATATTCTGAAGAATGACTGTCAAGGAGTTTGGCAAACATATTTCACTGGAGCTCTACACCTATTTGAATAAAGCAGTTTCTATCCGGCCCCGGCCCTAGAACTCAAACCCTTACAGACAACTGATTTTTTTGCGGTAAGGTTGGCCATTTTTTACTTCAAAAGACAGATGAAAATCTAGGAAGGAAATAAAGAAAAGCTTGTCAGTTCTTGCTAATATATACTAAAGCATTTTAATACTTTCATTTTTTCAATGGAGAGCAGCACAGAAATGGTAAGAGAGAGTCGAACAAGGAGATCATCTAGATATATTGAAGTTAAAATAAAATGAAGGAAAAAAAAAAGCACAAGAACATATCCCGGTGAATAAGCTTACTCTGAAGCAATTCTTTGAAGTTGAGAAACCGTTTGGAAGTGCTTTTTCCGAGTGGTCTACCAACATTTGTCCTGAGAACAATGCTGTTGACATATATCCTTAAATGATTTTTCACTATAATACGCTGCACTATAGATTGTTTCTGAAAAATATTTGTTAATCTCTATTCATCTCTTACTATTTTTTTCAGTAGAAAACGAGCATCAATGACAAAAGTCCTCTAAATCATTAAATTCCTGCACATCCGTATATGAATAGTTTGTGTGTAACGAACTGAGCATAGATATAACCATGAGTGACTACAGTGGCTAATTGCTAATAAATTGGAAAAGGGCACAATTTTCCAACCTGTTCCACATGGAAATTATTAGCTTGTGTGAATCCTATTCCACCCATATGGAAAAATTTTCAGGAAAGTGTCAACACTCAGCCAACAGGTCCCTTTCCCAAGCTCAGATGACAGTTTTTCAGATTGCTGCTGCTGAACGTGAAATATGTTAAATGGCCTGACACGTGCTATCCTTGTTGTTTCAAGTAAGTCAATACTGAGATAAGTGTAAAGGACTGAGTTTCTTGGAAAAGTGTCTTAGCCTGATAGTTAAAGAAATGTTCATACCCTTTAGGAGAATCTGTAAGAAATGGGAAAAGGCAGAGGAGGAACAGTTTTGGTAATGTCAAAGATATCAAAGTTTGAAACACAGTTAAGGCATTGGCAAATCAGCTTCACCGTACTGTAGTAGCTCGCTGTCTCTTTTCTGTCTCACACATTTTTTCTCTTCCCTTGCTTTTTAGTTCATCTTGTCTCCATGCTTTGTAAATTTGCCAGGCTTGTCATTTATTCTGTATTTCCATAGTCACAGAATCCACAGGATGGTTGAGGTTGGAGGCGACCTCCAGAGATCACCTAGTCCAAACCCCCTGTTCAAGCAGGGTCACCTAGAGCACGTTGCACAGGATGGCATCCAGGTGGGTTTTGAATATCTCCAAAGAAGGAGACTCCACGACCTCTCTGGGCAGCCTGTTCCAGTGCTCTGTCACCCTAACAGTAAAGAAGTTCTTCCTCATACGGAGATGAAACTTCCTGTGTTTCAATTTGTACCCATTACCTCTTGTACTATCGCTGGCCACCACTGAGAAGGGTTTGGCCCCATCCTCTTTACATTGTCCCCTCAGGTATTTGTACAGGTTAAGATCCCATCTCAATCTTCTCTTCTCTAGGCTAAACACGCCCAGCTCGCTGAGTCTTTCCTCATAAGACAGATGCTCCAATCCCTTAATTGTCCTCATAGCTCTACGTTGAACCCTCTCCAGAATTTTCATGTCCCTCCTGTACTGGGTAGCCCAGAACTGCACACAACATTCCAGGTGTGACCTCACCAGAGCTCTGTAGAGGGGGAGGATCACCTCTCTCGACCTGCTGTCTACACTCCTCGTAATACAGGCCAGGATCCCATTGGCTTTCTTGGCCACAAGGGCACATTGCTGGCTCATGGTTAACTTGTTGTCCACCAGGAGTCCCAGGTCTTTCTCTGCAGAGCTGCTTTCCAGCAGGTCAGCCCCCATCTGATACTGGGTTATTCCTCCCCAGGTGCAGGATTCTGCACTTGCCTTTGCTGAACCTCATGAGTTTCCTCTCTGCCCAACTCTCCAGCCTGTCTAGGTCCCTCTGAATGGCAGCACAGCCTTCTGATGTGTCAGCCATTCCACCAAGCTTTGTATCGTCCACAAACCTGCTGAGGGTGCGCTCTGTTCCTTCATCCAGGTCATTGATGATTAAGTTAAATAGCACTGGACTCAGTACTGACCCCTGGGGGACACCACTAGCCACAGGCCTCCAACTAGACAGCACCATTAACCGTAACCCTCTGAGCTCTGCCATCGAGCCAGTTCTCGATCCATCCCACTGTCCACTCATGTAACCTGCGCTTCCGGAGCTTGACTAGGAGGATGTTATGGGAGACAGTGTCGAAAGTGTTGCTGAAGTCAAGGTAGACAACATCTACTTCTCTTCCCTCATCCATCCATCCACTTATCTCATTGTAGAAGGCTCTCAGGTTGGTTAAACACAACTCTCTCTTGGTGAGTCCGTGCTGACTACTCCTGATCACCTTCTTTTACTCCACATGCTTAGAGATGGCCTCCAGGATGAGCTGCTCCTTCACCTTTCTATAATGCCTTATACCATAAACCACTCACCATGAGTAGGATCACAGTGTACTGCTTAATTTTGTTTTGGCACAGAGTAAATACTGCCTTTGTGCTGAACAGTACCGGCATGTGCCAGAGGAATAGAAATACAGGATTGCAACAGCATGCTCTATTAAAACCAATGGATTTTCTAAGTGCTCTTTTTCAGGCTTAACAAGAACATTCATGTCCTTCTACCTCATCAAAAGAAGTATCACAGACTTTGAATGTAAACAGCAACAGCAGAGCTGTATAACCAGGAGAAAGTAAAGGCAAATAGATTACCTAGAGTTGTTATACTGGGCCTGAGATATCATTTGAAGACTTTGTGTGGACTTAATAGTTCAAGAAACAAAGACTGTATAACGTTTGTTGGAGAGAACAAACTTTTTTATTTATTCATTTCTTCCTATGAAGAGTAGCAAGAACAGTGTAGAAAAATGGAAGTGTTGACTCTTCTAGAGATATACTGCGCAGCCTTTGGCTGCCTACATTGTCTTCTGCCTTGCCCACTCCTTGCTTATCTCAGCAGGAAATTCACTGTAGTGTTTGTATAGCAAAGTAATGAGAAGTGTTGGTTTTTTTTTTTCTTACCTTAGAAATTGTAAACAATAGCAATAAATTTTAACAATGAAAGAAGGTTGGTAACATCTTTCAACAATCTGTAGTCTACATCTAGCTGCAGCAAAGCCTTCAGGTGAAAACTGGGTTGTTTGCTTCCTAATCTGAATTTTGTCTCAGTTGGTTTAGAAAGTATTTCTACTGTTTTGACTTGCCTTTGGTAGCTAATGTTTCAGTGGGAGACCTACAGACAGAAGAAAGTATAACATTGACCTAACTGGGGCATATTCACGATGAAAAGAAAGCACAGAGGTTGGCTTGTGGTGACAGCAGGGGGAAATGATAGATCACAGAGAGATGCACCTTTTATTCTCTAAGAAAATTGTCCCTTTAGCTCTTGCCTTCTATTCCTAACCCTCCTGCCCCATTCTGCTCCCTTGTGCTCCTACTTGTTTCTTATAGTGGCAGCACAATAAGGATTTTATTAACAGTAATGTTAATGGTACTGAGTTCTACAACTACAGAGTTGCGTGCACTGGAGGGCAAAATAGATGTGATGTTTTCTTTCCTTGCCAGGTGAAGGCCTACAAGATTGAAATTTGCAAAAGGAACTCAAAATGTTGTTGACGTAAAACACAGGACACCAAAAAAAACACTTAGATAAAACCAAGTACCTGAGAAGTCCAGAATAGACAATACAAAATGTTTTGAATTCAGCACTAGCGTTGTAGTATCCTTGATGCAAAAGTTCCATAATTTCCATAATTTCTTGGGGGAAAAGTGTGGAGAGAAACAAGCAAAGAAAGAAATCAGAATGATTTCTAACACATTCTTTCATGACTATAAACTAAGAAGCATAATGTCTCAACTCAGAGATGTACTTTTAAAAAAAATCAATCATACCCTTTGATGAATTCTCTGAGACTTTCACTATAATTTGATTTATACCAATGTAGCATAACTTGATTTCTTGCCTGTGTAAAAAAGATCGATGTAAAATCACTATTACAAAGATTTATTCATGGCTACACAATAGTTTCTGTCTGCTTAATCTATTGTATAAAAAAACAAATTTCAATTGGTGCAAAGTTTGTGCACAAACTAGCTGGAAAATGCTGTATCTGCAGTACCATTTTGTTATGATAAAATCATGAAATTTTGAAAACACATTTCTGAGATATCCTTAACATTGACAGTGTCATTTCAGGTGTCCTTAATGGCATTATAATTTTTTATTATTGTTGTTTGCTGATTTCCTTCCTTCCCAGTCCTCCTGGAAACTCTTCTGAGGGTTTTCAAAATAATACAAAACTCAGAAAAAGAGTCACACACTTCTTTTCTTCCTCACAGCTTTATAGTCTAAAGGAAAACTTTGTAAATGAATAGGATTTGCCTAAAGAAAAATTAAAAGGTATGTGCCTATGTAAAGTCCTAGTTAGTGAAACAAAGATGAAAGCTTTCCGTTTCAAGGACTTTCATTCATTTTTTGAAGATAATTACTATGATTACATGAGTGTGTGTATGTCTATGTAATGAATCATTTTGTGGGTTAGAAATGGGTAGGTGTTATAGGTTAGATGGGTTAGAAACAGTAGGTGTCATAGCTCACTAGAACAGGAATGGAAGTAAAACATGCAAAACTTATTCTCTTTGTATTCCTATGATATCCATGCTCAGGTGCAATTAAACAAGTTTATGGTTTTGTGTCCAGTTCAATCATTTTGTTTGGAAACAAATGGGGAAACAAAAAGGGAAACAAATTCAGCTAACAGCTGTATAAAAAGGCCTATGTCTAATTATTTTATATGACTAAGGTCCCGTAGATGACCCAACTAAGATCCAAAGTAAATTGAAACCCAGTATGTACACCCATTTACCTTTACTGCTTTTTGTTTGTTTTCTATGCTTTACTTTCTTAATGTCTAGCATATAGCAGGTGAATCCATGCTGGTTAGGGATCAGCATGCGATGTCTTTGTGGGGACACAGTGAAGCTCCACGCAACTCCTAATGTAGAGCTGGATTTGTTTGATTTCTGGAGATTTTGTTTTGTATTTCTGCTACACTAACAAGTTATTGCAATTTTACCCTGAGTTTGACTGTTTTTAAGTCTAGAATTTCACAGAGTACTGAATCAGTTTGGCATCTGTTTTCTTTAGTAAGCTGTCACATTGACGTATTTACCTCGTACTCCCTGTATTGGTCACAAGCACTTGAGTTGGGAGGTACACTGAGACCCGGTGGTCTAGAGGCCCAGGTGCCAGGGAATCTGGGGAGGTAGAGACATATAGGCATTTTGAAGTGTTAAGGTTGACAAGATAAAGAGAATTTTCATGTGAGAACAGAGGAGAACCAAGACGAAAATAGGGCTGATAGTTCAGTTTTTGAACTGAGAAGAATATATGAGGAGGAAGAGAAGATGAAACTGATTTGGGAAATAGGATCTCTGTATGAAGTGGTGTAGGATATTTAAAGGGGAGAAAGCCATTCAATTGTTTTGATTTTTTTTTCTTATATAGTAAAAATATGAACTAAAAGTTTAAAAAAAAAAAAAAACCCTTAATGGTAGAAAATGAGAATTGAAAGTCAAGTGTAAGAATTGTATTTCCAAAAAAGGCTTTCTTTTTTTTTTTTTAATCTTTAATTTGTTTGTGGATACTAAATCACATACTAAAAAAGTGTGTGTATAATGCTTCAAGGTAACGGAGACTTAGGGGCACACAAAGTGAGTATTTTTCAAAGCCCTATTTCTGTCCAGATTTGCCCAAATCCTGAAGAATATTGTTATGGTTGCTATCCCTATTCTTCAAAAGGATCGATGTGCATCTTCATTTATTTGATCAATGATTGAACAGCGAGAGTACCAAAGTACTTCATTTTTAGCAAAATATGATGCTGCTGCAATTGAAGCAGAAGTTATTGTCTATGGTATATGCACTGTTATATTTGTGTATCTCAGTATACTCTCCAATGGGTGTGTGTTTTATGTATATCAAATATTTTCTAGGAGTCTTGTAAAGCTTAATACGTTTCTATCTCTTTCTGTATGGGAAAACAAAACTTTAATAGAAAAGCAACTTTGGAATTCTTTATTTTTGTGTATGTGCCTTCATTTCCATTATCTGTCTGAAACAACAAATTAATACAAAAGATGCATTATTTTGTCCAGTACAAATGTTTAGGTATTCAGGTGTCCTGCCGCTCATAAGAAGTTAGAAGATCCCTGCAAGTAGACCCCACCTCCGTTTTGTTCCACTTTGTTGTTCTAATGGCATATTAAAGATTCCCTTTTTGATTCTCAAAAGTCAATAATTACACTTTCTGCTGCTAGTGTATTGAAAAGGAGCCACAAGTAATTGATTTTAAATTTTCCTTTTAATTTAAGTTAGATGCATGAATATTTAGACACTGTCTATGGTGGCTGCTCCCAGTATCATGAGAGGAAGATACCTGTCCAAACAAGGTCTGTACGAACATGCAACCCAGACCAGTCCTGAGGAGCTTATAATCTAAGCAAGAAGTGAAGGAACGTTTATTATTCAGTGAACATGAGTGGAAAAACTGTGTTTAATAGCTGCATAGCTTTCAGAACTTTTATGTTAAGAGAATGCATGGTTTGCTCAGCATCCTGAAAGAAGCCAGTTGTTGTGTGTTTATGTCAGAGGTGTCTGGGCCTGATTGCAATGTTTTAGCTATGCTACAAATCTGTCTTTCAAAATGGTAGCGTTGGCTAAAACATAGATTACTTATCCTAAGCTCTATATAGTTTTAGACAACGTACAGTCAAATGACAGGACTACACTTTTTTGTAAACCAGACTAAACTTCGTATGTTAAGGATACTTTGGCTTAATTGCAGTGAACACTGGGATAAAATTAACATTTCACAGCTGTAAAATGTTTTCTATTGGGCATCGAAATTAAGTGGTGGTTACAGGTGACATCAGTGTAGTAGAGCATTATGTTTCTCCTCTGCTTTTCAAGGTAAGCTACCTTGCATCTAGAGCTCAATTGCTCCTCAGTCTTCCTGTTTGTTCTTCTGCTGGTTTATCCATTGCCCTCCTCACTTTTTTCTTCAAGTGCGAAGCAAGGATATATTTTTAGAGCTTGATGAAGCATTGTCGTGCATGATGGAAGCGGAGCCTAGGGCAATCTAGAGCAGAGTGATTGTGCACAGTAAGACACAAGATAGTAATTTGTGTACTGCTACTACAGCAGGAGGCGTGATGAACATCTCAGTAACAGTAACTAAAATGTTGCAATAGCAGTATTGAGGATCTCCTGCATGCAGGTACCTGAAGTGAGACTGGAGAATGGAGGAGACTACGCATTTTCTTCATGGGTCAGACAGAATTACTCTGTTTTCTTTGTGTCACCTGCAGCGTATTGTCAATGGGCTGGAATGCGGTCATTTACATAGCAGAGATGTACATTTTAATCCTAACTTACTTGTATGTTCATCCCTCTTCTCAAACGTAAATATTTGTTAATTTAAGGAGAGGCACACAGCTGTCTTTTAAATCATCTATTATAATTGGAGCTTTGCAATATGAAAAGAATTATTACTATCTTCAGAAATGTGTCAAGTTTCACTGCAGGATGAGGAGAGGAGGTGTGTTTTTTAGCACTGAATAGTTGGCAGTAAGATAAAAATGAATTCTTTATTTGAGTAAAATCCTATTTGTGAGTGCAAGAGCTCCTGCTCTTTTCTTGACTACATCACTTGGGAGCACAGGAACTGCCATATTGCATCAAACCAGTCATTTGTCTACTGCAGCACCCTCTTGCCAGTAGTGACCAACACCAAATGCTTTAGAAGAAGATGAGGAAAACCTGTAAAGAGGCTAGAGAAACACTGATCTTGAGAAAAGCTTGTTGGTTTTTTTTTCTGGTTTGGAAACAAAACAAAATCAATAGAAAAGGTTGGAATAAAGCCCAAAAATACTTGTTTGTGATGAGATTTTAAGTTTTCCCTTCTGAAAATTCATAACATGCCAGCAAAGCCTAAATAAACTGCTTAAATAAGAAGGCGGGGAAAAAAATGATGTCCCACTGCATTAAAATGAGTGTCTAATGCCATGTAAGAAGAAACTAGTCTTCTCATTTATCATAAGAAAATATATATATTGCTGCCTCTACCTCCTGCCGTCTAGCTTATGCTCATCCAGCTGACTTCTTCCACAGCTGGTAAATGTGCGCATGCTTCACTGTTCTTAAAGAAACACTAAGATTCTGCTTCCCCTAATTCCTGAAGGGGAATATCTCCAGGAATGCTTGATAATTTGCCCAAATCAAGGGCAAATCTAGGGACTGTATGTAGCCGTAAGTACTAAACACATCTTGTAATGCAGAGCCAGCAGAGCTGGTCAGAAATTGGAAGGTGATGATGACAGAATACTTAGCTGAAAAAGACAGTACTTTTCTTACAGAATGTTTTTCTTCCCTTCAGTGTGAGTCTTTATTATCAGATTTCCAAGTTTTTACGGTACTAAGCAAACCATTGATAGGAGATGATTAAAATCTCTTCATAAAACCTAAATGACAAAACAGGAATAAACAGCACATTTTTCATGGAAAAAGTCTCATAACTGATTTGTAGATGTGGAAGGCAGGAACAGTGGCTAATCCCTCTGGAAAGGAATAGGGTCTTTGTGGTTTTGATGGCTATCATGGATATTGTTTCAAATTAAATAGTGGTACCTAGTAGTGAATATGTTGGTTCTGATACTGACACATATCCATCTGTATTAGGATACAGAAATTATTCTGCCTGTTAGGGTGAGTACTAATCAAGCCGCCTCCTTTACAAATTAATTTTCTTAGAAGCTGGGTTGAGAACTATTTCTGCTCTCTCATCCATTATATCTTGAGCAAGCTTCCTATGTTGGGCACAGAACTGGAGCTCCAAATGCAACTCTGACAGCATAGAGGCAGACAGTCAACTAGTTTCTGGTCAACACTCAAGAGATGATCTTCAGTCACCTGGAAAATATTACATGAAAGCCAGTTTTTTAATGTGGCTTCTTTCCCCGGGTGGTGACTTTGTAGGTGACGTCCCAGTTCTGCACACATTACTGTGGCATATTTTAAGGTTCTTTGCTGTAACCAGTCTGTATTTTGCACGTTGCTAAACAGCAAAGGGTTTTCTCTTGTAGAACATAGCTTAAAAGTTGTCCTCATTATTGTCAGTTAAAATCTCCATGAAACACAGTGGATTTTTAAGTATGAAATGAGCAATGTAGAGACTGATCGATTGACTAGATTAACAGGTAAATACAAGACGAGAAGAGGGACATGACTAAAACAAGGGATTACATGTGCAAACAGCTAGAAAACAAACAAAAAAAACCCAGCAAAATCAAAACAGAGAATATGTTCGGGCTAAACCACCATAATACAGAGAAATGCAGTACTGGTAATGACTTGCATTCCTGCAGCATCTTTCATCCAGAGTTTTCTTCAGACATTACAGAGATCTCATCATTCATCCCTCTAAAGCTATCGTATTTCAGGTGAAGGTGAGAAAAACAGATTAGAAAGATACTGAGAAGAAAGACAGCTAAAATCTAGGAAAACAGGTCGAATAAGCAAACCTAGTTTCAAGAAAGTTTTACAAAGCATGCTACTCAAAATCAGGTCATGGCTCTGCACTGAAGACATGGATATTACTTGATAATATATATTGTGTCTGGACATCAACATGTTGCAGTCTCAGCTACATTTAAACTGGAAGACCTAGCCCACTCACAGCTGTGTTTTGGGGCTAGTACTGGCGCTTGCGGGCATCATATCCCGATCATGCCCTGGTTTCTCTAGGGAGGGTCATGAAGGGCCTCTGATCTCTAGCCAGTCCCTGTTTTGGACTATGGATATAATACCCCACAAAGGAAATTCACAAGTCATTTCAGACAAAAATATCATTTCAGATGTAGTTGAGGACTTAAAACTTTGTGTAACTCTCTTTTAAAACAGGAAAAATATTGAGGCAGCACCAGATTCTACCAATTGTTTCCAACTTGATAGCAAATCTGACAGACTTGTGGGTTGGCAGGGTTAAAGCTGGTTCTTCATGTTGCAGGTTCAGGGTCTTTCCGGTCCGTCCACAGGCTGAAATTGTAGGTGTAATGGAATACTCAATGAGGGAATTGCAGATGTGGGCAGTCCTGTTTACCTCATTGTGTGTACATTCACACCCACAATTCCTAAACACAGGCAGTAGGACACTTTTTTCCAATCCTGTTTATTAAGTTTCACATTCCTAAAGCATATAAATTTATTTTGCAATCAGGAAGTCAAAGCCATCTTAGACTGTAATGAAATAAAGACTGTTATAGCTTAGGGAAGCACTTCACTGTGTGCCGTTGAATTTGATAATTTAATTAGGAGCACTGGCAACTTAATACACATTCAACTGGGTAGTGTTGTATGCAGCTGTGCTCTGCCACATGGTGGCATAAGAAGGGCCAATCATTTGATCTTCAGCTATACTGATTTTTGTGTTCATAATGTGCAGTGTGCTGGGTGTGCGTGGGCTGCTGGAGAAAATTCTGAGTTGCTGCATAGCTGTGTCTGGATGCTAACAGATTAAACTTGCCACATTTCCTTTTTAGACAGGTTGATATTAACCTTCTATACTACTAAGTGTAGCCCTTTTTCACAGTGCTTCAGACAGAGCTCCTAAGAGGACACCTCATGTTCTCTCCTTAAGAACAAAGAGACAGAAGGACATATGATCTGTAACAAAGTGATGCC
>VXAL01016572.1:304690-315590 GCA_013399475.1 Chauna torquata
TAGATAATTAAAACCAGAGGCCTGTTGGACCCATGGTGGAATGATATTGGTACATTTCAGAGGCAGATATTAAAAGAAAATAGTTTTATAATCATACACTGCTGGATCAGAGGTAGCAGTCAGCATCAAGTTGACAGCCTTGTCAATGGGCGTGATTTATTAAAGGCAAATAATTAACCTTTATCAGGGTGGATGGAAAAAGCAAGTGGATATGGTGATACTAGTAATAGTGAAAAGTCAAAAGGAAGGGTTGCTTCTCATATACCTCAGAATACTAGAAGATTCTAGATTAGAAGATAACTAATTACTGGCAAAATGTTGTCGTACAATGGTGCAAGAAACTTGGTTTAAAAAAAAGAAAATTAGAGGGGAAAGATTGTTTTGTTTGTTTGTTTTTGACATTGTGGTCATCAGTCCACTACTCCATGAATGTGAGTTGAGAAGAATCTGATCATTTCAATTTACAGACAGCACCTTCTAAACAACATACAAATCCGCATAATGCTCAAGAATCAACAAATTGCCCTGGGGCCATAAATCAAATCACACGGGGAAGAGTAATTTACTTCACTTGCTGAAAATCAAGCTTTGTTGTTACAGTATTTCTAGAAAGATACAAAACCATTTCCACCAAGGATTTGCTTCTCTAGCCCATCAAGTCTTATTTGTGCCAGTTACGGTGACCTTTGCAGTGTCAGTCATATGTCCCAGCAAAGATCAATCAGCTCTTCATGTAAAGCTGGCATAATGATTTCTTTACAAGCTTGATACAGGGGCAGAGGTGGAAAGCTGGTATTTTTACCAATGCTTATCTGCAGAAGTACTGTTTTGGGAATCCGTGTAGAGTGGGAAGAAAAGTAATTCAATTTGAAGCTGCACTGTGTTTTACCAGACCTGATACTTATCGTGGGAGAAAACTGCTCAATTCACCTGGTTTTAATCAAATCAGGATCAAAGCAGTTGACTGATTTATTAATGAAAATAATTAACCAGCAACCAATGAACTATGCATTCAGGATCTGTATCAGGATACAGCATAATAAAACATAATGCTAGAAGCTCACAGAACACTAATAAACAGATTTCTCAACACCCTTCTGTAACTCATCGAAGCAATTTACAGAGGTGGCAATGCCAGCAGAGCAACTTCTGGTGGTGTCAGACCAAGTTTTGATGCTGCTCTCTTCCCTTTCCTCTCTCCCCACTGCTGAAGATTTTCTTCTTTTGCAGTTCTTTCCAAGCTGACTCCTCATTTGTTTCAAAAGTGTGTTTCCATTGCTGTTTAATGTGGCTGATGGCTATCTTTCTCAGTATGGACAGTTTTAGGGCAAATGACCTCTCAGAATGTTTAGGCTCTGTTTTCACGCAAACTGATGACACTCACACTCCTGTCTTACCAGCCATTTTGCCAAAAAGGAGGCTCTATGAATTTGCCCGCAGTATACTGTAAGACTGGATGGTACCAGTCCAAGAGTCAGGATTCAGTTCTACTTTCTGGCTCCACAAAAGGTGTACCTTGAACAGGGCTAAGAAACTGGACTGGGGCTTTTGTTATTTGTTCTTATCTAGTTCTGTGTTTATCAGAAGCCTTGTCTTTTTCCTTTCCCCTCTTTTTCCTTTCCCCTCTTTTCACATTTTCAGTTTTCTCTAATTTATTTGGTGTCAGAGGTAAAGTATTAGATATTTTTTTCTCTTTATGATGTGAGCCTTAAAAATTGTAGATGATTCCATTTCCTGGATAGATATTATTGAAGAGTAACAAAGCTCAAACTCATCACTCTCCTGTAAATGTTCTCAGGAATATGGACATGAATGATGATTCTTTGTTGATGACCTATAAAATTTCTGAAAACTAGGGACTGGAGATTTATATTCCATTATTGTGCATATTGTCTAATTCACTTTTGCCAATAATTCTCTATTATTGTGCATATGCTCAAATAGCAATGTATCTAAAAGCTTTTCTGTCTAAAGCAGTCCTAGTTCTTTCCCTGTTTTTAAAGGTAATTTAATTTAAACAACTTCCTCATGTTACCAAATTGTGAGAAGTTCTCCGAGTGTGTGTGTGTGTATTCACAGTGTACAAAAAGTAATGTTCATGTTCAGGATCTAATTGATTATTAATTAGTTACTTGCAATATTTATCCATATTTTTATCCATCATCTATCTGAAGTTTACCAGAGTAATAAACTCTGGTGTCTTATTGTATATTTTACAACACAGAGGATTTGGAGATTTTTTTTTTTCTACCTCAGATATCATATGTTCCTTGACATCAGAGGAAAACAGGGGAAGTTTTTAGAATAAACCCAAAAGCCCAGGTTTTCACATTTGATTGTTGATTTCACGTATCTTACTTAAGCTTCCAATAAAGGCCTGATCTGTTGGGAGTACTAAACAGTAACCCTGTAAAAATCCATTGTTTTTGCAGTGACTGTAGTATGTCTTTTTTTTTCCTTTTTTTTTTAATCCCTAGCTCATTATTCTCATGTATTTCATATTGAGAAATAAAGAAATCAAATGCTGGGGTATTTTGCTGAAGTCTTTCTCCCTGTTTGTTTTTGTCTTCATTTCAACAAAATCAAACTGTCACTATATTCGATTTTTGAAGCTGGAAATAACCAAAATGAAACAGAAATTAAATGGTGAGAATTCTTTCTGGCCAAACTTTTTCAAAAGTGACAAGTCATTACTTATTCATTAATTTATCCATGTTTTCACTATCTAAGCTGCAATTCTGTGTTTTGAAATGTTAACATGGTAAAGGAAAATTGTCTTTCCATTATTCTTAAAGAGGATAGGCATTTACAGATCCAGATTTTCAATATTGTGCACAAACAATTAAAAATGTAAATATGCTTCTGCAGTTGCAGGCAATTTGTAGCTGCAGCTAATGTAACTATGCATAAAATGAAAATCATGCTCTGGTCTCCATACACATATAAGCCACCATCTGTACCCCAAATCACCCAAAATCTGTGCTTTTTTTTTTTTAATTAGGCAAATGTAAGCTTTTTTCCTTTGTATTACAGCCAGCCAGATGCGTCATATGTTAGTCTCCATTGCTGTCTCCATCTTCTTTAGCTAGAGTCCAGATTTTACAGAAACTTTTATAGAAAAATGTGTCTGCAATGTTTCTCTGGTTATTCCATGTACACCATAATGTTGATGTAAAACTTTCCAACCATTTTTTCTAATGTGTAACTAAAATACAGCTGCTCTGATTTTGGAAACTACTAGGCTGAGGTTCTAGTGGTTTCCTTGCTTGAATAAGAATAATAGATGTTTTCCCGTTCTCTTCCCCCCGCCCCGTTCTTCTTGTCATCGTTTTATAATTCAAGTACCTGGATGAAAACTGTTCCAAATACTTTCTTTTAGCATGGCAGTCAAGAGATAATCTTTCAGCATAAAAATCAGATAACCCCTTTTGCAAATACCTTTTTTTTTTTTTTTTTCCTTCCTGCTTTGGTATGAGAGGGCCATGTACGGATCTAAAATCCCTAGGGCAGCAAATTCAGAGGAGGTTAGACTTTAAAAGCTATAGCTGTAGTTACAAAAATTGTTCATAGAATCACAGAATATCCCAGGCTGGAAGGGACCCACAAGGATCATTGAGTCCAACTCCTGGCTCCACACACGACCACCTGAAAACCAAACCATGTGTCTGAGAGCGTTACCCAAACGCTTCTTGAACTCCAGCAGGCTTGGTACTGTGACCACTGCCCTGGGCAGCCTGTTCCAGCACCCGACCACCCTCTCGGTGAAGAACCTTTTCCTAACACCCAGCCTGACCCTCTCCTGTCACTGTCACCAGAGAGCAGAGATCAGCACCTGCCCCTCCGCTCCCCTCGTGAGGAAGCTGCAGGCCGCCATGAGGCCTCCCCTCATCTCCTCTTCTCAGGGCTGAATGATCCAAGTGATCTCAGCCGCTCCTCACACGTTGTGCCCTCTAGACCCTTCACCATCTTCGTAGCCTTCCTTTGGAGCCTCTCCAGCAGTCATGTCCTTCTTCTACTGTGGCACCCAAAGCTGCACACAGCACTGGAGGTGAGGCCGCACCAGGCAGAGCAGAGCGGGACAATCCCTTCCCTCGCCCGGCCAGCAGTGCCGTGCCTGATGCACCCAGGGCACGGCTGGCCCTCCTGGCTGCCAGGGCACGCTGCTGGCTCGTGTTCAACCTGCCATCGACCAGAACCCCCAGCTCCCTTTCTGCAGGGCTGCCCTCCAGCCTCTTGTCCCCTGGTCTGTTGCCCTGTCCCAGGTGCAGAATCCGGCACTTGCTCTTGTTAAATTTCATACGATTGGTGATTGCCCAGCCTTCTAGTCTGTCAAGATCTCTCTGCAAGGCCTCTCTACCCTCAAGGGAGTCAACAGCTCCTCCCAATTTAGTGTAGACCACGAACTTAGTATATCTTCAAGTCCTGCATCCAAGTTGTTTATGAAAACATTAAAGAGAACTCGCCCTAAAATGGAGCCCTGGGTGACCCCACTAGTGACTGACTGC
Organism: Chauna torquata; assembly: GCA_013399475.1. NCBI lineage: Eukaryota > Metazoa > Chordata > Aves > Anseriformes > Anhimidae > Chauna > Chauna torquata. The sequence continues at coordinate 309,196 of VXAL01016572.1, forward strand.
CAGCCTGTGGTAACCCCATTTACTGTAACCCTTTGAGCCCAACCCATCAGCCAGTTGTTCCCCCATCATATTATGTATTTATCTAGCTGTATGCTGCACATTTTGTCCAGAAGGATACTGTGAGAAACAGTATCGAAAGTTTTGCTTAAATCCAAAAAGATTATATCAAGTGGCTTCCCTTGGTCAACTAGGTGGGTAACCTTGTCATAAAAGGAAATTAAGTTCGTTAAACAAGACTTTCCCCTTATGAACCCATGTTGGCTGTAACCAATCACTGCATTTGATTTCAGGTGATTTTCAATAGCTCTCATAATGATATTCTCCATAATTTTACCATAATTGTCACCTTTTGTTGGCTTGTATCAGCAGGACAAACTGGAGAGCAAGGTTAACAACATTTCTCATGTGCAGGATGCTGACGGTTAAATGCAGTGAAGTACACAAATGTTTTATGTCTTTCCATAGCTGCTGTTCAATGCTGGAAATACCTGAAATCTGCAGATACTTCTCTTTCTCCACAGTGTGCTTTTGAGATAGAGCTGAGGGTGATAATCTATAAAACAAAACTTACTGTTTCAAAATCCAAGTCTGTTATAGGAGCTGTATGGAGCAACTGGAGGTTTAAAAACATAAAATGAGAAAAAAAAAAAATAGTGGTCCTAGAGTCAGTATGCACATTGCAAGGTAAATTAGAGAGTTTCTGAGATATCATAGGAAGGTGCAAGTAGAACATAACCAGCACAATCAGAGTGCCATCTACTCCAGCAAGGGGACTAGTGTTGTGGGCATGGGGCTATTTTGTGAAATGTCCTAGCTGCTGGAAACAATCAGTGCTCTCCGGGGAAGGCAAACACATCCTTGATGCACCACTGGTGTCCTGGCTGACCCTGAAACATAGTAACATCTCTGCTAGGACTGTGTGTTTATGTATTTGGCCTAAGTGTGTAATTTTGCAAAGGCATGGGACATGACCTGGTCCTGAAGAATGAGGTCAAAACAGGGGAAAGTCCTAAAAGCAATAGAGATGCTTCTTGTCCCTAAAGAAGCAGACAGTTTCAGCAAGGAGGTGAAACAGAAGTCTGATACAGGTGGCAGTAGAGCACTATCTATATAATATCTGCACCAAGAAACTTGTGAAAAGCCATCAGAGTGGTGGTAGACTATAATAACATAACTGATTTTGTAGCTTTTAAACAAGATGCTGATCAGAAGAAAGATTCAGATATTCCTCTCATATGAAGGCCTCTTTTTACTTGCTGGATTGAGCAGGACTCATGTTTCATCTGGATACCTTGACAATCTGTGAGGATATACTAGGTATGTGCGAAGTAAAAACTTTCTATGAATAAGATAGAAACATTCATAGTTTTGGAATTTTCATTAATATTTGCAGAACCAGAAGATTTTAATACAGTGAGTGTTCTTCTAAGTGTATAAAGAAAAAGAGTGGGTGTTTTGTGAGTGAACAGCAGAATCACTCTTCCTATAGTGCATATGGAAAATATTCATTTTGGATGTTGTAACTATTTGCAGTGCTGCCAAATTGCTATGAAAAGAGTGCACAAGTCCTGTTACAACAAAACTATGTTCCTAGTATGCATTCCTTGTAGCTAAGGCAAAAATAAGTTCTGAAGCATGTCATATTTTTTTGCCCACTTTGGTTGTATACTGAATGTGAGAGATTTCAGTAAGGAAAAAAATCCTAATTTCTGTCTGCCTCTGTAATGATTGTGACAGGAGAACACAAACACTGAACGGAACAGAGAATCAAAAGAGGAGTTTAATAAATGATCACATAGACTGAGGTTTCCTGGTTGCAAAGAAAGTAGCTATTGAAATTGTATGTTGGTGTCAGATTGTTTAAAGCTTTTAAATACACTTATTGCTAAGCAGTTGTGGGAAATCTGTTAAAAGTAAACACATGAGAAATGCACGTATTTCATTTATAGTAGGCCATTTACTGTTGCACCAGGATGTGTAGAGACCTCCTAGGTGATTTGAGTTCTGCCTGCGCAGGCTACTGTGCATGCATGTGATAGGAATGGTTCATTACCCCTTGGATGACACAATATAAACAAAGGAGACTGCAGTCCAGCAGGATGAACTGGGACTTTTTGCATCCTACAGCAAGTTAGTGGTAGTGTAGACATCTTGGCTCCTGGCTCTGGTCCCACCTCCTTAGATCAATAGCATCAGCATCACTGGTTCTGTGTTGGTAGCTGGCTGGCTTTCTGACAGTACAGCTGAAGTACAACTGAAGTATGCTTGCTTGCTAGCTTTCAGGTAGCTATTACTTAACTAGTTGCTAACAGCAACTACCTTAAGTCCTGCTAATAATAGATGAGCACTGTTATATACATCCCCAAACACAGCATTTGAAAGATGTAGTCCTGAAACCTGACCTCAGTTCTATTTGTGTAAACCTAGACAAGTCCTCCACTGATATAAGACAGTTATCAATTATGAATTACAGAAAAGTCAAAAAAGGAAGTACTTTTTCCAAGTTGTGAGAGATATGTTTGACTTTTTGTCCTTGCACAGTAGCACACCTGGAAGAAGTAACTGTCTATTACTGCTGGAAAAAAAATGCAGGCAGAAGTACAGGTCCTAAACTCATCAATTATTAAGGTAAAACCTTAGCAGAAAAGGCTCAAAGCTATTGATGATCCCTCTTCTTGAGTATAAACAAGTTTCTGTAAAGTGACTGATTTTGCCTTTCATTTAAATTGCTGTTTATCACAGCACCATTATCATTATCAAATACCAGCAGACTGTAGCGTTGGCTCATCCACATGTCTCCTGGGTATTTCCTGGCCATGTGTTCAAACAAGGCATACTTCCCAACTTAGATCCTTTTACATCTCATGAGGTGTCATTCTTCAGAGCTGTATTCTAGGTTGCACATCGAGGAGAGAAAGGTTTCAGCAGATGCAGAACAGCATAGCTACCTTGACTTCCGCTTCAAGGACAAGGTATTGACTTGGAACCAATCAAAAATGAGGCAATGCCCTATCACTGTTTTGTGTGCAGTTTCTGAACAGAATATCTCTCAGCTGAGGGAAATTCTGAAATGGAAAGTATGGAAAAAAATCTGAGACTGAGTTCACTATCTACACAGATCCTAATGAAAATTTTCCTTATAGTAATTTTACTTATCATAAGTTCTCCTTTAATTGCATTTGCTTTCTAAGGTTTTATACAGACTTAATTGTTGTCCTCATTCAGTAAAGTATGTACACATTCAAAGCACTGGAGTAGCTCCATACAGAATGAAAATGTCACAAAAAATATTGCCCTACTTTTGCATTGTTTCCATATGCATTCCAGTTTACAACCCAAGTGGGAAAGTGGAAATGAAAGCAAAAAAGATGACTGTTAAACTAAACGTTGTATAGCAGTTTTCAGTCCAGCAGAATCATACTTGCTCCAAACGTATACTCCAGAAAATACACGCTCTGAAGCATTGGCAAAATTTGTGTGCTGATGAGGCTATGACAGGAAGTTCTTATCCATGCTGTTGGGAAAAATTTGTAGTTCAAACCACTGTATATGCTGTAGAAATGTGGATTGAAGTAATGGGGCCTATAGTTTCTGTATAATGACTTATTCTGACTATCCGGAAGAGATTGCCTTGTCCTTTTCATAAAACATCATCATAAGAGTAACACATAATAAGCTATGTGGAGCATTATGAAGATAAACCTCCTCACAGAGCATTCAGTCTGTCCATAATATATGTAGTAGGTGGCCTCCTATACGATACTTGATTGACATAGTAGACTTTCAAAGGCTTAAATTCAAAGAGAAAAAAAAAAAGAGGGAAGGAGAGAAGGGAACTAGTTCTTCATAGTGTGATTAGATATAGTTTGTCTTAAAAGATTTTTCCATCAGTCATACCCTGTTCATGTCTTTCAGTGAAGATGGCTTGCAGTTGCTTGTTATCTAAGAGGTAATTGGTTTTTAGTTTTTAGTGCTTTGTTGTAGGGGATGACTTGTGCATTATTCAAAGAAAAAAAATCTATCAAGATTGCTCTTTGGTTTTAATTAAAAAATAGCACCTAGAATATTGCATATCTCTTACTTCATAAGAGAAATGTAACAGCACAAATTTTTGCAAAATTTTCTTGCATTTTATACAAGCAATTACTATTTGAACATGTTCTTTTGCTAACTATTCTGAAAAGCAGAAAGGGAGGAAAGTATGCTTTACTTCATAGTAACTTGCTGATATTATCCTAGAATCAACCAAATAAATATTAAGGCAGTTTCTTTATTTAGATTATTACTATCAGAATTCTGGTCAGACAAAAATGAATAAAAGGTATCCAACTGAAGGATTATATAATTCATTTGTTGGTGTATCTACATGGTGCCTCCCAGGGAGTCACAGGTCCACACTACAGCCCTCCTATGAAGTCACAGTTCCATACTATGGCCCTTACTGGTTAACATTTTAATTTGCATGTCTAAATTAGCGGGAAGACCTGAAGCCGGAGATGGCTGAGCTCAGTGGTAACTTTCAGAAGTACTATACGTTTTGTTTGCCTGAATGAATATAGGAAATATTCTGTTTGCACGAAAAGAACTAATCATGTGCTACTTTTGGATGTGTCTCTATGAATGACTTACAGACAGAAACTGACTGGGTTACATTCAAAACATTCTTCATTTCAGGGGTTCTCAGGTGAAGACACAGTAAAACAGAGATGCTTTAACTGAACAAACAGATAAATAGACAATGGGATACATTTGCGTCAGAACTTTTTTCCCCTCTGTTCTTGTATTCAGATCTTTGTACATGCCTCACACATGTATATGGCTTCTCTGCTTACTCTCATGGAAACACGGATGTGAGGAGCTGGATAACTTGTGCTTGCTATGATCCTGTGTTGCACTTCTTGTTTAAGTAGAGGAAAGCCCGTATTCTTATCCCACTTCTGATACTGTCTCTTCCTATTGTCATCTTCTGCCTCTCAGGTTCTCAGTCTGTAAAATGAAACTGGTTTCATGGAGTCTCAATATTGACACATATGCATTCCCTACAAAAGCCCAGAAAGTTTGGCTCAGTTGCCATCTACTATCCCTGGTCTGAAATTTGCTCTGTAGTAGAAGACAACCCTCAGAGATGTGGAGGAGTTTTTTACAATTCTTCTGAAGATGTCAGGATGGTGTGCTCTTGTTATTGAAACAAAACCAATATATATACCAATCTCATTAACTGTGACAAGTATTATAAGTTGTAAATTACAAAGGATGTCTGCAGATGTCCTCAAAATATAATCCTCTGTCAACTTTTTATTGTTAAAGGAACTTGCAGCAAATCCTGAATTGTGTGAGAACCTGCCTGAATCAAAACCAAAGAAAATATTTGCTCATGCCCTTGGGAATGAAAACTGCCAGATTTTATGCAGATCCAATTAAAATACGATCACACAACAGATGCTCAGGCTCAAAAAAACAAAGTTAGTTTCAGTACTGGTTTAATACAGTGTTCATCCTTCAGTGCTGGCTTACTCATGAATAATGGATGTTTTACTTTTTATTTAGATAAACAATGTTGTGTCTGCACCACGTTGTCCTGCTGTTGGTACAGGTTGTGAGATACCACACATACTACACAAAGTTAAATAATAATCCAAATTACCAAGGTCTTCTGGCATCTACAAGAAAGAATGGGAAAGCTACTGGGCAAAGAGCTTCTGAGGTACTTTTGCTTCCAGTCTTTGGGGTTAGCAGCAGCTTTGGTGTCACATAAGTGGACTGAACACCTTCTCATCTAGAATCCAGAAGTCGAACATAGTTGCAGAGGAAATGTCTCTCAATTTTCTCTTTGGCTGTGAAGAAAATGGTGCTTACAATCTTCTGTCTGTCTTTTGTTAAGCTTACACGTATATTCTATGCTTGCATGCTTTCCAGCTAGAAGCAGCATGTTAAAATGGATCTTGGAAATATGTTTTGTCTCCTTTTCTTGTTGGCTTTTCCATAAAAATGTTAGTGAAGTTGTATACATTGTTATCAAACCATTTATGAACTTAGGATAAAAAAGCAAGATGACTTTTTCTGAAACATCTTAAACTTTACTGAATTAGAATTATTGCCTGTGTAATAATTTTAAGAAAAAAGACTTCAGAAAAGTCTCCCACTGCAGAAGCAGAGATGAGCTGTTTGTTTCTCCATGGTTTCACAGTAAAAATATCAATGTATTTTTAACTGTTTTTTGTGAATGAGAAAGGAACGTACATGTAATGCTTCTACAGGCTTCTGAAAACCTGGATTTTGGAGAGGATATGTCTACAAAGCAAAATGAAGGCATGACTGGAGAATGAAACCTAGCCAGAATGGGTAGCAGTATCAGTATAGATGGGGGGGGGGGGGGGGGGAGGAAGGGATGCGGT
>VXAL01016572.1:316950-340912 GCA_013399475.1 Chauna torquata
CATAGTAACTGAAACTCATGTCCCATAAAGAGCTACATGAAGTTATGCTTGCAAATAGCATTCCAAAAATAAGCTTGTTATCTCTCTTCAAATGTACATCTGATTTTCAAAACTCATTTTTTATTAAAATGATAAGTAATGACATGACATACTCATTAAAAAATTATTTGTTTTCATAAGAAGCTTGAAATTAATTTTATAGGACATTATTATCGGTTTTGGTCTGATGCAAACAGTTATTCTAGCTTTATGCTTTTGTTATGTGGAGCAGAACATAACTCTATAACAACCAAACATCTTGTGTTCTAATGGAATTGAACAAATATATACAAGAAACCTTCTTTTTTTTTTATTGCTTTTTTCAGCAATAGTTGTCATATGCAGACATAATTTTTATTTGTTTTTCTCTCTGAAAATTTCAGCTCTTTGTCTCTGGGGAAATAAGAAATACAGTAAAACAATATCTTAATGTTTTAGAAGCCTAGGTCTGGGAGAAAAAGAGAAATACAGAGTTGCTTCTGCTGGCTTAGCCAGCAAATCTATTTCTTCCATAATTTTTTCTGATTCTCTGAAGACCTCTATTGGTCTGCTGTTCCCTTGGCTTTCTGGCATGGAACCCACGCAAAATACAGCATTGCAGTATAGAGGGACCCTCTCCATATCTGTTCCCTCATGGTGAAAGAAGAGGACGATGAAATGTTCAGGGAGCAGGCAGCATGTGACTCGTTCCAGAAACCTGTTCTCTTTTGGTCATTAGCTTTCTCGTTCCAAGGGCACACAAGCACTCAAGCCAGCAGAAAGTGGCTGCAGCTTACCCTGTTGGACACAATATAGTCAAATGGTACCTTTACTCTTGCTTGATTACGGATTTCTAGGGCAAATCTGTGCATGTAAAAGTTTAAACTTTGGGATCCGTGAGTAGTCACACCAGTGACATTCCATTCTGTTTGACTTCGGGGAAATCCTATTTTGAATACTAAAGTAGGGTGAGAGCAGACCAGCAGAGAATTCATTTAAAATCTAACATGAATATTCATGGTGAAGTGCGTTACCTACTTGCAGTTGTACAGCATTACCTTTACGTAGGGGAGTTTTACACTTTTGCATTAATGAAAGGATAACTGGCAGTTGTTTTTAATAAACACATTTTAATGCTAAGTTCCACTTGCCAGCTATGAATTTACAGTTGCACGAGTCCACCTGTAACTATAATTTCTGGCACCAGAAAAATGGAATAGAAAGAGAAAAAAAGGAATAGAAATATTGCAGGAAACAAAATATGGTCCAGATCTGTGACCATGGACTTTTTTCCATTGCTGCAATATCTGAAGGGAAGATAAAAATAGCTGTATGTCCTCCATCTTCCCCTTTTTGAGTCCAGGATTGGCACCTTGCAAAGTAGTTTGAAGCCTTAAATGCTACTAATATCTCCATGAAGGTACTCTCCTAGGTAGGGTTTTCTGGAAGTATTAAGTAATGCCCAAGGATTCTTTGGGCAAGAGAAACTCCCCTGTGCCTCCTGAAACTAGCCACCTGAAAAGCTGTTCTACAGAGCAGAAACGGCACAAAAAAAGGTGGTGTTAAGTCCGTTTGACTCCGTCCACTTTAGACATTGCATTGATAAAACAGTTTGCTAGGAATAGTTGGTTATAGTGATAGCACTGTAGAACATTCCTGATACTACCTATGGACTAGACCAAAGGGGCGGCAGTGGAAAAGATTTTCAGTGCAAACTGTTTAAATCCTAAATTCTTTTCTAAAATAAAATATAATAAGGTAGCCTGTCTTAGTGCGTAATATGGTAATAGTGCTAGTGACAAAAATCCTTATAATTAGGCTATTGTATAATTAGACTCCAAAGTTCCTGATTTTAAGACAGATAAATAGCTGGAAGTCAAGGAGGTACAAAATTGCTAGGGAGTTTTCCTCCAACCAGGGTGAAATTAAGCAGGTTACTTTGAGAGCTGTTTGAAACCGTAAGTTTAATTAATTAATGGTTCAGGGCACAAGAATTCTGATAAAGCAGACTCTTTGTGGAAAAGAAAAAACAATAATAAAATGAATTTTTCTTTTCCAAAGAAAATTAATCAAGTACTGGTTGCTTTTAATGGGTTTTGCCCCTGCTGCCTTGCCTGCCCTTTCCTGATTTCCTAATTAGTCTACATGTCATCAAGACATGATCAAGTCTGCTTGTAAAAGGTGTCCCTGCAGAGACTGCCTGACTGCCTTAAGCTGCATGTTTTCAAAAATAGTCAGGGAGAGTGAAGCAAAATAAAAAGAATGGATCTGAGAAAAAATGAATAAGCACAACAAGAACATGGATTTTCAAGCAGTTGTACTAAGTTGTAGCTATAAATGTAATGTATAATTAACCCTCTTACTCCATAGTGAATTATCTTTTTTCTCCTCTTTAAAGATACCAGTGAGTTCACTGAAGTCAGTGGGTTAGCTTTTATGGGCCAAATTTCTAAAGGTGTTTTTACAGATAGATTCCTATGGGCATTAGGCTCCTTGATGCTATTGAAAATCTCAATAGGTGCTAATCTACATCCCTAAGCTGTTTTAAAAGTCTCCACATAATCATTTTCTTTAGGTCTGTGATCAGGTCTTGATCATCCAGACTGAGAGGAAGAAAATTTGGGGTGATTTGGATAAAGCACAGAACCTGTGCAATGTAGACAGTAAGAACACACAGTGAGAGCAAAATGGAGAAAATAAAAATCCATCACAATAATGCAAAAATCGTTGAGCTCCCAGATCCCCAAGGTGTCCTGGTTCATGAGGTCAGCTGTGGTGCTTAGTCAGATAATACATACCATGATTTTTGGAACATCAAAATAATTCAATTTCTAAAATCATTCAAGTTTGTTTACCTGCACTAGTGAGGGACTGATTTAAAATTAACCTGATCCATAGAAATCCAGCACCCACTGTGGGTGCCAAATAGGCTTTTGTCTGCAGGCGAACCTTGTGGGCAGAGCAGTGGGTGGGAGCAAAGGGAGGCTGCGTGCTGTTAGTGCTCCATCACTCAATCAGTAAGAACTGAGTATTCAAATAAGTGCTCAGATGAGATTGTAAAGAATTGTCATGTGTGATCAACATACCATCCAGCTGTGTGTATTCTGTCTCAGCCATTAGCCAACACCATAGGTTTAGGGAAGAATAGATGAACCATACAAATGCATGGTTTCTCCTGAATAATCTTTAGTCTCAGAAATTTGCAAACCAAAGAATTCCTGAGCTGGACAGTATCTTTCTAATTAATGGCTCTTGATGGGTGTTTTTCCATCTATGGTTTGTTCAGTCTCTTTTTGAGTTCAGAGTTTTTCCCGTGTCTTTGAAAATCTCTCCTGTGGAATTACCACTGGCACTAGCTTTTCATCTGATGGTAGGAAAAAGAAACACGATGCTACAGCTGTCACAGGAGTGACCAGGGAGAATAGGAAGGGGCTACATCATCTGCTTCACATGGGCATTTATGTTCTGCAGCCTCAATCACAGTAGCACTATCCTTCCCACAGATTTCTTCTGCCTACAGTTTTCTCTGACTTCATTGCACTCTGCACATCCCTCCATCCCACAGTATCGTCAAAGACAGGTCAGGATATAATCTCCAGCAGCCTGATCTTCATGGCTGCTACTGCAAAGAGATATTCTATAGAAGAAGTGCTGGACTTGATCACTTCCTAGACAAATGAAATTAAAACTTTATTGAAAATCCCTGGAAGGGAAGATTAAACTTTTTCTATTAAATTAAACTCCATGGTCAAAGAAGTGGAAGACTTGAAGCAGACACTGTATCAGTGGTTGGAGAAGATAATTATCCTTCCAGTAGTGAGAGAAAAATGATAGCAATTGAAAATTCTTACCCAAGAGGACAAAACTTTTCCTATTAGAAAATCTTTTAGCAGAGCCTTAGAGATTAGAAAAATCTAGTTCAAATACAGAATAAAGATGGTCATCTGTTCCTCTGTACTGTTTTATTGAAACTTTAGTGTGTGATACTTTGCTAACTTAACTCTTTTTTCTTGTGGGGACGGGGAAGTGTGGTATATGCTGCTCTGTGACCTTTTATTGGAAGGGCCAAAGTAAATATAAGGCATGCAGTTTTAGTGTTCTACGTTCACTAAAAAATGTCTGCCCCTCTTTCATGTAAACCTAGTTTCATACTAGCGCTAGTATTATGGAATTCTTGCACGTATACATTGGTGCTTACTGCTCTGAAGCACATATACAGGAGGAATATCAGAGGAACACAGCCACTTTTGTCCATGTAACAATGTCTACTACCTTTATTTTGGTCAAGCTGTCTTTCCCACTGGAGGTGATCACGTTCAGATATGGTTTGAATATACTGTTCCTGACTGTCTGCCTTTTTGTACCAATTTTGTATTGGCAGTAACAGAGTGGTGCTCCCAATTTGCTGGCATCCAGGTAAACATTTTTGAACCTCTATTAACCTTCCATTATTGAGGAGGAACTTTTACTTTTGTTTCTATTATTTAAGGTTCTTTGCTCTGCTGATGACATCATCATGTCAAGTAGTGTTATTTTGAATTGAAAGGCTATTCCTGGTGAAGCCAGATTGTCAATTGGTTTCGGTTGTTTCATATTACATTTCCACTATTGATCAGTCTGTGGACAGAATGATTGTCAGCTCTCCATAAGAGTGTCTGTTTAGGGGTGTTCTTGTTTTTTTTTTTGTTTGTTTGTTTTTGTTTGTTTGTTTGTTTTGTTTTGTTTTTCCTCCTTCTCCCCGCAATCTGTAACAAATATTTATCTCAGCACTGGGGCCTGGATAGGTAATTCATTTACTGTGGCTTAAAAAATTATCATCTGTTAGCTAAGGCACATTAACACATCCATGTGCATGTTTTCAGCACTTAGCATTCTGGTTATTTTACTCTGCAGCTGATGGCTGACACTTTGCTCGTTGTTCTGTCACTTTGGATCATGTGGGTTAATGCCAAGAAAGTGCTTTCACAGCTGGTTATTAAGCACCAAATTTATGAAGGTTTTAGAAACCTAAAGAGAGAAGTAGGAATTTGGTATCTTGGAGTATATGCAGATCTGTCTAGATCTTCCCCAACAAGCTACATTATTATCCTACGAAATGTAAATTTATACCTTTTATTTCCTTTCTGGTATGCGTCTATGCCAGGACTTAACAAGGAAATAATATAGCTGACTTTTAGGCTTCCCGGATATTTTGTTTGGATCCAGAACTTCAGAGTCCTTCTAGGCAAGTCCAGCCCTTTTTGGCCTCAAATGTTACAAATGGAAATATAGTTCATACCAAGCTTCAGGGATCTGCTAACTGAGAGTGTCTGCCATGTGAATTAATCAATGTGGACTAGTTGCAGTTTCTTCAGGTAGCCACTGGCCAAACTTTGGCCAGTTTGGTTCTTATGAGAAAATGGGAAAAAGGATAATTATTTAATTTTCAGACGAGACTGAGGTAAGTAGGAAGGAAAAAAAAGTGATCTTGGTACTTAGTAATAAAGTGAAGGTGTCTGCAAGATGCAGTTTTCCCTCTCAAAATAAGTAGTTCCAAGCAAGCATAATAAAAACGAGTGTGAGCTGTGAAAGTGATGAGAGCACTGTTGAATTAGTAAGAAGACTCTTAGGTTGTAATTTTTTTTCTCTCATGTTTTCATTCTTTCACTTACAAATCTTAGGATATTTGTTACATATTCCCTCACTTCAGGCACAAGTCACTTATCAAATACCATGCATAACATGCCTATGAGCTGCTTGTGGTCTTTTCTGCATCTAAAGCTTAACATAAGAAATGTCAAAAGAAAAAACGCTTGACGTTAGACTTAGGGCTAGAAATATAACAGGCTTTCAGTAATGATGGATGATCATACTTATACAAACATGATGAAAAGGTCTCAGTGGAATTTTGCTCAAAAATTTTTCCCTTATGGGAATATCTTATGAAACCAATTAAAAATAAAATCCAAGAGGATTCCATTCAATTTGTTCCAAACAGCTACTGTATGTAATAAAGAGCAATTGCTTTTTTTTTTTTGCAGATTTTTTTTATCATCCTTCATAAAACCATGCATAATTATATCTCTACTAGCAAATCCCAGAGGCTGGTTTTAAAGATCTGTGCAAAAGTTTCCGAGAAGAATTAATTTCTGTATGTCTGTTCAGTATGTGTGTATTGTTTAGGGCAGTTACTCATTTCTGTGTGATAGATTTAAGAATTGAGTATTTTCACATGGACTAGCCAAATCTTGATGTAACAGAAGAAAATTTTGTTTTCCTCACATCTATAATTGAAAAATCCCCTCTACTATATTATACACAAAAAATAGCCTAGATAATAACTAAGACGACAATGGGCTAATTTTTTTTTTAAATAGGCTAAGAATTTCTAGTATATTCTAAAAATTGTTTGCATTCATCCCTCTCAGATGTCTGATATAACCGTTGTGTGCTGTCTGTTCTCTTACCAGAATTTTGCAAACTACAGTTAAAATCTGTGCACGACATAGAGATCTGTTAATTAGCCCTGTGACGGAGGTTTTGTGTAGGAAAGCCAATTTGTTCAGGCTAGTTCAAGCAGCTCACCACAGCACCATGTTGTGTCATGTAAACATAGCCAGAGAGCTGAGTCCTGGATTGCCTTCCATGGGCTGTCGCCTGTGTCACAATGCGGTTTTGGCTGGCGCAGCAGAACTTGAATGGTCATTAATGGCAGCGATGTGTTCTGAAACACTTGCAGTGTGTAGAGGGAGCCTGGGCCCAGTAGGATGAATACCTGTGTTTTAAAGAATACAGAAGGATCACCCTGTACTGTCTAACCATTTCAAATTCTATGTGCTTTATCATGCAGAATTTTTATAGGCAAAAGGCTTAGAAATTTCTCTGATGATTAATAGTTCTTATCTTGAAATTCAGTAGTTGGAAGGAAATATTTACCAAGCAGTGGCTCCTTGGGCAGGAGAGGAGGCTTTCATTGAGGCAGTGTATCCTGAAGGCTTAGTTTTTCTCCTACCATCATTTCCTATATATGTTTTACCAGCTGGTTCTGTTCTGTTCCTTTCTGTTCTACAGAACTTTTAATATTTGTAGCTTATTGCTTCTCTCTGCTGAATGTTAAGGGTAATTTCCATGTCTTTTATAAAACTTATTCTTTATACAGCTTGTTGTGGATAAAATACACTATGAGGGAACTTCTCTCAAGCTTTGCCACAGGGCAGCTGGGACTTTGAACACCCTACATAATCATGTTCTGAATCAGATTACTTATTTGGAAAGCTTAGGTAGCTGTGGAGTTAACATTGGAGGTCTTTACAAAGAGCAAGCTGAATGGAAGACTTAGTAAAATGAGGGACTTTGGAATGAGTAGCATACTATCATCACAAGACCCAAGTAATAGACACTTGAAATATTCCTGGACTGCCTAATTGCTGTACAGCGAGTGATAAAAACAGCTATGCTTTCTTAGAGTGTTTATGTAGCTGAGGAGCATAAGTGGAGATACAGGTGACATTTGCCTAACTTGAGAGAGGACGAATTCAAACAGGCATGATCATAAGTGGTATGATACAAGACTAAATCTCAAGTGTTAGTATTTGGTACATAATAATGAAGCTATTCAGAATCTCTGTACCTACAGAGTAGATCAGAAGATACTAGTCTTTTAGCAGTTAAGGATCAACAAAACAATAAAGTAGGAATGCTTTGAGTTAAGTAAAGGTAGAACATAAATGTTTCCTTGGCTTGCAGGAAAAAAAAAGAAAGTTAGATGTAGCTCAAAGAAATCTCGTTGTTTTTTTTTCATGTTTGCAAAATCTGAGTAACTGGAAGCAGACTTGGCATTTGGATAGCCTCTTACTCTAATGTAGCTCCTTAAAGTAAATCACAACTCCTGTACACCAGAGTTGCACAAAATGAATGCACTTGAAGAACTGTCTGGTGCCTGCCAACCCCAATCAGGCAGCATCGCTCAGAGTATTACACTGCACCTCACTGATTACCATCCTCACACAGCCAGTTGCCTGTGTCACTTGCCTCACAGACCCTACCTTCATATCTTCCTCTCGTCCAGCTCCTCCCTGCCCCTCCTGTCCCGCAGTATCCTGACTCCTTTATACTAAGACCTCTGTCTTTCTGCAAACTGCCACCTTTTCACGCTGATACCTCTTTGCATGCTCTTATGGGCCCTAACTGTGGGTGATACTGAAGGGAAGCATTCCACTTGTTTCTCTGGACATACAAACTCAGAAATAAGTTACTTCAAGGTAACCAACTATTCTCTGATAAGTTCCAAAGTGTGGCAGCTTGTTAGTATAATGCTTGTACTCTTATAGAGACATAAACCTGACCCCATTTTGAACCCATCTGCGTGGGAGTAAGAGGCGATATATGAAGCCAAAACCAAGACTCATACTTTTAGGGAGTCTTCCTGTGAACTGTATCCCCGAGATAAGCACACTCTGCTGCTTTCATCTATGAGCATAGATGTTAGAAAACATCTCAGGTGTCTGTCCTGGCCATGGGAGCACAGAACAAGCCGATATACAGTCTGCTGTCTGACCTGTGCATCCACATAAACAGAGAATGCCACAGCACAACTGCTTGGTGTGCTGGTTGTGCAGTATGCAGCACAAACCTCTTCTGGGATGTCTGCCTGACATCAGGCATCTTAATATGACTGCAAAAAGATATGGCATATTTTGCAGGGGGCAGTTGATTAAAGCAGGCCCATTCATATGAAAGTTGCACCTGGAAGCGCAAGGCAAGTTAGAAGAACTCTCTCTTTTAACTAGCAGTTTATATGCTATGGACTTGTTAAAAAAAGAAGTGAGAATAAGTGTATACTTCAGGGCAGTATTCATTGTCCTTCTGTCTATGCCTGAAACAAGATAAGTTTATTTAAAGGAAGAAAAATCAATCTGTGAGGATATTATCATTCTACAAGAGCCACCTGGTTCTGAGGTGGACAAATGCTCTTTTCCATCCTGCTGACACTTCTAGGAATAAAAATAGTTGTTCTGTTTGTCCTTCAGCACTTTATTGAACCAGGGCTTCAGAGCCTGGTTCACTTCAAATTCATGCTTAATGAAGCGTAAGTTGTATTAATAGCAGCTATTAAATCTGGATGGTGTAATAGAAATTTCAGCTCAACACACAGAGTCTGACAGTGGCTCAAGTAGCAAAGACTGGCAAAGCTGAGTTTGTGATGCACTCCAGGGATTTCAATTCAGTTCCTAATGACACTGCCAATGAATCACTGCCCACGTAAGCAGAAGCCTGTTTCTGGATAAGAAAACCCCTTTCCGAGATATGAAGGAGGTTTCAACAACAATATCAGTACGGCACAATGCTTGCAGAGAGGCATGCTATAGAGTATGGAAGAAAAATTGCCAGCATGTGTTAGAGGCCAGCCTGCCAGCTTAGAAAAGCTAGAAGAATATTTTTAATAGTGTAAGAATGTCAGTACTCCAGGGGCTTGCATTGCCGGGGAGAGCAATGCAAAGGCACACAGAGAGGGGTAATGAAAAGGACTCTGAGAGGAGCCGATCTTCACTGACTGCAGACAACACTGAGTCTGAGCTAGTAAGTGCTGCAAAACACAAGAGAGCATGGGGAACATTGCATGGAGACGCCCAGCCTGGCATTACACCTAAACCAGCTCAGGCACAGCAGCCTTGACTAGCCTGAATTCTACGCTCTGCAGATACAGCCGCTCTGCTTCTCAGACCAGGGAGTTAGTACAGTTGCATTTATTTGGCAGTGCACCTGCATTTTTTAGCTCTATCCAGTCCAGCTGCCTCTGCTTCAAGCTATCGTGGGAGCTTCTTCACCTATGGCACTGTTTATTTGCAGATAAACTGCTAACAGATAATCTGAGTTGAATGTACTCACCAAGTCAGAGAGGCTAGTGAGTGCCTTACAGTCCCATCTCATCCACTGTACAAAAAAATCCAAAATACTTTATGGAATTAACTAATCAATATATAAAGTACATTACACAAGCAACACATGTTGTTTCATCTGGTTATTGATCTTTGCTTGTTGACTGAATGAGAGCCTCAGTTTAAGTCTAGATATTTAGTAACTATGGGAAAAGAAGGGAGGAGCACTATATAAATGGACAATAATGCTACTAATGTAGGTAAGCAGAATTTGCTGACCCCAGCTGATGCAGTGCTTAGTTTGGATTCTTTGGGTTTTTAAGTCCAGAAGTCCAGTATCCTGTGTAAAAAAAATAATAAAATTCTGTGATGAACTTAATGTTTTTTCTGTACCTGTGTATAGATGTCACACAAATGCCAAGTGGTCTCAATTATCACACATGATTCTTTAGTGTTGCCAGTCACCCCTGTACTAATGTGTACCAACCACCTGTCTTGCTCTGCACATAGATTAGTATACTCCAAGTGCAAATAATCCCAGGTTGAACACGCAATTGCTTTCCGCGGCTGTGTGTATGAGCAAAGCCTGTTTACCTGAACATTGCAAGTGACCATGACTTGATGCTGAACAATTGCATTTTCAACTGTAGAAAACTTTCAGTTAATGTAACTTCATATCAACAAAAATAAGTACAAAGGATGACAGCAGTCTTTATATTTAAGACCCTTCTTTTTTTTTTTTTTGTGATTCCACGAGGGCCTGAGAAAGTAGAGTTTCCCCATACAGAGTCCAACTAGCAAAGCCACTTTTTAACATATTATTGTTATTAAAACCTGTATTAATAGTCACGTCTAGCATCAAAAACAAGTCCAGCTCTTGTTCCCCAGCTCTCCAGTGAGTCGTTCCTTCTCTTTCTCCCTAATGACTATCACTGACCTATTTTTTGTTTCCTTCTTTAATGCTCCCTCATCCATCTCCACAGTACGGTTGTATATTCACCATTGTTCTCTTTGATCTGGAGGAAGGGTTTGTGAAATCTTGTCACTGGTCCTGAACCTTCCTCCACAGTTCATGCTGCTGCAAGCGGTAGGATGGCAATGTTGAGCCTGTCTCAGTGTTTATTCTGTATGTTTTCCTCCAATATTAGTAGGTTTTCCAGGAAAGAAGTAGTTGTCTGTAAGCTTCTGTGCCTGGGTGTGTATCTGTCCAGTAGCTACTGGTTTCCATCACACAGGTTTTCTGAAGCACCTGTTGAATGGAGGCTGATGTTTCCGGATGAGACAGGCAAATGCACCTGTTTTTTGGAGGGTGGTGATTCACTGTCTTGTGAAAGCCAACCCACATGGATGTGCACCAAAACGCAACCCCTTCCAGCATGGCTAAGTAGACGTGTTTCAAAATCTTACCTAATTTCTTGCTCTGTCACCCTTAAATAAGAATGGTATTTAGGATGAGTTTTCCCCATGGTATTTATTTCACTCAGAATGGAGATATTTATGAAATAGTACAATAAGCGTGACTTCAGTAAAAGCCAGCAAACAAAATGACTTCTGTGTACTCTAGACTTTTGATAGCATAGATAATATTGATGCTTCCTGCTTTAATAGACTTTATCTTATTTTGGCTAAATACCTCAGCTTTGCCTTGGCATTTACCTAAGCAGTAGAGAACTAATCTGCACCAATACTCTGTTCGATGAATTAGACCTCTTAATTATTGTTCTAAATGGGACTGAAACAAGCCATTCGGGACAAATGGCATTTATTTATTGTGAAAAGAAACCTAAAAATGACAATGCTGCCATTAAACTGGAGAAACATATGGGATATAGCCTTTGAACTCAGCTGATGGTAATTTCAGGAATAACTACACTGCTTTCCCACTTTCCAGTCTCTCACCAGCTGTGTGGTTTTCATTGTCTCCTAAACACACATACAGTGGGAATGCAGTGCTGATGGTTGACAGTTTTATTCGTAGATGGAAGCTCTCATCCTTATGTTTTAACTCTCTGGGAGTATTGTGGGTCTAATTTAAAAAAAAAAAGTCACATTCTGCTAGTAACTGGAATAATGAGGCCTTATCTGCAAGGAGAATCACCTTATCAGACTGAAAGCATTTGTTAGGATTTAGATTTTTTAAAACATAATGTGCTATAAGAAGAAAGTATGAGAATTATGCTCTTCAGAACTCTTGGTTTTTTTCTTCTTGTGTCTCACTGCTTCTCTGCTTGGTCTTGTCATACCAGTAGATGCCTCCCCACCAATATTACATTCTTTTGAATTCTTGCTTGTGTAGAACTGAAACCTCCAGTATCTATTGTCGAATTTAGATCTATAAGGTTAATTAAGATAGATAATATTGTAGAAAGTATTTCTAGTTTGTTAAATATCTTGGAGGAAGTTTGTTGTGCCACTTTATACGAAAGCAGACATACCGTTGACTGAAATGCTTTATTAATCCTCAGGTCAATATTCAGCAAATGTACAGCAGTTTATTCTAACAAATTTCTCCTGCTCTCTTAAATCACCATAGATCTGGGCATAATGTTTATGAGATCAGAAATTTCTATAGCCTTGCAGAATCACTGTTTTTTTCATATTAAACTTCTCCCTAGTATGTAGGGATTACCGTATCCTTACATATTTGTCATCTGTTTAAGCAGAAAAAAATACTTTCAGTATAAATAATTATTAATTAATTTCATTAAGACTTGACTGTCACTACTGCAATTATCTGCTTTCCCTTAGGCAGCTGAACGTCAGTCAGATTCAGTCTGCAAACAAGCAGTGGTAGAACAAGATTCACTTACAACAGCAATATTTATGGTCTGTGGTAATCATATTAGGACAGTCACCTTGCTATAAAAGCTTTTATGCGGGACTTAGCACCAGCAGGGTTCACCATATACTAGAAAAGCTAATGAGAAAAGTTTTGTTAGTTCCATTTCACAGGTGGGGAAAGTGAAGTACAAAGGAGGGTGAAGTGTATTATGAAGATGGCAAGCAAAAAGGGCAGGAAAATAGAGTCTAGGTTGGCACATTTAAGGCCTATTTCTTTATGTACTCTACCATGCCACGTTCCAGGTAACATTTATAATAATTATTATTGTTACCCATTCTATGTGGTAGCATTCCTGGGATTAAATCCAAGAGTCATCCATGCTGCAGGCTATAAAACATACAGTAAAAAAGTCTACCCCCAGTCTTACAAGCTAAGTATTAAACAGGGGACAACAGGCATCTGAACATCAGGCAGACAGTGGAAGGTGATGAGACAAAGCTGAGCAGCCTGATAAGGAGCCATCCTAAAGCAGTAACTGTCTAACTACTTTTCTGTAAATTTTACGAAAGTGTGGACACACTTTATTTCTGTAAAGAGCATGTGGTCTGAAATGATCATCTGCCTTCTGGAACAGCCAGGGCAGGAATATTCCACAGCGTGGCTCAGACTTTTGAGACTGCAGATTAAGAGCAAAATTTTGTGTAAGATGTATATAGAAAGGCATTGCAAAATAAGTCGCTTCAAAATTTAGGTTGCTTATGATCGCTGGCTTTTTGATGCCCTGAGTACTTCCCAGAAGCCTGAAGACATACCTTTTTCTTCCTCCCCACCCCAATGACTATATATGATCAAGTGAAGACCTCACCACCCCACTTGGAGCAGGAAGGAAACTGTAGCCACATGGTCACATAATCTTATGCATTTTCATGGAGGGCTCTGTGAAGCAGATGGACACGTATAGTGAGAAAATACCCATCATTTTATTAATTTCAAACTTGAAGGTGTAGAAATGAGTGTGTGCCATGCACATACATCTAAATGGTTTATTGGATTTTTTTTTTTTTTTTGGAAGATATGTTTATCTTTGAAGATATGTTTATATTTGAAGATAAGATTATCTTTTTTCCCTGTGCTACTAATCTGTCCTATTTGGATGAAAAACATCAGACTGACTTCTTATTTGGAGAGAGTGGGGAAGAGGCAGGAAGACAGTACTGCTGATCTGGTCACGTAGCAGTGCTGGAGCTAGGAGAAAATACTTGGCCATTGCTGTAGGGTAGCTGCCACAGTGTGTGTTGTAGATCACAGCAAACCTGGAAAACTCTGGATTCTGCTGCTAGTCAAAATGCAGTGAGCTTGTTGCTGTTGAACCTGAATAACCGTAAATCACAAGTAGACCACTAAGGCTTTTGTTGGCTCCTGTATTCTGTAGAGTAAACTGCATCATGACACGAAGGCAGATATAAATCTGTTGGTCCTAAATCTGTTCTGCTTAGGTTTTTGCATCTCATATGTGTAATAGTGTATCATTTGACCCATTACATCTTTTAAAACACATTGAAATACATGAATTCTTGACTATATAGGAGCCATCGATATGTGCCACATAAGAGCTAACCATTAGCCTCTGTTACTTACTGTAGTGTAGTACCTGCTACTATCTTGCCTTGCCCTTGATCTTGGGACTAGGGCCAGCTTCAGTTTCTTGTTTTCAGAGCACGGTAGAGGACTGATGTTTAAATGTTATCCTAGTACAAGCAATAACTTGCAAATAAATGAAAAGGCAGTTGGTATCAGCTAACTTTTAATTTCCAATTTTTCGTGCTAGTGTTTCTTGTGTGTGGAACTAAGAAACAAAATACTGAAATTTTGTGTACCTGTCTTAGGAGGTTTTCAGCTTCCTGGACTGGGAAAGATTTAGCACAGTATTTGACTATTTCAGGTACCATTTTGGACTGACTAAACCAGTAGGCTTTGTTGAAGGCTTTTCAAAGCCAAAAAGGAAGATTGCAGATGTCATTAGAGTTTCTGCAAAGGCAACAAAGATTTTGAATTACAAATACAATAAAATAGAAATTATTGTCTATTATATCATAAGATATAATAGTTTCTTTGCACAGAGAGTTATAGAAACCATAAAGATGCACTAGCAGATATTTCTGTTGATTTTTCAGCAGCTCTTGAAGAACTCTGTAAATGAAACATGTGACAACATCACAATTTATTTGTTAGGAGACAAGGCTTTCTAATATTTATTTCAGAATAGTCACATAGAGTGGAAAATTATAGGGTCTTTTTCTGGAGCGCCCATAACTTGTTTTGTTTTCTTACTCTGAATCACTGCAATTTCATTGTGAATTGATTAGGTCTAGACTCAGGACTTTGGAAAAGCCCCTACTGAGTTATTGGTAGGTGTTACAGCCCTTGAAATTACTAGAAAGAAAATGTGTGGTCAAAATCAACAGCGATTTGCATATCTTTTCAGGTCATTGCATAGTAGACCTATATTATGTATTAAGAGAGAGTGCTAGCAGTTAATGGTTACTCTGGTTGGGACTAATGTGTGATACAATTTTTTTTCGTTCCCTTTTTCTTTTTTTTTTTTTTTAAACTGATGATAGAAAAAAGTATAAAAACAGATTGCTTTCAAGGATGAGAGGAAGGGAAAGACAATCTGGAATTGCTCTCTAAGGAGGGAAGGATAATTAGTTTTTTAAAACTATTATTTATTTTTTTTATTAAGAAAACAGGCCTTGGAGCTTTGCAAGCTGATGATGGGCCCAGCCTTCCTTGGGTGGTGCCGTCAGCACAGCAACTCCTAAGTAATATCTCAGACCCTCAGGAAGCTTTATTATTAAAAAGTGGAAATGACCGTATTTAATCGCATGTTACACTAAAGGGAATAATCTTTCCGGAGTTTAGGAAGGATTATTTAAATACATCTTGTTGGTTCTCCTTAGATAAAGAAGAAATGGAACTTGATACCAAAGCCAAGTTTACATGAATCAGTGTATGAGGGATTTATGAAGCCCTGGCTACTGTAAAACTCGCTCCTCCTGTAGGCTGGTAACAGTAAAGATTAAATTATGGACCAGTAGATCTTAAAAAGTGGGTGGGAAGATCGCTTAAAGTAAAGGAACGAGGCATTTAGTCAATCAGCAAAAATGCAGTAACCCTTGTAAACTATTACCAGCACAGAATCAGAGTAAATTAGGTTGGGAGTGACCTCTGGGGGTCGTGTGGTCCAACCCCTACCATCTCCAGCTTGAAAGTTAGACCCAACTTAAAAGTTGGGTTGGGCTGTTCAGGGCCACAACTTGTTGAGTTTTGAAGATCTCTGTGGATGGAGATTCCTTGACCTCTCTGTGCCCCTCTTCCAGTGTTTGACCGGCCTCAATGTGAATTTCTATCTAATTGCAATTACCCTTGCTGCAACTTTCATCTGTTGTCTCTTGTCCTTTTGGTAGTGTCTCCATGAAAAGCCTGGCCATTAGGTAGCTGAGGACAGCAATTAGAACCTTCCTCAGTCTCCTCCAGGCTGAGCAAATACAGCTCTCAGCTTTTCTCAATACATTTTGTACTCCAGATCCCTTACAACCCTGGTGGCCCTCCACTGGATTACCCAGTTTGTCAGTGTCTTGTACTGGGGAGCCCAAAACTGGACACAGAGTTTTGGATACAAACTCAGTAATGCCAGATACAGGGGATAATCACTTCCCTTAGCCTGGTAGTATGCTCTTATTAATGTGGCCCATAAGTGGTTGTGTTCACCAACAAAAGGGTGCACTGCTGACTCATGTACACCTTGTCCACCTGACCCTCCCTCCCCCAAGTCTCATTCCAAAAAGCTGCTTGCTACTCCTCCAGCCTCCAACCTGCACTGTTGCAGCGGGTCATTCTGTCCCATGTGCCTTCATGTTTGCCACCGCTAAAGTTTTGTTAGCCCATTTCTGCCTGGTGAGGTCCCTCGGAGTGGTAGCTCAGTCCTCCAGTGCGTCAACTGCTCCCCCCATCCCTTTGGTGTCATTCCCAGATGATGTGCCTGCAGTGTGAGGCAGACTGACTGCATACACCTGCCTGCAAGGCTCCTGCTAGTTGACAAAGGGAGACTGCTAACAGACAATTAGGAGAGGATGAGGTATTAATGAGGTTTGACAGGTTAGGTTTTTGTTTTTCCTGAAGTCAGAAAACACTGGCTGGCAAACCCCTTAAGCTAACATGACTGGTGACCGCATTTAGTTTAAATTTTCTTATAGTACAGCTATGGTTTTTTGTAAACTCAGAAACTGTACAGAAGTCAAGAAGACTAAGTCTATGTTTCTCCTTTTATGTATAAGATGAATTTCATTATGCAGCCTAAATAAGCATAGATCAATAAATGCTAAAAATGAATACCTATCAACTGTTTATACACAGTTGCTCTGGATGAGTCATTACATGTTTTAACTTGGAAAAAGGCTGTGTTTATTAAGAGGTCCTGTAAGCTATTGCACTTGTTTATAGACAAATATGATATTGTTTTATGATATTTTACTTATAGACATTGACCTTCATATATGCAAACATCTTTGATTTATATCTTATTTGTATAAGCAAAGCTATTTTCACAGTAAATACTACTGTATCCACTGTGTATACTATATTTAAATAGCATTCATAGAATATTTATTTAGCAGTTCTCTTTTTGTCTGATGTTTAGCCTTCCCAGTATTGCTGCTGAGGTACACCAGGTACACCAGGTTTGGCTAAACAATTAGAATGGGTTGCTAAGGCTACAGTGACCGGCTCCGTTGTCTGGACGTGAGACGCAGAAAACAGGGACTGTCTTCTGCTCGAAACCTGTAAATCTGTAATGCTACTCTGTAACCATGACAAAACAGGCTTAGGCTCGCTGTCCCTTGTTTGTAGGATATAGGCACCATTTTCCCTGAGAGATTTTTCCAGAGCTCTAGTGAGCTGAGGGATGCTATTCCACTCAAATCAGGAGTGCAGCGTCTGACATTGCTTTCAGCACGACTTCTTGTGTTCAGCGTAACCCAGCTAAGACTGGGGACAGTGATTTAGTGGTCCAGGTGAGGCCTTTGCCTTTCACTGAGACTTCGGAGGTGGGACTTGGACCCTTCTGAAAATTCAACAGAGCTGAATTGCATCTCAGACTTCTGATGTTGGGTACTTAACTGAGAGCTGCTAATTATATATATATTCCTACTGTATGGTGACATGTATATCATACCTTATATAATCAGTATAACAACTCATTAAAGAATGAGATTCAGTCTGGGGAGGGGAGCTCTAGACAGAGCACAAGGCAAAAAGGAGTCAGGTGTGTTCCTACATGTGATCAGTTCACATGTGTCACCTGTGTGAGTGTAATTCAGAGTCAGATGACTCGGTGGTATTTTTCTCTTTTTACTATTTGACAGTTTGTGTGTGTAAAATATGGTATAACCAGCTTTGTCTTTAATCTTTTATCAGACTGAAATGAAGTATGAAAATAGATTACTTTAAATGTAAATACCAACAAATCTTCAGAAGGTTCTCTTCCCATATTCTCAGCAGAAGGATGGAAAGTTATTTAAATGTTTTAAAACTGTATTGAGTTTTTTGACACATGGCATGTTACTCCACAGGAATCAGCAAAATTGCTGACAGATACAGACTAGATATTTAACCTCTGCCACCAGAGGTGTTAGTGTTTAAGGGTTATTGTTCAGAAAATGAGAAAATCCCAATAATTGAAATAAAGATTACAGAACATTATCTTTTATGTGAAATTCTAAAATTATATTTATTGGCCAATTCACAGAAAGTGCCATAGTGACCACAAAAATGAACCTGTTTTTATACATGTACAGACGTACAGGCCAAGTTTTAAAATAACAGATCTGTTTCCATTATGCATTTTGTAAATCATGTGGAAAACATCAGGATATTAACAATCTCAAATGCATAAAAAACTGCAAAGTGATGTGGGTTTTTTTTAATGAAATATACCACTATGCCACGGGTGGAGGGGGGGAGGAGGGTTGTGCACAACTTATTCCCACTTTATGTAAAGTTAACTTTCGTGTACTTTACGTGTCAACATTTACTATACATTTTCATAAAGAAAAGGTTTTGTTAAAAAAAGCAGATTTTTTCTGTGTTCAAAAATCACTTTCAGTTCATATTCATATTTTTCATTGCATATAGTCATTTAACTCGTAGTCCTGCATAAATTGTATATATTCAAGCTTTCATAAATGCATTTAGCATCTGCAACAGGACATTTCAGGATGTGGTTTATGATTGTTTCACATACACATTACGGTATTTTGTATAATAAGTATCTCTCCTGGACTGAAGGGATTGTTGTTTTGAGACACAGTTAAGGGGTCACAACCACAGAGTATGTGTTTATTTGAATCCCATCTGGCATATTTTTTTATTGTCAATAGAAGTGGCCACAATTACACAGAGATCAGACCATCTGCTTGGAAACAATCCCAAGCTACAAAAGACACACTACCAACTGCAGTTACTGCTTCTCAACAAGAACTAATGCACCGATACGGAAGCAAATCTGGGAAATGATGAACTGCATGTGAGAAGTTCTACATTTTTGCAATCAGATGAAGTATCACTTTTACTGTCAAGCTATGATGAAATATGAGATTGAATTGTCCCAACCAATTAGAGCCCAGAGCTGTTACACTCAATATGATGAGACTATTTCTCAGCTCTTCAAAATCCTGCACTTTGAATAACATGTAAGCTATTTCATAAGTATCTGGCTAATTCTAACTGGAAACAACCCCTGTCACCAAACACCAAAAACATTTGGGGTGAATTTCTGATTCCTGCTCTGCTGCTCATCACATGTTAAGTCATGTTTTATAGTTCCTTGCTCAGGAAGTCCTGTTCTTTTTTTGTCATCTCCCTTTGTGTTGCAACCTCACCTTGTAAGACTCAATGGTCTCCCCACCTATATTAGACTTAATCATTTATTAAATTATTCTTCGTGCCATGGCTGGTTTTGGCAAGGTGGTCAGAGAAGAGATGGGCAGCTATAGCGACACTGTTTTTTTAGAAAATGGAAAGATATTTCTGCTAACTTTTCTCATCCATTGTATTAGCCAGCTCTAAGGAAGTCATCTTTGCTTGATTATGTGATGGCAATTTGACATTCCCTATAATGTTATCTGTACAATGCTAGATGACACTTTTATAGGTACAAAGATGTGCTGAGGGAAGTCAACACTGGAAGGTTTAGTATGCCTGCTCCCCCTTTTACACTAATTATTTTAGAGCAAACGAGAGAGACAGGGTTTTACTTCACTCAGGTCTTAGTGAAATGTGATGCAGGAATCCCCACGGCCTTTGAGCACAAGGACTTCAGTTGTTTTGGCTTTGAGGTACAGCAGGTTGGGGTAGAAGAAAGAAATATATCAAGTAAAAGAGACAAGCTGACTATATACATCCTTACCGGCTGCCGGGATAATCAGGCTTCTGAGCCAGAGAACAGAGATTTGCTTGGGGCATGCTTGAAAACTAACCATATCGTCATAATGACAGTCAGAGAGCATATATGCACTGCAGATCTGAAGCATGATGTTAGGCACAGCAGTGCTCAGAAGGCTGGCACAACTTGATTCCACTGCAGCAGTTAACATGTGGCTAGAAATCTTGTTTTAGTAAGTAGGTGCATTCTACCAATCAGAGCCGAGGAGAAACAACATATACTAGTCTGTCCTAAAGAAATGTATTGGTAATGGTTACTGTTTAATGTAGGGACACTTGAAAGCATGGAAACATGAAAGAAAATATCTCTTTTCATACTAGAGACAACAATTTAAATTTTAACAAATTGCTGCTTTGTTTAGTGGCTATTGTTTGTTTGGCTCCAGTGCTTATTGGTCGGCTTTGTTAAATCATACTGACGTAACAGACTGCCACATTCTTACTGTATCAGAACTTTTCCATAGATTACTGCAAAATTTGTTTAAAATCAAGCTTCAACCTAAACTTAGTGTTTAACCTTTGAGAACCTATACAGTGACACACACCCACACAGCGCACTTTAACAGAGTGAACTGACCATTACTAATTTAAGGAAATAGGATTTTATTTTTTATTTTTTGTGTAGTAAATGGAATTTCATGAAAGGTAACAAAAGATAAGACTGAAGGAATGAATTGGGTGGTGGTGGTGGGGTGATTCATACCCACTTTAGAAAATGACCAAAGGCAATGAACTTGACAACTATCTAAAAATATTTAAAGGATAAAAATCATGGTTAGAGGAATTATTTCAGGTGGTGCAAAACAGTGTAACTGGGACTAATGAGATAAAAATTACAAAAAGGGTTGTTTAAATTCATTATCAAGAAAAGCTTTCTAATGGTGAATTCTGATAGTCTCTAGAATAATCTCCCATGGGAAGCAGTAGAAGCCCCAGGCTTAGAAACATTTAAGTAGCTGAAACATCCCCCTCCCCACCCCTAACACTAGAAAATATATTCTAGGGAACAATTCTTCACTGTTAACCTAATATGCTACCTGCACTACTTTTTCTTTGTATCTAATCTTTATTTCTAAGACTTAATGAGTCTAGCAGCAACTTCCACATACACTGAAATTTAGATGAAACAATTAGCAGCAGGAATGTGAACCCTAGTGTCTATTACTCTGCAAGCAATAACCCAGTCTGGCACATTTATCCCTGTTGTGATGACTATTTGAACAGAACTGCCCATTGACCACAGTCAAGTATTTATTCGAGATTCTATTGATGCAGTATTTACAACAGAATATATAAAAACGTATTTTGAGATGTCCCTCTCAGTTTTTGATCAGTTTTTGGAGGATCTAACAATAAACGTGCCCATGTTTGATTCTGATAACTGAGATAATAGCTTCAGCTCTCAGAATTGGCCAGGGATTACTATCATCCTTGAATTCTTTTTTTTTTTTTTTTTTGGTGTCTTTTCAAAATCAAAGTTCCTAACTATGTGGATAGTTAGGAAATTGGATTGTGACAGTAAGTTTACATAAGGACCCTTGCAACATGGAGTACAGTCTTTGCTGGGTGTTCCCAGGTCCTCCTCCAATCTGTGGAGTATGTTGGTTGCACAAACTCTCTAAAACTCATCAACACAGTTGTTTGTGTGCAAAAGTTCTGTTTCTTACTTCAAATTGAAATGTGTGATAACTATACCATTATATTTGAGTCACTACAGACCAAATGGTTTGGCCGAAATCACCATGGGCCCACCTTAGCCATAGAGCATTTCCTACGTGATGCATGCGCAGTGCGGTAACATTTGTCTTGGTCTTGCTCCCTTGCAGCTCTGCTGGAGGTGCTGTAACTAATGAACCAGCTACAGGCAGCAGCAGCCATGCCAACTTAAGGTCCTAGTTCATTACCACAACCACCACCTCCATGCTGGGAATGAAGTATTAGGCAATTTCTATAAATGTGCACACCCCCCCGTCATCTCAGGAGTGTGACAACATCCTATATTCACTTTCTTGTTGACTGCTGATAGCTGTGAGTTCTGGACATGAAAATGGTGTTTCCTTTTTCTTACCGTTTGACACTTAAGCTTTGAGTCCCTCTCTAGTTTCTAGAAGATTAAATTCCTGCTTTTTTTTTTTTTTTTCCACATCAATTGCAAACCTTAACTCTTTCTGTCCATTATTCATGGATTATTTTTTCCTACCTCTTTTCTTCCCTAGACAATAAATCAGTTTCCTAAAAGAACTGACTGCAATTAATCCAATCCATGTTCCAAAGAACAAGCCCAGTTAAAACAACCATTCACCTTCTCACGTATGTATGTGCACATTAGCAGATTGTAGACAATAATTTGTTGCAAATTTCAGTACCGGTTTGAAATGTCATAGTAGTGACAGACTTGGTCAGGGTTATCTGGTCTAATCCTTTATACCCATTTGTATAGTTAGGGAGGAAGGAGTAGAAAGAAAAAAAGATATAATTTTAACAATTTGTACAGGTTTTTTTTTTTTTTCTTTTCTTTGGATATCCTGAAAAATTCAGCCAGAAATTATTTGATGTGCTAATAAGCCTAAAGGAACCTGAAAGAACTTTATATCCAGCAAAGAAGTTAAACTCTGAAAATGCAAAACTGCATGCAGAGTTATAGAAAAGGAATTGGTAGGGGAGCAGAAAGGCCTTTACTCCTACAAAATTTCTGGGTTTCTGTAGCATAAGGATATAGCAGTATTGTAAAACTTTTGTCCCCCATTTGGAGACGGTTTTTCTTTGCCTTTGGCAGGCTTTATGCACCTTGCCTAGTGAAAACTGCTCTTTTATTGAACAATGTACTTAGCTGTGAAAAAAATTCTTTGCTTCTTTGCTCTCAGCACAGGCATAAATACTGACAATACATGGCCCTGGAGCTTCTGCAGCTGATGAATGCAGAATTTCCACCAGTTACAGAACTGAAAATAGGAATGAGGGCTTTTTCTGAATGCTCTTTTAAATGTCCGTAATGTTTCAAACTATTGCGACTGTTTCCTCCTAAGCAATAACTAAGGAAACAAGAGTCTCAAGTTCTTGACTGTAACCATTGTGTCATTCCTTTTGTGTGTCTAGGGTGCTCCACAATGGAGGTCTGTAAGTAGTGCTGCAACAGAATTATTGAATTTTAACACCAGCAAGCTCTTTGACAGTGCTTTTCATCTACAGGGCTCACAGCACTTTGCAAAGGATGTCAGCATCATTCCTATTTACAAGGAAAGAAATGGAAACTGTAATTATTGAACCACTGTCAATACCTACTCAGAAGGCAGCAAAATTCCTCTTGGGAAACAGGCGACCTGATCTGGAGTCAGCCTTTTCATCACCAGGAATGAAGTTATGAACATACATAACCTCCTGGTTTCATTTTCCTGTGTTAACCCGCAATCATATAGGTGTTGGATTTTTTTTTTAAACCCTGTATTAGACACAAGTTTATGAAATAAAAGTCTATGCCCCCCCTTTCCTTTTTGCTTAGTTCAAGCATTCCAAATTTCTGCTTTATGACTAGGTCTTCTTTAGGAAAAAAATATATAAAAAATATATATATATACAAAGGCAATGAAGTATAATTACCTTCTGAGATATCTCTGGAATAATCTTCCTGACAGCTTTAGTGGAAATATTTCCTGGTATTGGGTGCATTAACAGAGTATTTGTTTTACCCTGCTGTAGCTTTAATGCTCATCCTTCAAACTTGTCTTTATTCTCCACTTTAATTAAAAAAAAAAAAAAAAAAAAAAAAAAAATGTGGCTTCCGGGGAAAACAAACAAAAAAAAAAAA
>VXAL01016572.1:340929-387540 GCA_013399475.1 Chauna torquata
AAAAAAAAGAAGCCCCCCAGTGCTAAAGCAAACAGTCTGATGTCTGATCACAGGATACACTAATTCATCTGTTGGTTCATCTGAGACTCTCATCATCCTCTTTACTTGGAAAGCTGAACACATTCAGCATTAAGGGAACTGACACATTTCAGCTTAAACCACTCCCTACACTGCTTATTATGCTCTCCTCTCCTCTCCCTTTTCTTCTGTTTTCTTAGACTTTGACCCAATTTCTCAAAGATTGTACGGGATCACTGTTTGCTTTTGGGTACTGTAGGAAGTATTTATAATAACTTGTGAAGTATTGCTTAGACATGAGCATGGGAGTATTTTTGTTGGCAACACCTAGATCTTTAAGGACAAACATGGCTGTCATTCTTATGACTGTTTGGAGTGGCACTTAGAGGTTTGCAGAATCTGTGGGCCTTGAGGATGTGTCCTGAACAAAGCATGTCATCTTTTTTAGCTTAGCCTAAGGAGGCAGAAACCTAGTGCTGTTATATGGTTGTTGATACTGGTTGAAACATGAGGAAGATCATATTTACATAGCACAGCATTACATACAGTTAGTATTTCCAGAGGTGCTTTTACTTTTGCTGTATTTGACAGTTTTTTTTTTTAATTTTATTTTTTTTATTTCTCTCACCTCCTTAGGTTTGCATTACTGATGTCTGCAAACTACCTGCACCAGTTATTAAGGAAAGGTCAGCAGCTACAGGGATCATCCAGCGGTGCACTAATCCCAAGGCTTGCTGTCAAAAGTGAGTGACACATCGAGCTGAGGCTGCTACACATTCAGCCTCACCCCCCCCAGAATTTCCACTTTTTTGTTCAGTTATTTTATCAGGGCAAAACCAGAGCTCATTGGTCATTTGTCTGCGATTTCCAACTTGCCAGCAGTTGACTAGCATCTGACTGGGATCCTAGAAACCCCCAAACTGGCGTAGTTTAAGGGCACAGACTATATGTACTTTGATTCCAGCATTTCCAGCTATTCTCTGACCAACTCTAGGTGTACTGCTTGAATCCATACAGCTTCACAGAAAACCCTGGATAAAACAAGATTTGTATTTCTGATCTAGATAGTATATTTCTATATACATACATTAAATATTTTATATTACATATATATATGCAATATAGTATCAGTTTGTGTATGTTTTTCAAGATTCTACTTGTATCACTGGTTTTCTCAGTCTGACATCTGTCAGTATTTGTCAAAAATTTTACTTCATGAACGAGGTTTTTTTTCAACACTGGGATTTCATCAAGAAACAGAAGACAAATATCTAAGTATACTTAAAATACCTTTGTACAAGCCATGACACCTTTCTTTTTTGCCAAATGGGCTGTTCTCTTACTGCTACTGTAAATCTGTTGGGACCTTTTTAAGAGTAGTGCAGAAATAGTATATAGTATACATCCAGGAAACAACTACGCTGCACAAAGGGGAAGCAAATTTCCTGATAAATAAATAAATAAATATCAAGGTGTTAATCATGATTAAGATGTTAATCATGATGGCATTTGGATCCTTTGCCTTCAGCTAGATTCCTGGAAATTGTTTATATGGAAATTGTATTGTGCTAAGAGGTTTTTATTGTCATTTTCAGTAAGCAACAAAACCTGGTAGTGCTGTGCTGGTATGGATATACTTAATCTAGTCAGCATTTTGAATTAAGGGAAGAAGAGGCTTTTTCAAGCCCTGGAGATGTTATCACAGATTAATTTCCTCTCTCTCCCTGAATAAGTATGCTTTTCCAAGCATCCTTAATTTTGATATTATAATGTATATTCCAGAACACCAGGAGCAGCTTGTTGGGGCCACCCCATTAGACCTTTACCTGCTGTCACCTCTGTAAAGCCTTACATTTTCCTCATCTGCTAAGCATGGATGGCAGTGGAGGTGATCAGGATGGTGCACATGCCGGCACCAAAACTTCCATTAGAGGCAGCGTCATCTCCCGGCCTTCTGGGATCCCCACCAGGTAGAAGTGTTACAGCTGCCTCTCAGGTTAGGGAAAGAGATAGCTGAGACACCAGTAGGTGCAGGGTTGAGAAGGGCTGTCAAAGGAAATGTAAGGGCTACTACTAGAATTATCCTCTGACCAGTCCTTAACCTGGGGCTTGCTTATGTCCTATGACAAGATTTTCAGCTTAGGGTCAGGCAGGGGCAGCTTTTGCAATGGGGACAGTGGATTCCATTCCCACCAGATGACCTGCATAACCTTCTGACTCTTTCTGAGTCATATTTTCCTCCTGAATGAAGTATGGATGGCGCATTCACAGCAAGCCCAGCACCACAGCACACCAGAAAGGGAAATACACTGCACATTCACAGTAGCCCTTGGTGGGGGAGATCCTCACCAGTTAAAAAGCACTTGAGCCACCACTCTAGGATGTTGCTGCCTTTTTGAATGAACAACTATTCCAGCACAAACAACATTTTATTTTAATTAGCATTAAAGATGTCACAAACCCTACATGTCTATTTCTAATTTGAACTGGTGTCAGCAAATGCAGTACAGATTGAGCTTGATCTCAACAACTGTGCATCTTGAGGTCTGCTTGCAGAGATAACATACCCATGGAGGGGATGGAAGTGAAAAAGAAATGTGAGCTAGTGATCACAAAAAGCAACTTAGGCAGTTATATTAATGCAGATAACACAGTGTATCGCTGTCTTGAATTTGTAGGTTTTGCGGCTTTTCCCAGCCTTAGATTAGAATGTCTATAATTCAAAAGCATTCATTGGTCGCATGTCATTTTAAGTCAATGGAGTCACAGACTCCTGATGTCATGTATTATGGGTACCCCTTCAGAGATGGTTTTGGGATGCACTTTGCTACTGTAAACAAGCCACCTTTTTCTGTGTGCCTTGATAGCACAACCTTGCAAATGAGGTAAGGACAAACAATACATCTTGATGAGTCAGGCACTGCAGTCGCCCATTCAGAGTTTGCAGCATAAACATTTTTTTTGAGAGGAAAGAAGAATATTTTTGGCTTATGATTAGGGGGGAAAAAAATCCATGTGTGTGTATGCACACCTGTATACATAAAAATCTGCGTGTGTTTATGCATGCCTCTATATATGCATATGTTCAGGTTTGGTTTTAAACAACTAGTTTACATCCAAAAAGAATTCATGGAGGGGAGGCAATATTGTTAAAATTAGTTCCAAAAGTTTGATATTTCTATGTTATTCTACTAGTAGGCTTTTGCTAATAAAGCCATTGTTGTCAAATTCTATACAAATATTCTAATTCTAAGGTCCATATTATATGAAGAAGTAGCTCATTCTTACTAACATTTTGTGAAAAGGATTTTTCTGTTCATCTGAATGAAAAATGCTGCATAACCCACCCCAATGAGTAATTTAAAATATGTACGGTGATACATTTTAGTTCAATGAATATTTTGTTGCAAACCAAATTCTAGTGATAACACACATTCCTGTATTACTTTGCTTAGGTCTAAAAAGGTAGGTTTATTTACAGTAGAGAAAATACTTCCTGTTTGCTTCTTGTTTAATGTACCAGCATGACCTGAAAAGATTTGCTTCCAGTAACAAAAAGATAAAAATCCATTAGATGGACAAACACACCTATGAAGACACAAACACACAAAAGAATGAAAGGCTGTCGGTAAGATTGTAAATTGCTGTTTTCAAGTTGCCGTAATGTTTGCTGTGATAACAACAATAATAACTAGGAACAATAGAGACTTTAAAAATTTAAGTCCAGTTTTAAATCTGAATTTGACACTTAAATATCTACTTTTAATTTTAAATCTCCTTCTTTTTTCTGAGCAGAAAGCTTTGCTAAGAAATGTGCTGATAACAAGCATCATGAAGGGCCTGCTTCATGTCACTAACAAAAAAATTAACACTAGGAAATGATCTAGGGTACTAGGATGCTAGGAAATAATGTAGCATAAGTCTTTCTGTTCAGGTTAGACTGTCTATAAACAGAAATCTTATCCCATTTTATGCAATCTTTATTCCTGCAGATAAATTTTATGTGTCTGGGCTCAATTCTGCAAGTATTCTTTCAATTCATGTGACAGACCAGAATAAAAATCAAACAGGATTGCACATATAAGAAAACTTCTATATTGCCAATCTGAACAACAACAAAAAAGAGCATGAAGATCTCTAATTTTAAAATATATTTAGGGTTCCTTTCATTTACTTTCTAGTTATTAAACAACAACATCCAATTGTGGTCAATCTTTCTCTACAACTATCAGATGCAGAAACTGTAATTAAAAAAAAAAAAAGACTAAAAAAACCCCACGCAATATATTCTCTCTATTCCAAGACCTGCAGAAACTGCTGCTAATAAACATACACCATTGAGGGAGGTGAATACCCTCAAGACCTCTTAGGTTACTCTTTGCAGGATCAGCTACCATTCATGGGTACTCAGGAACATCCTATTTTGGCAAGACTGACTGCTTGTTTCTTTGGGAGAGAGGAGAACAGGAAGTAGCTCATTTTAAACAGCAAATTACAACAGCAAAAGACAATGATGAAGTGATAAAGAAAAGGAACTACTTGGGAAAAGCCACTAGGCAGCATTCACTTCCATGCCATTTTGGTTTTTTATGCATTAGAACAGTTATCCTAGCAAGTGCTGCATCATTTGGTATGCAGAGCATTTGAAGATACAGATTACTAAGGAAAGGGAACAGAAAACACACCACACAGACTTACCAACACATTGTACGCAGCTTTGTTGTTTTTTTTTTTTTTTCTCTTTAAACAGTGTATAAGAAAAATATGCTGTGTTACCATAACAAACTAAAATACTCTCTCAACCTCTTAGGAGTTTTTTTCACTTCTTTTGGTTCCAGGTAGGTTTTATTTGTTCTTGTTCTACTTTATAAAACCTTTTGTCAACAACAATGGCTTCAGGAAGAAGAAATAAGGGAGAATTACAAGCACAAAAGAGAGCTGACAGTTGTGTATGTATGTTGTCACTTTCTCTTGTGCCATTCATGGGCGGGTAAAGGTGCAGAAGAAACAGGGCATGATGTTTTATAGATTAAAGCCAGTCAGGAATTCCAGCTGGCACTCAATAAAGCAAAAGGGAACATTTTCCTCATGTAAAATCTTTGTTTAAATCCCAACTGTACACAGCTATGGAGTAATGGGGTCACTTCAGTAAGATACTGCAGCAAGCTAATGATTTTACAAGACAGACAGTTAAAGCATCGATTTGCTGCAAGTTGTTCAATCCATAACTAATGAGCAGCTCTACAGGTTTTCAGTATATCAATTCCATTAGAATTTAGAGTTTGTGTAAGATCATATTAATTTGTGGACATAGAATTTTTTTTCCTTTATAACCTTCAGCATCCCCTTGTTGCTGTTTTTTAAAAACTTTCTAAAGCTTCTATGGCAGGTTGGATAAAATCCCTGTCCTCAGGGTTCTGACAGCATTCCTGAAAAATACACTGTCCATTTCTACACAGGCACACATGCATCCCATGTCAAGTCCTAAATATTCCTTCGTAGAAGACAGTTACCATCCAAGAAGGCAGGAAGAGACAACAAATGGAATTCATTCTCTGTCACCTGTAGCACTAAAGCTCTGTCCTAATTTGAAGTGGGATTATATTTTACACCTGTAAAAGTGTGAAGCCAAATGGCAGCTGTGTTATTTGGACCCACACAGGTAATTCTTCATAACAAGCTGAAATCTCTCCTGTATGAAAAAATTGCAAAGTCAAAAACCTCTATGGATTGAGTGACAGGACTTTTGTCACAGGCCTGTGGTACAGCAACAGGAAACTGAGGCCTACACATGCTAACAGATCAAGTTCTAAATTACTTTATTACTGGTGATGCCAGTAATGTTTGTACCATGTGTTCTCCAGCCTTTGTAGGAAAAAGGTCAGTTCTATCATTATCAATTACTACAACAAGATCATTTTAGGCAAAACAGTTATAGGCAAGCAGAAGTTCAAATCCTGTCAATGAATTCATAGGCTCTGAAAAAACATTGTATTGGTGGTTATAAAAGGAGCAATGTGGCCAGAGGGCTGTTAGTATGGGAGTGTTGAATCATCCCACTCCAACTGCTCTTGCCTAGTGGGATTCTGTTTGTCTCCCTTTTGGACAATCACTTCCTCTTCTTCCTCCTCCTCCTCCTCCTCCTCTTCACTTTCATCTGATTCAGCACTGGTAGTGTCTTCCTCTTCATCTCCTATGTCTTCTTCCTCCTCACTCTCCTCTTCTGCCTGGTGAGGCTTTTCATATTTCTACGTTACATTCAAAAAAAAGTGAGAGAGAGACAGTAGAAGAAAAGTCCCTTCTTGCTAGCCAGTGGCTATGAGAACGCGAACCCTTATTCCACATCATTTAGCAATGCTAGCATGCTGGGAAAATCTGCTTTCGACCATTATGTGACTGTGAGACATCAAACGTAATACAATTCAGCAGCAAATATTCAAATCCTACTGCAACAAGAATGGAACATTAATAAGCGATACCTTAGTTAGCGAAGCTGCCAAAACTTAATCCATCAATGTCAGTTTCTTTGACTTGATCATTTCCCCTCCTTTCAGTGTATTAGTTTTTACAACTAAAAGGTTAAAAACAAAGTAACTACATTATCTTGGGTGCCTGGGGTGCAAAGATGGATGGAGAAGTGGTGTTGTACCCAGGAATTCTGCACCATCCTATTTAGTAATTATTTACGACAACAAATATTAAGTGCTCAATTATATATTATCATGGTGTGCAGAGCTCAAAACTAAGCTGGGGTCCTGAGTGTATGTACATACAACTGTTCTGCCAAGCCTACATAAATATACTCTGAAAGAGGCTTTAAGCTCACTGCTAAGCAAGCTACCAGCCCAGACGGTAACTTCTGGTATTACCATGATAGAATACTATGCGTCAGTTATGTACCTCCATGGGGTTGACAGTAATAGTCAGAGCAGAATCATCCCAATCCATTTCATTTTCTTTAGTTCCTTCGTTGTCTGTAGAGCTGTGCTGATGAGCTGTCCGAATTCTGTAGACCCCCAAGGCTATGACGAAAACGAGTATGCTCACACAGATGACAATAACAATAGTAGCCACACCTGGAACAACTGGAACAAAAAGTGGAAGAGGCAATGGGCTTATATCTATGGACAAAATTGCCTACAAAACACTGAAAACATTATCTATTTTTTTCTCCTTGGCACCTATTCCTTTGGATTGAGAATCTGGCCAGCTTTCTGCCATGTGCATGGGACTATAGAAACTGGTGACGTGCCCACCTCCTAGGGCAAAACATATATGACTGGCATTTGCAGACACCTACTGATGAGGATTATAAATCTTTACTAAACAGCGACCATGCCTAATATTTGTTCGTTAAGCCACTTCATCACAGAAGACAAGCAATCAATCAGTTCAGAATCAATTAGTTTTGAACAAGTGTTTTTGCAGTTGGGGTCAGTTATCTTACCTGTATGTTGTCCCCTTCTGATTACAGCTAACCGAAGCGTTAACATCACTTGTGAGAAAAAGTGCATCTCTAAGCTTTTATTTTGGAAGGTTTCAAACACTTGTACTGGGATTTCAATCTCCAAAAAAATAAAGCATTGCTGCTCTATTTGCCTGTGTTACAACCTTGCTGGGAGATTCCTGAGGATTCAAGACATTTTTTCCTCACTGTTCTGTTGCACTCTGAGAAGCCTCTGTCACCAGCTAGTCATAGGAAGACATCTCTCTGAACTACTCTTATGTTATCAGCTCCATAATTGTATATGTTAGTGGAGAAGTGCTGCCATTTTTTATGTACCTTTGCTACCTAGGTACTGAAGTTCCAGGAGCTACAGTAGTTCTGTACCCTATTTTGTTTCCTTGCCTTGCCTGTAGGAATGGAACTCTGAAATCAGAACAACATTAAAGTAAAAAAGAACTAGTTTGCAATAGTTCATTTTGCAATAGCAAAATGTCTATACAAGTTTACAGAAAAATTTTCTAAGCATAACTGTCTATAACTACCTACGCTTTACATCAGCTTTACCTCTTTACATATGTATCATTCAGCTAAAGGATTTCAGAATCTATCATTCAAACTGATAGCTTTGTCCTGGGTTTAGCTTCACCAAAAAGGCATCTGGTTTGGGTAGGTATTTTAACTTATATAGCCCAAACATTCAGTTCAAATTCTGAATTTAATATATACTAATGCCCCCTGCATATGGCTGGGATCAATTCTATGCACAGAGCTCCAGACTGAGGCCTGGACAGCAGCTAGCAGAAGCACTGCAGCAATTCTTTCTTAAAAAATATTACAAAAATCACTTCTTTTTGCCTAGGAAGGGGTGGACAGAAATTAATATGCCATAGAAATACAGATGTATACAAACAATATGAGCATAAATGTTATCCTTCATACCATTCAATACTAGAAACAAGGCATTTTGTTAACTAGGTGGGTCAGAGTACATAACCTTTAATGTAGACTTTAAAAAAGGATACCAGTTTTTAATTTCAAAGTACCTCCTCAGAAAGACAGAATTCAATGTTGCCTTCTGTTATAGCTCTGCAATGATCAATATGAGGTTTCACAAGGTGTAAGTATAGACTTCAGGGCTTCATTTGTTGACTAGGCTGAATCACAAGGGAAACACTGACATACTAGAATCATTATGAACAGTATCTGTAAAGGCATCACATACCTGAATTATGAACAGTACTTATGCTTCCCTCTGGATGGTAGACAGACTGAAGAAAGTGTGGCTGTACTATCATATGGTTTACATGGTCCATAAAGTTGGAGTTGGTGCTGTGTAGAATATTAACCTGGCACAAGTGAAGAATAAGAGATGAGATACTAAAAAGAAGTGCTCTATATTCCAAGCTGGCAGGCTCCATACATAACATTGTATTAAGACGTTCATCAGCAGATAGGAATATTATTATATAGCCCTTGCAGGCTAAATTCATTCGTTTAGGCCAGAGAAAAACATGCAGGTTAACATATTTCTCATTTCTAGCATTAGTGGTACTTCAGCTGTAGACTTTGAAGTGGTACAGGAAAGCAATCTCTTTTTTTTTTTTGTAATTTACCTGTATGGATAAGTAGTGTCTTTTTTTCTCTATACTGATCAGCTTTTAGATGTTTCCTGAAAGTTAGCGGGAGATTTGTCACTCTGGACACTAAGAATATATCAAACATGTTGAGATTAAAACCAAAACAGTAACAGAGAACTAAAAGAGGTCTCAGTTTTTCCTGTGTCCCTGCTTTCAGGGTGACTTTCTTTGAAGGTACCATCAGTTCTCCTCTGTCCTACTCACTGTTATGTTATAAGCAAAAACCCTGAAGTCACTGTCAGGGCTGCAGAATGCTAAGGTAAGAACAGTTTTCAATAGGACTCAAACATGTACAAACCTTCACAACCAATTACTAAGTTTTGAGCCTATTGCTAAGGTCTTGCCCTTCTTCTGTAGTTACTTGGTACCTAGGTTCTAGGCTGCATAACTGATTTCTTCAGAATAGGTACATGATTCCTGCTGGGCTGCGTCAGAAGCAATTTTTGTGTCCCTGAGCCACTGTGATACACTGGACTTGGTGCCAGCAAAGATCAGCTCAAAAGAGCTATCCAGATTTTCCTGCGGCAACTGACCATGTCTGGGTAGTATGAAAGATAAAGTGCATCCTATGTATTCATTACCTGTATACTGACTTTCCTTCTCAAAGAAATCTGAAACCATACAAACTACCAGGAATAATCTCCATCTGATGAAGAAGAAATTATAAAACTTATTATAAGGGGGTACTGCTTGGCAAAACTGAAAAGAATGAACACTGCAGGAAAGAAAAGCGTGACAGGCTAAGTTAAAAAATAACTAATGTAAGGAAAATAGTAAGGCTGTGATGATTTACTTCCAGGCAGGTGTATACATCTTCAGAAAAAAAAACTGTAGGAGTTCTTATGTGACAGTTAGGTTATGGAAAAGCAATCATGATGATGACCTTATTTTCCATTCCATTTGAGCAAGAGTAATTCTCTGTTAATGGACTTCAAGAGAAGCATCATCTCCTCACATATGCAGCTGACTAGACAAACCCATGCTGAGGAGTGCTGACAAATGTCAACTTCCTCTTTGTATAGAACTTACCTAAAACATTTCCTCTATTTGATTATAGATACCAGAATGTGTCAATTATTCTACAGATTTCAAAGAAAACTTAGGGTCACTGAGGATGAGGCTGGTGCTCAGCCTCTGTGCTAGGAAAGAAAGGCTTGACTAAAGGATCGCTTACCTCCAAGTTAAATTCATTACTGGTGTAACGCCCATTTAGCTCAGAGCACTTGACCCTGAACTTTCTGTCAAAGGTGGCAGAAGTATACCAGTTACGATATCGAATCTGCCGAAGAACCTGTTCATAGTTGTGCATGGTGTCCACACCTGAAATAGTGGCAGTGCAGTAATAATCACAGGATGCTATGCAACAAATGCTCTGTGCAGTACAGGAGAAATCAAACAGCCATAGAAAATACAAAATTTGGCAGAATGGTCTGAAAATGGCAGTGCATCAACTATTACCTAACAAAGGAAACAGCTTTTGGAAATGAACGTAGCTCTATAACGGAGAAGAACAAATACAACCACAAAGATTTGCAATAAATTACAAAGTACTTGGGCGGGGGGGAAGGCCAGTGAGTTACCAGCACTGGGGCGGAGCACTGAGGAATTCCCTTATTCACACATTCCACCGTAATGGTCCACAAGAACCCCCACACTTAAAGAAAGCAGTGTTGCTATTTTCCTTGTTTGGGGAGTAGCAGGAGGAGTGCAGTGATGAGACAAAGCTATTCTGTATCCATGGAGGATAATGGATAAACACAGCACACCCAGAGAGCAAGAAGTAACTCTGCTTTTTGAGACAGTCTCTCCCGGAATATTTTACAGGTAGTACACCTCAGGTTCCTTTCAAATGAGGGTTTTTCATTCCAAGAATGTAACAGTAGGAAGAAATAAGGGAAAGTCCATGAACATACCATAGATTGAATATCCTGCTGTGGAATTTGTGGCATCTAGATGTTTTCCTTGAAGCGCCACATGATCTAGTTCTAGACACTCTTGTTCAGGATCTAGTTCTGCGCCACTGACCAAAATATCACAGAAATCCAAGTTGTGGAGCATTTCCTCTAATACCACTGGCTTATTGGCTGTGAACACATGGCATATACCAAAAACAAACAAAAACCACCAAAAAAAAAAAAAGGAAAAAAAAAAAAGAAAAAAAGAAAAAAGAAACTAAGAGAAATGCTTACAGACCAGCTCATTCACTTTATCTACTTTGCATCAGGACTTTCAATTTTTGCAAAGATGGCTGAATTGTTCTTTGCTCATATTAAACGTGGTGTACTTGAAGCAAAGCTAAAGAGAAGCATCTTGCCTGTTCAGATGCTGCAGTGATGAAGGCCTACAAATATACCTAGTGAGACAGAAGATAAGTGGCTCTATAATAAAAGGTATTCAAGAGCGGTACTGGAAGTAGAAAACTGAAATTTGATCCTGGAAATATATTCATGTTAACAATTCTGCTTTTCAGTACAGTATTGATACCAGATTGGTACCACGTAGTCCTTCTTTTTTTTTTTTTTTTTTTCCCCCCCAAGGAAACCTGAACGTGAAAAATACATATCAAATATACCAATGCTTTGTTGAGTCACTCAGTTATTCTATGACCCATAAAGAATGTGCATTACAGAAAACACTATGCCATCTATCCAAGAACATGGTATTGTCATAAATGGCCTGTGTGGTATGATGTGGTGAAGTTGAGTTCTAAACTGACTAGCCTTCAATAAGTATGATTTAAAAAAAAAAAAAGTCACTGGAAGAAAAGTACAATATCTATTTATTATTTTTAGTCTCTTGCAAACATAGCACAAAGGGTCTGGCAAGTCTGCTTAACCAGCTCCCTGAGGATACCATAGACACAAGAGACTGCAGTCTTGAAACTGAACACCCATTTTGTGACTTTCATTTTGGAGGGTATATGGGGAAACAAAGCATAGACAGACAAGTCTTACACCCTAGCTTTCCAACTCCTGGTACAGTGAATTTGGTTAGCTGAACTCTAGGTACAGCTGGAAACAGCTCTAACATGCCAAAAATGCAAAGCCATCTCAGATTTGCAGGATAGGCAAGCCTGAATATTGCTAAGCCTGATGAGTTGGACTATTTCTTGGGAAGTTATAAGGCAGGCAAGAGCTGGGTTGCAGAGCAAGCAAAAACGTCTGAACTGCTCAGCTTTGCTGCTCCTGCTACCACTGAGCAAACAGGTAAGGGAGGGACAGCACTTCTAGCTATAGTTGGGTCATGCTGATTTCTCTGCTGATGCAGGACAAGCAGCAACAGCTCAGCATTCCAGGGGTCCCTTGCAGGTAAAGAAAGCCTCAGAGCCACAGTCATGCTGCTGCCTGTGGTAATCACCCGCTCTGCTTTTGATGAGAGACAGACCTAACTTGTCCTGTGACTAGGGAATACGTGGTGACTAAATCAGCTTCCTCAGCCTTGCCATGTGCATCTCTGCTACAGATATAATGATCAAGTTATGTAACTTCCTAGTAAGTGGAAAAAAAAATAGGCGTAGCTAGCTACAGGTGAAGATTTATGGCTATCTTTGCGTTGTACTTTGGTCTGTCAGATAGTATCCAGGCTGAGAAAAATAGTAGTTCAAGCTGTATAATGCAGGATCTGAGAGGCGGAATTCAACGATCTTTTGCAAAACACAATTATTCCACCAATCAATTGTTATCTGTCCATTTTAACTATTCTTAGGGGATACAAACAAGAGATGGCACATTAGGAGGTACCTGACTTCCAGGCAATTAAACAGTAGTTTAAGAAATGCTGCTATGTTCCATCTGAAGGTGAGACTCAGGCTTTTTAGGTTACAAGGTGCTACAACAGTCATTATGGCAGTAATTGTACTAGGAAAAATTGGGATATACAAAATTGATAAACTAAACTGGAGGGCAGTTCCTAATTCACTGAACAGTTTTGAAGATGCCATGATATTTAGGGACATGGAGCATCACATATGCAGTGCCTCTTAAGTGAAGGATAATGATCACTCTTTTTTAAAAAAGAATTAATTTTACGTACCTTAATTGTATGCAGTTGATAGTGTGATACAATGCACTTTCTAACCTTCAGAGGACATATGTAGTTTAAGGCAAGTGATAAGCAGCATTATTACAGAGAATAGCTTCAGGGAATCCATGCCCCTACACTTGCACATCATTAATGATTTTATCTATCTTTTCAAGAGATGTACATCTAGTAGCTGCTTATTCTAGTCCAAGAAATATTGTTCAGAATGATGCCTTAGATTACTAGGCTTTTCATTTACCTTACACAGAA
Source organism: Chauna torquata (assembly GCA_013399475.1). Taxonomy (NCBI): domain Eukaryota; kingdom Metazoa; phylum Chordata; class Aves; order Anseriformes; family Anhimidae; genus Chauna; species Chauna torquata. The sequence goes on from VXAL01016572.1 coordinate 354,322, forward strand.
ACATCCAAAAGGACAATTCCTTTAGACGATTATTTTAAACCTTATTTATATTTTTGAGTATTTACGTGGTGTCAAACAATAACACATTTTTCAGCATTAGAATAAATTGTCATCACTGAAAAACATCTTTGCAAATGATTATATTTCCATTATATAGGTGGGAAACTGAGGCACAAGATGACTACATTACTTAAGTATCACCCAAAAGTCAGTAGCAGAGCTGGAAATGTAAGAACAGACTGAAACTCCAACCATAGTCAATTACTGCTTTCCACTGTATTAGTACAATTAATAAAATTCTGTTACAAAAATCTAATGAAAATATATTATTCAACAGAGTATGTAGAGAACAGTGGAAAGCAATTACTGTGAAGTAGGTGAGAAACTAAATGGGAAAGCTGCCTTTTTTGAAACACATCTTGATCTATCAAGAGAATAGGGATTTGTTCACTTTTCAATCTGTTTAAGTGAATGTCTTCAGTACAGCATTAATGTTGTCTAACATGGCTTAAATTAATTTGCATGAAGTGACTTTGTGCTACTTTTTTGCACTACCCTTTCAAAAATGTGAAAGGTCATATTACAGAGTAAATAATAATATTTAAAAGAAATCCACAAACCTCCATCATTTTCTTTTAAGTTCGCCAGATGCTCCATTTTAGTGACTGTACTGACAATCCTTATGTCAGGTAACAGAATAACACCTCTTTCACTTTCAAATTGTGCAGCTGGTCTAGCAAAGTGGTCCATCCCACTTATTGTAATCTTGGGCTCATTGGCCTGAAACACCATTACATACGCATCGATATCTGGGATGCTAATGCAGACATCTTCACCAAAACACCTGAAAAATACGTTATTCATTAACTGCATGTTACACATTGCACTTCAAAGGTGTGTGGCACTTCCACTGTCCCAAACCCACCTGATGGCTCTCATTCTTTTTTTTATTTTCTCACTTCAGCTTGTTCCATACTTTGACACTGCCACACATAAGGACATGAATCTGTGCCACCATGTGCATAGGCTAGCAGTGACAACAACAGCTCTGGTCCTTTCATCCCCTCCCAAACTCACAACTACTGAAATTACGTAGGGATGGCTTAACAAACAGCTTCATGACAAGCTTGATCTTTAGCAAGGTCACTATGAAAATAATATTGTGATATTTAACTGACATTTAACACAGTAGTGCATAGTTAAAAAAATAAATTTGATGATGACAACTAAGTGTAGTAAACCTAACATTAAATTCTCAAAGTGGTATCTAATGAACATAACAGGGTCATCTTGTCATGTGTAAGTAAAAGGGCCTAACTATCCATTTAAACTGGACCCATCATGAACTCATTCTGGCACCCCCTAGTATTTAGTGTGGCGTACATTCGCATTTTTGTTTGAATCAGCACTGTGCTTTTGAAGTCAATCTCCTCACGCTCTCTACCTTACAGCATCTTGGCACGTATCATGGTCCAGCCTTGGAGCATGCAAACTGAACTCCTTCCAGTGAAACTAAATCAGAAAATGCTCTCTGCAGTGTGGTCAGCCCACAGCACTAGACTAAACCTAGTAAAGAACTGTGCACAGGGTGGATGAGGGATCCTAGCACTAACTGGTTTACTCTCAAAAACTGCTCTCACTGCGCTGCACAACTTGCTGTAACAGAGAGGTACCCCTTAGGGAGCTCAGGAGTGGCATAGGGTTCTTTCACTAAATAGAACTATAAACATTATTGTGGAGGTTCTGTCGTTATTGTTGCATGAATATGGAAGGACACAGAGTTCTGTTTAACACCAGACACCAGTACTTCAGTGATGACAGCCATATAAGGATACAGAGAGACAAAGACTGTTTCAAGCATAGTTACAAATGAAACTCTTCTTGCAGCTATATAGTCTGTTAGAAGTAATAGGCCTCCTTTAAAAAGTCATGGCTCTAAGCATACCAGAAGAAACTATAACTTTTTTTAATGAACAATAAAATAAGAATGCATATGCTGTCCAGTCCAGGTTGTGTGCTCCAGACTATAAACAGAATTCAAGTAAATTATATTCACAAGAGAAGTTTTTTAAAAGGATAATACCAAAGGAAAATCACAAAGTAAATCAGTCTGAAAGTAAATTATATTATTAAGCAAAAAGTATGAATCTCAAAGTATGATTTGGCAATGTAATTTAATTAAAATTCTTCTTTTTACCTGTCTGAAGAAAAAAGTAATTAATTAAAAATATTCCTAATCTAATCAGTGTAACTGAAGTATAACTTACTGGACTTTAGATGAGACTTTGAGACGTCGTATGCCTGCAGTAGGAAACTGTCTAGAGTTGATGTATGAGACCTTTCGGAGAGCTTGATTTATATTCTCAATGTCATCTCCTTCCATGACAAGGACTGACTGGGAAGGGTTGAAGTGATACTGGGGGAAATGCATATAATTAGTATTTAAGGTACCAGGTACAGAGCAGAAAATAAAACATTTTTTTTAAGGAATGTTGCATAGACATAAGTTTAAAATCTAATCATTTAAGAAGAAAATCTTAGTAGGTATTGTTGGCTGAATCCACATATTGTTCCCCCAAAAATGTCTCATGTCAGTCATCTATTTCATATCTTAATAACTACTGTTATAATTAATTGTATAGTAAATTATTCCAGATTTGTTTTATTTTGCCCAGTCTTATTAACTTTGCTGATACTATTTCTGCAGATGTAGAGTTCAAAACTTTAGCTTACTGTCATTATTATTATTACTATATAATTTTTTTTTTAGGTCATACATCTTCCCCATATAGAAATATTGACTTCAACAAGAGTAGTATGCAGAAACATATTTTTCCTGTTTTCTGCTTGTTTTTACTCTGGACTGTCTTTCTGAGATACATTTCCACATGAATGAACAAAACAATTACAACGTTTCCCTCCTACATCTTCATTAATGTCAGACACAATAAAGGGGATTCTCCTGTCTCTTTCTCATGATCAATAAGGGTGTCATGATTTAAGATGTAACTGCTGCCTGCACAAAGCCAGATGCTCATCTGAGCCAACAAACCTTGCAAAGTCAGTGGCTGTTCTTATAGCCCTGATTGTTCTTTAGTCCATTGCACTGAACACAAAACAGTCTTGCTGCCCAAGAAACTTTGCTACTGTATCTGCATAGCAAACAATTGATTTTATCTTCATCATAATTCATCCTGATTCCATTTTTTTTGTCTTTTAATTGGTTCAGCAAAACATCTGCATTGCAGAGAAAAGCAGATTAGCCCCTTGATTAACCCTACTACTGACAGCACAGAACACAAAGAAATGCACAGAACACAAAGAAATGCACCCTTCTCTCACACTGCAAAACTGGATATTAGTTATAGGAGCATATTCTGTAATATACAGACAATGACTGTCTACACTTCCTTACAAAGAGAGAGGTTAAAAAGCAGAGGAGCAAATAAATAGACTGTGAAGAACAAAATGAAACATGGGGTTCTCTGAACACAGAGGACTGCGTTCAAAGCTTGTGCAGGAAGGTCGTAATGCACTGAATGGTATTTTTTAACAAAGAGGAGGACTACCATGAGTCACAGCCTGCATAGACTTCTTTTTTCTATCTGTAAGCTAGCAATAGTAGAGAATAAAATTAGCAAAAGGAGACTCTAGCTAGCTAGTTAACTTAATAGCTCAGCTGCCAGAAGAGCTGGAATGCTGCCAAAGGGACTGGAGAAAGCCCTAGTCTGAGCCATTTTTGTCTTTCTCATTAAAAAAGGCTAAAAATAGTGACAGTTTAGACAGTGTCTCCGAGAGCTGTTACAGATATCTAAAAGTTAGGCTGCAGACAGAAAAAGCCCGGCACTGCTGTATCAGGAACTATATTACAGCTACTTTGCTCTTTCCTAGGTGGCTGAAAGGTGAAGCTTCATGCATCCAAAGTGCCCAGCCGAAATTCCTCTCAGCATCAGTTTGCCAACATTTAATCTGGTAAGTGCCATGCAAATAGCCACACAGAAACATCTGTGCAACTGTGACGTGCTCATGTGAGATCAGGTATGTTTATTTTTGACACGAGAAACTCTTTATTAATTTGCTGTTGAAGGTCAGGTGCCAACTGTTCCACTTTCATCTGAGCTTCTTTTTGTCAGCCCCAATAAGAAACCCTACCACGATCTGTCTCTGACTGCTCCTTTCATTTTTGCCTCCTGCTGTTACACTGACTGCTGATCTGGCTGAGAATGTAAAAATGAAAGTAACTTTAAAGAATGAAGTAACTTTAAAGAAACATTAAGAAAGAAATACAGATGCCTCATCTGTACGTCAGAAAATGAAGATGTTTTGAAGTTTGGTGGAAGAAAGAAAAGGAGGAAAACAATCCCTCATCTTAATTTTTCCCACCTCATTGCTAGTACAGTAAGAAAACCAATCACCTGTGCTGGAGCAGCAGTGGGAGGTATAACGAATTTTTCCAAGCCCCTGAAACAACAGACTGCTCAAATTCTGTCAAATTTCAGAAGGTGACAATAGGGGAGGAATTACTATGGTTTTAAACACCATGCACCAAGTGTATGCTTCTTTAATTCGTGTAAAACCCCAGCAAAGAACTTAGTGGTATGCAAATACACTCAAGATCCAAAAAACCCTAGCTGCTCATTGCATGCATCGTCTTTTTAAAATAGCTTTTACTCATAAGTGTGTCATTTGGCTGGGAGTGGCAACAATGCGAAATTCTTAATGATGTCCTTGGTACGATGAAGAAAAATAAATTACTTGGGGGCGGTGTTTTGCTCATATGTAAAAGCTGGAGCTAACAAAGTTCCTCCTTAATTTTGCACTTTCAATTTACATTTTTACTCTTCTTTTCAGAAACATCAGTTATACTATACCACTATAATTTATCACCTAGATAGATATTGAGTGTATTTTAGGTCAGTCTCCTATCTGGTACACTGAAAAGGTTTAGCTAATAAAATGTAGTATGTGGCACTTCCACTGCATAATTTAGATCAAGTGTTACAGCTCCAACCTCCTCTCCCCTGAAAAACAAAACACCAAATATCCTATGCTGTTTCACAGACTACATAGTCTGCAGCCAAAGTATCTTCCCATTAATTTGAATTTGAAGCTCAGCTCCTTTGGAAGGGTATTGCCACGTGTACAAGGAAATAGCTTAGCTGTGTGTATACATTGTAGGCAGAAGAATATCTGTCATCTAATAACAGTACAGGACAACGTAAAATGCATTTCATGTAAGCACTACAGAACTTATATTCAAGATCCTACAAGTGTATGTAAAAGAACAGAATTTGTCTTACTGAATGCAAAGCAATCTGGCCACTATGTCCATTGAAACAGGATTTCCCTCTGCCTGTTCTCCAATCTTAGAAAAAGTGTTACAGTATCAGTAGTTATATGCATAATGTGGATGGATAATGATGTGTATGCAAATGTAAAATTTGAATTTCTTGACTTTCTGTTGTCCAGTTTTCATGTCCCATAACATTGTTTTCCTCTTGGAATACACCCAGAATTTTTCAGTCCTTCTGCACTGGGACTTCTTTCTGAGTTGCCTCCAGATTATAGATATTCCATTGCTTTAAAGCTATTTGAGATCAAAATTCAGTAATTCTTTGGAACACTGTCTACTTCTGTAAAACTATCAAAGTAAGCATGAGAACATGACCTGGCAATTCTTACAGACTGTGAAATATCAGCAGAACCTTACTTTCTGGGCATCTACCTTTGCAATAACGGAAACATTTTTCCTTGCAGTGTCACAGCTCTTCTACTGTCCCGCTTTTTCTTTGCGTCACTTTATGAGAAATTACATTGCTTTCAGGAGCACATTAGCACTGTGTGTACTCTACCTTGGGCTCTCCACTTCATAAATCAGCTCTAAATTTTTATCAAAGATGATGTCAGTTCATGCCTTACCTTTATTCCTTGGCCAAGACTCTCAAGTGAATTAATATCCAGACCTTCCTTGCAGGCCTGCAAACAGGAAATCACTTTCTGACTCTCAATTTTGCCTGGACGGATAGTAAGACTGGCCAGACTGCCATGGAAATACTGAGCAAACCTGGGCTTGGTGACTTCACCTCCTGCAAGAAAGAGAATATAAAATGATTATTGATACCAATATACAAAACATGCACCTAATAATTCATTTTGTTTTAATGTGCACTTAAAGAATTGAAATCCATTTTAGCCAAGTACTTTTGAAGTCCCAATCATTGTGGTAAGTAGAAGCACTTTGGGGGTTGTTGGATGGTAGTTAGTAGCAGCTTATTTTTAAGATTATTGTCAGTGTTTCTCCAGTATTGTATTCAGGTGTTTACAAAGCTGTGATAACATACTCTGAGATGAAAGATGACTTCCCAAATCTGTGTCCAAGGAAGCAGAGCATTTTCAAAAATGAATTGATGAGATTATTTGAGTGATCAAACATGAATTTCAAAAAACGTTTAAGGCCCAATGTTTATTTATGCAGAAACTGTATTTGCAAGTTTTCTACTACAAGATCTCTTACACAGCCTTTACCTTTCACCTCCAAAAACATACTACCTAACAATCTTAGATGTGTGAAGAGTCATGGCTCTGTGTAAGCAAACTGCCGCACTCTCTACAAACTATTGTCTCTAAGGATATGGTGCAAATTCACAGCATTGACTCCACACCAGTGCATAGCACTATGCTAAAAGGCTTATAGTACCTTACCCAAACCAGCTCTTTTGGTGCTAGACCAGGCCCATCGCTATACATTGCATTCGTCCCTCTAGCAATACTCTATTCAGCCTCACTCTATGCAGCTTCAAAGGAAGACTGATCTTTAGGAGTTGTCAATAAAATGTGATTACATACTGCCTGCACCAGTGATCATAGCATCTAAACTACTCTTGGGATATTTTGTGATTTACTCATCCTCCTTTAGGAGGATTTTTTAGAGCTTGTCTTTTCTGCAAGTGTTAGCTGAATCAGTACATGTGAATTATTGCCTACCTTGAGCCTGAGAGGACCAAGAAAGCCACGCAACAGTGAAGCCATGCAGACTAATTGGATTAGTAGTTGATAAGCTGCTGTAATTTGTAGATAACTCATCTCTACAGTGTTTGTAGCTTTAGTGTCAAATAACCTATTTCTGCCAGGCAAAATAGCTCAAGCTTGAACTTTAACTTGAAGATCTGTGTGTGGAATGGGGTTAGGAATAGAGGATAAAGTGGCAAGTTTACTTTAGGTTGATGTTGCTACCTAAAAGCCTGAAAACCATCTCTTTTAGTCTGTGCAGTATAAGCACAATGAAGAAGACTCAAGTTATTTTATATAGTAAGGGAAATATATACTGGTGTACTGAGAGAAAAGAAAGTGTCTAGGCAGGCTGTTTCTTCACAGAAGCAGCCAATTTTTGTTCTTTTGTGTTAACATTGCAGCACAAACTGCCTCTCTTTTTATCCCAAAGAAAGATCCTCAAAGAGAGATTATTCTTTTCTACTCTTTCATTCGTCTGTCAATTATACAGAAAACTTCCCCTGGGCAGATTTTTTTAGAGGTTTCATAGAAGCTTTCATGTCTGCAACAGCTGAAGTGCAGGATCAGTTCATACTGTAATTTAGGCCTTTTTGATACTTACCAAGACAATTATTTGGTAAATAGGTAGTGCACTAAAGGGACATTAGCTTTTCAGGAAAAATGTTGTTATATTTATGAATTTGCATTGTCTTTAAAAGTACATATTGCCACTAATACAACAGCAACTTATCTGAACAGAAAAAGGTAAGCCAAACTGAAAAAAACAAACAAACAACAACAACAACAAACAAACAAACAAAAAAAGCCCCTCTCCTTGATAAGGAGACAATAACAGATGAGACCTTACAGAAGAAGAGAATCACATTGTGCTTTGAATATTCTCATATCCCTAACAGAATTCTGAAGACAGCAAGTTCTAAGGCTAAAACACCAACACTAATCCTACAGCTTTAAAATTTAGAAACCTACAGTAAATCTGCCAGCAGATCTTAATAGTTCTGACGAGATGCAAAATGAGAAACAGTCTCAGATAAGCTAATGTATTTAAATGTGAAACTAGATTATTAAAATGTATGAAGGAATAGACAAGAAGCTAGAACAAAGAATTAGGTGCTGTGGCTATGCCTGACAGTAGCAAGCAGTGTAAAACAGCTGAAGTGAACCTATAGAGCAGTATGATTGGTGCTTACATCCATGCACAGAAATTTCAGGTTTGGATTTTTTGGGGGGGTTGTTCCTTCATTTAGGACTAATTCTTCTCAGGTGTCATTGACAAAACATTTACTTGTGGTTCAAATGTAGTAGATGCATGGCTGGAGTGCATAGCCAGTTTAGTTTCATCCAGAAGGAATCCAGTTCATGTGCTCTGACAATGGTCCACAGTGTGGACAACAGCAGAGAAGAGGAGATGATCAGGAGATTGTTAGAAGTGCACTCCTGTTCCAAACTGACACACTAATGTGGATGCGCAAACACGGCAGCTCTGTAAGTGGTTATCTTCAGTCTGTGGGTGAAAAATAGCTGGGACAACTGTCTTGTTGTGTCAGTAGAGAAAATCTACAAAACCGTGCCCACAGTTAAAGCAGGGTGATTCAGGCTGGGACAACTGCACCATAACAATGGATAGCAGGGTCTGAAGGGACACTAAGGGATGATCTAGTCTGTCCCCTAGCCCCCAGACAAGATCAGCTGTACTTAACCATTCTTGAGAGATGCCTGAGATGTTCTAAACTCTTCTGAAGACAGTGGCTCCCCAGGCAATCCACTCCATTGATCACTGATCTTTATAGAGTTGAAAGCTAATTCCTAATAGGGAATGAGAACTGTCAAAATGTTACCATATCTTCCCTTTTCCTTTGCCAGGCTAACCAAGGCCTTTCCTTTATCTCTTTCCACCCAAGACTGTAGACTCCAATCATCCCTGTTGCTTTCCCTGGAATTCCTGCTATTATCTGAAGTACTAATTATATAGCCTAGAGGTCTTCGGAGTGTTATGTGTCTTACACAGGACATCCCTGTTAATTCAGGACAGCATGAACACTAGCTTTTTCCGCATGAATAAACATGAGCAATTTTCTATGCACACTTAAAGAGCAAATACTATCTCACACTTTATTAGAAAGCACAGACTGCCAAATAAGCTTTCTATAAGCACCTTTTGCCAGAGTTAGACAAAATGGTATACCTGCCAATTTTATCCTCTAAGGTGAACAGTAGTCATTATACCTGACTCTTATCACAGCACTTGTAATTGTAGTGTGTAGACATTTTCATATTCTTCTACCTCAGCATTTCAGAATCTTCTCAGTTCAATGGGGTATGCTAGCTTGTTGATAGGTTTCAATTATCAGCTATTGAAATTTGTAACTATTGGATTGCAAATAGACAAAATCTGATGCCATAAAACTGGGAAGCAAAAAACGAAACTCACCCTAAAATTGAAGGGATGGCCATAGCCAATGTGCTACAGTCCCATAGTCAAGCTTTGATAAAAGGGATTACTGGGAGTATAGTTTTTCAGTGTCAAAAAAATGCAGGAAGAAAAGATTGTTAGAATAAACTGAAAATCCTCAGCAACTGACTGTTTTACTGCCGTCTGTATCAGTGTTTTATTCATGCTTGGTTCTCCTATATTAGTATGTTTGCATGCCATTTTTCATTCTGCTTCAGCAGTCTAATATTCTTCAAGTATTTGGCCTCAGCTTCTCAGTATGTGCAAGTTTAGCCCAGGATGGCCAACCTCCAAGTTTTAGCTACTCTAAAATTTTTAGTTCCCAAAATTACATGTATATAAAGATGTTTAATCCATCATGAGAATGGTAATTCTGTAGCATATTAAGGGACAGTGTAACTGTAGCTAATGCAGAAGTAGCAACATTTTTACAGAATATTATCCAAATTCTTCTAAAGACTGATACTTTCAAATAGAGATCCCTTGACCCTGAGCATGATACACTTCAGGCCTGTGCACCTCCACATGCAGCTGACAGGCAGCTCAGAGCCACTGACCTCACTGGGCAGGAGGAATGCTCACTTCTGTTGTCCGAATTTGACTTATAACTAAAACCATCACATGCTAAGAAACAACTGACAAAAAGGCATAAGCTACTCCCAACAGCTCTTACTGCTTTGAGACACTTTGAACTTACTTGTTAATTGTGGCACCAAACTCAGCCGAAGCAACAATATTTTTGAGGTAATAAAGAAGACCCAAATATATTACACAAGCCTCTGGAGCAACAACTCAGGGAACAAAGTGGTGCTCCAGTGATGATGATCTTGAGGTAATCCAAGTGTCCTAATTTTTTTCTCTTTCCTAACATCAAGGTGCAGTGAAAAATAAAAGTGTTTTGTAATACAACATCTACCAGTTTCTATCCAGAGTTCAGCCCATCCAGTTAACCTAGATTACCTCAGCAAGTTTCATGGGATTTTTTTGCTCTCAGAGTCTTTTTGTACTTTCTTAGCAGTCCCATACAGGTCAATCAAACGGAACTCAGTCAGCTCCACAAAAATGTTACAGTAGCATCAAGACCTTCATCCTAAGGGAATAAAAAACCCTACTCCTCAACTGCATTACATGTTGTGTTTCACTCAGCTCTATGTTTATTGATTATAATGGATTAAGATGCTGTGAGTGTTAATTCTTGGGGGATACTTAAGAAGTTAAGACTTACTTAAGTGACTAATGTGAACAATAAAGGAAAACATCACCTTCCTTACTGTCAGCCAAGGGGGTTAAGTTGATGTCTACAACGCATGAAAGGCTGAAACAATCTTTTAGAGCAACACTAGTTATTCTCATTACAGACCCGGCATTACAAATCTCAGCTGCTGTTTTTTCCCCTTCCTTCAATGTAAATGCTGTGGTCACCATTACAGTTGTGAGGCAACACAGGCCACAGTGTTATTCAGATCTGGATGATAAAATTGTGCGTTACTTTTTCACCTGACCCAGCCTGCACTTCCACTCCCAAAGTTTGGCAGATGCAGATGGATGAATGTTGGCTTTTTGGCATTAATTCAGTCCTCATAATGGGAAGATGATGTCAACAGGCTGTGGGAGGCATCCAGAGGAACAGTCAACATACATAATTATTCACTCTAAGCTGCTCACTGCTTAGTCATTGTCAAAGCGGTTTGCATCACATTTCTTAGTTGCTAAAATAATAGCTATTTTCTGGACAGGGATTCTTCTTGTTCTATACTGGTTCAGATCTCTTCTGCCTTTTATTAATGCAGGGCAAGCACGACAGCTCTGGCACTAAGGGCAGAGAGACTCATCCCACTAGAACTTTACCCAGGGTCACCCTGATAGAGACTTTCTGAGTTACTTTCCTTTTCTGCTAAGTGTGAATGCTTGAGGGGGTGAACAGGACAGCACACACTCTGACACCAAAACATACAGAAGAGGAAGGGGCTTGCCATGGCCTGCTGGTTTCCCAGTATATAAAAACCATTACAGCAGCCAACTGGGTTATGGTTCCAAGAAAGAGACAGCTGAGGCATAAAGTAAGCACTGGTCTTAGAAGAGGCTGCCAAAATAAAGTGAGGGCTGCTACTGGACTTATCTAGGTAGCTAGGATTACCTGGGATACTAATGTCCCATGCTGTTGGTCTCAGCCTAGGGGCAGGATTAGGCATGGGCACCTCCTACACTGGGTTTCCTCTCCCCAAGAACTTTACAACCCTTTGACTGTTTGTGAGTCTGATTTCTCTCCTGTGCTACTCACAGCTGGTGCCTGTGCTCACACCAAGCCCAGCACCAGAGCACGCTGGAACAGGACACAAGTCAGAGGAGGGGACACACACCAGAAAAGGCCATAGCTGCATCTACACAGTAGCCCTCAGTGGGGAGTGATCAAGCTGCCAATGAAAGCAAGCCTTTACAATATTACTGCATTTGGCATATTCCTCAACAGTCACAAGCACAGGTACGACTGGTGCCTGAAATTTCAAACACAATAGACCAAATGTAGAATTAATCTACTTAATTTCAGATGATGTGTTGCAGATGCATGCTACTTGTGTGCTGATAAACTGAGATTACGCCCTTATACACATGGAAAAAAACAAATGCTTCCAACATACCCTTCACCTTGTCCTAAACAGCCAAAGATCTCTCAGGTAAGTAAAAATTTTGAGGGATGCTGTCATCTAGCAAACACTTTCTGATCCCAGCCACAAGGGGTTCAGTTATATATGACACTGGAGAGTTCAGGGGAAACTGAAGAATTCTCAGGGTTCAGACTTCATGGTGTTAAGGTACATTTATTAATGAACTACAGGTTATTTTCATGAATTTTTTTTTTTTTTAATTTCAGTTTGGGTTGATAAAAAGTGTGACAGAATTTGATTACCATTGAATTTCACAGTCGCATTGTTTTGACATTGGAGATGTAAAGGGCTGTTTTCATTCACATACCAATCTCCAATGCACCGTCATGCCTTTCAATCAAATCAAGTCACTTAATTGAGCTCACAGATCTTCTTTTAGGCCTTTTTGCCCTACCCTAAAAATAAGCAAGTAATTATCAGGGCAGTCTAAGCACAACGAGGTTTTCACTGGAAACAATGGATCAAGAGAATTTCCAACTGAGATGTGATTCTTCTAAGATGTTATAGACTCTGGTTGTACTGAGCCAGATAATTAAGGAATGATCGATTATTCAGGTCCCAACAGAAAGACTGAAGTGAATCTGGGAGCTGCTGCAAGACATTCTGGCTCTGAATGCCTCAGGTCTCAGTCCCAGAATTTATCCCATCTCCTTGTTACAGCAGTTTAGGGAGCTTGTTTAACTCCCTGTCAAGTAGATTGGCTGCTAAACAAGAGAAACCTAACATAGATTTCAGGAGGAGTCACAATTACAGACTCAAGTAAGAAGTTGTAGTGCTATTTGTAATAGCATTCAGCCAGAAATTACTCAGAAAATTACTCATCAAACCTGGCACTGTATCAGTCTGCCTCTGCCCTTGGTAGACATCATAACCTCATGACCTTACACAGACAGCTTTAGGCTTTAAAGCATTGTGTGAAATAGGATAAGTACAGAGAACGCTAAGAGCTACCTGCTCTTAAGTATGCATGTGCTAACTTATCTCTGTGCAGTAGGCCCACAGATCAAAAGCTTTGTATAACTTATGCCATTTAAGATAATTTCTCTCAAGATACGAAAAACACTCTATAATCTCTCACAATTATGCCAATATATATTTGCTGTTCCTAAGGGAACTGGGGAAATGATGACAATCATGGAAAAATGTTACAATTTTATTAACCTTAGAGTAAACCACAGTCTAAGCTATGTTAATGTCGCATGAAGAAAATATATCCCTATTCCTCAGATAACATCCCTGTGGTGTCGCATATTCTCCAGTACAGAAATGCAATTAAATATCTATGTTGAATTACTAACAGATTTGAATATAAATTCAGCTCTCCATGAAAACACCCTCCTAAAATAACCTTTCACATACGTTTGTATTTCTGCTATAGCCAAAACCCCAGTAAAGATCTGTGAAGTGCACTGAAATCTGCTCCATCTTGTTTTTGATGAGAGGAAGAACAACAGAGAGAAAATACAGCTATACTAACAGAAGCATCAGTATACAGACATTCAGCATCACCTTATGTTGAAATCTACCTAGGTGGTCTTGCCTTAGTTTGTCTGCTTGTCTCACTCCACTGATGCCCTGCCTTACTGCAACCTATCTCAGCCTCCAGGGCATCATCCACTGGGGTTAGGATATGCAGAAGGGAGTAATCTTTATCTGTAGAACATCTCCATTTCTGGAGGAGGTCCAACACTTATTAATACAGGCTGCTGCTGCACTGCCCACAGTGCGGCCCTCAGTGATCTGATCTCTCTCCTAATTCTTACCATACTTCTTGCCTTGAATAGTAAGTAGGTTCTCTGACTGCAACATTGTGATTGATATGTCAACAGAGTGCTCAGAAGATAAGGTTATTCCACAGAAGAATTCTATAAAAATTTGGTTTCCAGTCTTAATTAAGGAGAGAGAAAAATGAGAGGAGAATACAAAAGAAAAATAGAATAGAAAACAGAAATTGCTTAGAAAACAGAAATTACAACAGCCTTCTGCTACATTCATGGTAACAGAATTTGTCTGTTGACAGGCTTCTTCTAAAGACCTTCCCCCGCACAACACGGCCAGCATAAATTAATTACAGTGTGAAGCACTCCAGCACTCTAGAATGGGTGGCATTATTAGAAATAATGACTTACAGTTATGGTAAGCTACAGTATAACCTTGTGACAAGTCATCAACTAGCACCACAACTTTCCTGGCAGGACTTTGGGAATGCTACTAAAGAAACAAGCCATTCTGGGAGGGGGAAGGTATGAACTTAAGACCTTACGTTTTCAAAGAAGCCTGGAAGAAATCTATTTGCAGTCTGTGGTACAAAAAAAATGATTAGACTACTAAGTTATGTAATTTGCTCCCTTCTTCTGGCTGCCTTTGCCACTGAATGATTAGCAACAAAGTGATGAGGGTGAGAACATATAAACCTTGGGTTAATGGAAGAAATTTCTTTTTCTGTAAAAGGGTTCATTTGCTATGTCCTCAGATAATCTGAATCAAAAATAATGAACTCAGAGGAGAAGTTACTACGGTAAGATCCTGGAAAGCGCAGCTCCAGGAAAAGCTAACCTTAATTTGTTTGTATTGCTTAGGAGAATGAGACAGAATTGCAAAAGCTAAAAGGGTGAATAAGAACAATCTGGTGGTCAGTCAGGAAGTCTGATTCTATTCTTGCTCTGACGCGGATTTGTTTGAGGTGACCTGAGGAAAATTTGCGTACCCTCTTGATGCTGCACTTCATTCTCATAGAGTGAGAATAATTATAATTCCTTGCCGCAGAACTGTTTTACCTCTTCATTGTTTGGAAAGCTCTCAAGAATCTTGAGCTGGAAGACCTAATCTAAGGGCAAAGCATTATTTTTTATTGCTACAGTAGAAGAGTTTTATATGGACAGTGCTTCTCTGTCATGGAAAGTAAATTCTGATGGCCAGATTAACAATTAATCAAAAGCATTGTCTCTAATAAGTACATCCAATACGTGCGCCACAATGTCACAACTGTCCTAGTTGTCACAGGCCATACATGACACCCTAGTCTCAGCGGCTCTGAAGGACTCATCAGCCACAGACCTTGGTGCAGTATCAGAGCATAGGCAGCAGAACCAAATTCCTATTTTAACATAACAACAACGCCTACCCAAACTCTCACCCAACTCTAATTACTTTTAAAGAAGACAGGGAAAAAAAGACATCTGACATGTAGTTTGCTATACCTTTCATACAGTATTGCATAATAATCACTGCTGTACTATTGTTACAACTGTTAAATGTTTTTTGTTTTTAATTATCTTCCTCCAGATAGCACACCATATAGTGCATATAGAATCTGTTCAGAAAGGCCAGCAATTTCACATGCATCAAGTTAAGTTTGGTTACATGATTTTTAAGATGTTAAAATTGGATACTAATTTTTATGTTGGCCTTGGTATGTTTTGACATTTCAGTGGTTTATTTGTCTGTCAGTTTAAGGATGCTATTAATTCATTATTACTTAAGTATGGTTCAGTGAAGAAACAACAGGTGCCAACTGTTTATTTTGAAAACTCTCTTTGAGTGCATTCTTTTCCTGAAGTGCCATACTCTGCCTTTCTGGAGTGCCCTGAAATGAGAGCAGAAGCTGAGCCTTGAGGAGCAATCTGCGAACCAGATTGGAATAGAACCCTAAATTAATGCAGTAGCTCTGCCTAGATCTTCCCCTGTAATGAACTCCCTGAGAAAAAGGACAAAGGCTTTTAAATTATAAAAAATAGACGACTATATGAGAATAACATCCAGAATACCTAATTTTAAGTCGAGAAAATTCATATTGATAATGTCAAAATAAAATGTAAGAAGACATTTGTACAACTTTCCTCATGCCCAATGAGTCAAAGCTGGAAACTAGCTGCTAGGCTTGGTTTTAGGTAAGTCAGTGACTTCCTGGGTTGCATTAAACTTTACCCAGTCCCTGACAGACCCTAGTAAAGTTCTATTCTGTCACCTTTAAAGTCTTGCTCTCAGCTTTTTCAGCCAAAAAGAAACTTTATGTAAATTGAATTGGTATCTGTCAACTATTTGTCCCGGTTAGCTACTTGCTAAAACGAAGTCCTGGTTTGTGAACCATTTGATAGGTGTTTCACCACGTATTTTTAGTTATAAAAAGGAACAGGATTGCCTTAGATTCTTAGCACCTTAGAATAAAATTAAATGTATTCTGTTATATATTCAACGTTAATGGAACACTCCAATAGATGTAAAATTCACCCTTTAGAGACGGAAGCCTGCAAATACCAGTTAGGCAAGATCAGTGGATCAGGGTATACTCTTGTATAAATACATAGGATTAGCGTCATGCTGATTAGCTAGCTATCATAATATTATCTGAGTGATCAATATTCAAAACTTAGCGACTCTTGTTTTTAGGACTAGTGTGGCTTTATTCTGCATGTTGTCATCAAAGTAAAGATTTTATCTTTACCCCCAAGGTGTTCATAATCTAACAGCTGGACTTGCTTCTAGTACTATTTACACTGAATAGCTCTGACATGCATAAGATGTCCAAATTTTGCAAATAAAATATTGTAAATGTGCAGAGATCAAACTAGCAAACAAGGTATCAAGAAGAGTGAACCAACATTAAAGAGTGGGGAAGAAATCTGTGCTGAAGCATTTTTTCCTAATTGTACCGTTTGCTTCACTTTGTACTTTGTTATTGTCTTAAGTGAAAAGAAGACAGCACACAACAGAAGATCAACATGCAAGGGTAATGAGAACTTTACAAGTGCAGATGAGCAGAAAAAGAGGACTGCTTCAAGTGTAAAGCAGAGAACAGAAAAGGAAACAGAGATGCCAGTCATATAAGAACGAGACAAAAGAATGAGAAAGGGGGTATTATAAAGGTAGAAATGAGGAAAAACTAATATTTAAGTGAAGGTCCGTACAAGTATGGCTCTGGGGATGAGACTTTTGGCTCTCACTTTTACATCTGGTCTGTAACAGAGTGAATTGATTATATTAGTGTACTGGTGATGTACATCCTATGTGAAGAGTGCAGGATTGGGCCACGAGTAGTGAAAGTAACAGAAATCTGATGCAGAGATTGAAAGGAGGAGATAGGTGGAGTTGCAGGAGCAGATCAAGTTCTTTAGATAGTTTGTTTAAAGTTGGAGACCAAGGAAAGAAATTAAAAATAGTGAAGGCAAAAGAAGAAGAAGATAATCTTTCATATTAAATATACAAACTGGATTCAACACTTCTTTAGATGATGGAAATGCAAAGCCTGCTAATGTCCTATCTGTTTTATCCTTGGACTCAATTAATTATTAACTCTGGATTTACTTCTGTTTTTATACCATAGTAACTCATTTACTATGCAAGCAGCAAGACCAATGAAACTCTTTGTTTTTAATTCAGAATTCTACTATCTGGTGTCATATTACCTTGCCAGCAAGCACCGACTGTCAGCTGCATGGCTATGTGGGAAGGGTGGATAGGCCAATCGTTGGTCACAAGGTAAGGTTCATATGTTGTTCCATCCATGTATAAGGTAACAACGGGGAACTCAACATTGACAATATAGTAATGCCATTCTTTATCACAAATCTGAAAGACAGAATGCAAGAGAAAAAATTAATTAGCACATAAGTCTGGTGACTAACTGTCATATCCCATACATTTTTGTAATTGTATTGTTTCCAAATTCCACTCATAGAAAAAAATAATGTTATTGCAATTTATACATCGTTAAAATTAATGAAAGCGTAAAACAGTGGTCATAAATACTTATGTTATACATGCAGAATGTATTTGATAAACAGAGGCATTTTAAAGCATACTCTTCAAGAACAAGGCATGGATGAAACAGAAAAATCAGAAAATTCAGTATTTGCTCTGTATTTTCACATTTGTTAATACATAAGATCAGTTTCCTGATGTCTATATTGACTTGAGAACACAAAACTGCATGTAAGAAGTGCATACTTGGGACATTTTGACAGTTACTAGGGATCCTTATTAGCTTCAAATTAAGAAAATACGTAGCATTTAGACACTAGATTGATGAATTATTACCAATGGTTTGATTCAATTGCCATTATTACCTATTGCATTAGTATTTAGCAAGTCTTGCTCAATGCATCAGGACCTGCACTGTACTAGAAAGATCTCTGACATGCTCTGTACACACATACATGAACTCAGTTCAAGTAGTCCGTCTTCCTGATTTGAGCAGGCAACCCAAATCTTCTCCGTGCTTCCTGTTTTAGTCTGGAGATTTTTCCCAGATGTTCTGCAAATGAGGACCTATATGGTTTCACTGATATACATCAGTTTTGATAAGCAACAGCCACAGTTGCACCATACTTTCAAGGTGAGTATATCAGTGTCAAATTCACATGAATTTCTAAGCTGGACAACTAGGGATTACTGCAAGATTGTCAAATTCTGTTTTAGTTCAGAAATATACAACCAGCTGAAGCAGTGCCTCTGAAGACAGAAATCTAGTGTGAAAATACCAATGCCTGCCCAATTCTTTTTTCCTTTGTTGTATCTTTCAGATTTAAAAGTTCAAAGAAATAAATCACAGCAAATTGGTAGGATGGGGGGGTGTTTTTACAAATAAGGCAATAGTTACAGTCTTCCTACTTTCAGTTCTGCAGAGATGCTTGTTTTGATATATTAAGAAACTGAGGTGCTTGAATGCAGGTATCCTTGCTGTTTCATAGAGGCAAGCAGAAAAGTGACGTTTAAGCATAGCACTGTCCTTGGCCAGGTTAAGTGCCATCTGCTGCAGTATCTGCCCTTTGAAATCAAAAGCTAATGTTTTGTACCCAAAGACATTTCAACAAGAACTTAATCACTTCTATTTCAAACGGATACATTTATTACTGCAGACATCACTGCTCCACAGCAAGAGATAAATGCAGCAAAGGGGCTGCTAGAGTCTTCCTGGTGTAAGCAGTAGGCAGCACAAATGTTTTCTGAAGGTTAAATGAACTGAAACCAAAAGTAAATAAAGTGGAAGACTGAAAACTTTATTGAACAAACAGCAATCACGAATACTATTATGCAGTCCTCCCTTTCAAGGAAAAATGGCTTGCCAAGTTTCCTGACCTGATCATTAGACTGTAATGCATCATAGCCCCATGTCAAACATTTTATATAAAACAAAATGAATGATGTGCCAGAGTTTGAGAGACCTTGCGTGATAAAAGCTACAGAGGTTAATATTTCACATTTTTCAGAGAACTGTCTCAGAGCATTTCTTTTTTGCAACCCTAAACTGCATCAGTTGGAATGTACCAACTGATTAAATTAAACTGTACCACCATTAAATGCGCGAGCAGTCCTCATATTTAACCAAAGCAAGAGCACTTTAATATGGCAACAACAGACATTTTGGGCCATCATATACATAAAAAGCATGGTAGTGTGTAGCTAGTTTGATTACTCTAGTGAATGACCAATAAGGCAGTTACATTTTTCTGAAGAAAATGCTGTCTGGAAACACAAGATTATATAATCACCACAATTCAAGAGTCCAGCAGCAGGTCTCCAGTGCTTCCAAGAAAAATGCAGGTGTCCAGCTGCAGATGTCCACAGTCGACAAACTACTTACTGACCTTTATTTTTTCTGATACATTCTGGAACATAAGGTACAGCAATTCTAGACAGTTTGGTAAAGTCCTCAAATCATCACTTGTATGTTTTTCCTTAAATTTCAACACATAAATACACCAAGTTTTTTTAAGGGAATTTAGGCACTTAAAATCTCAGCTTGGTGCCTACTGAGATTTCAAAAGCACCCAAGCTGCTTAGGTTCTTAATTTTCACATGACTGCATGACAGCTTAGGTACTCAGACACAAGTACATTCCACCAAACTCTTTAAGGATCTGTACTGGGTCCCAGTGTAAAAACAAATATTCTACAAGGCAGCAATAGAATTATTTAAAAACTCTGGAATACATCCCAGCCACTCAGCAGCAGGTACTATTTCATGCCTAGCTATTTCAATGGCAACAAAATAATGAAATAAGTAATTGTGGAGTGTAATTTGTTATAATGTCATTTCAGACACCTTCTTCACCTTAACACAGGAAGCCAATTTTTCCCCTGCATGCATTCCACAGTGGCGACAGAATGTAATGATTGCAGTGAAGCCATGAAAATAAAATGATAAAATATACTAGTTTGGCAAAGAAATTGTAATCATCTCACGTAAGAACTGTATAAAAAAAATCTGATTTATAAAGCTATCCTAATGAGATAAAATTACAGATGAGCAGGCTTGGCTTACAAAGATTGCTGGATCACTAGGCTCGTCTAATCACTTTATGATGTCAGTCTGACTCTAAAATATATTAATCAAATCACAGTGAACTAACTAGCTTGAAGTCTCAGTGATGACTACATGCCATTACAACACTGGAATATGCTTTCATGAAATAGAGGAAAACACACACAGTATAGTCTATAAAGTAAGTTTCTCAAGACATGAAAGCTCTTAGCATCTTCTGATGAAGTTGAAGAATATTCTGTTTTATATTGGAATGCTTAGGAATGGGCTGAAACCAGAACACTTTGGTCTGAGAAGCACATGGCGGTTAGAAAGAGACTTCCTTGGTCTGCAAAATGTCTCTTTTTTATGGCTTTATACATAAGGGCCAGACATGCACACATGAGAACATGTCCTTTACAGCTTAAAGATTTTTTTTTAGCCTTGCTTAGCTCACCTGAGGCATACTCATGCAAAATGGATCATTGACATGTTTGGCTAGATACACAGAGAACCTGTACTTCAAGAAATGTCCCAGTGCCTCAGTTCAACAGCGAACACCGTGCATATTCGCAAACCTCTGACTAACTTCCTAAAAGACCAGTTTGCCAGTTATGTTCAGCAGACAGCTGAGTGTGGCCACACAAAGAGCTCTGCACATCCTGTCAGTACTACTCAGTGCGTGTTTTGGGTCTCTCTTTAGAGCTGAGAAAGCAGTTGTTACTTCCATTACTTCTATCAAATGTATAAGGCTTTTTTATTTTAGGTTTACGCTCCTTTCACAGAAAGATTAGATGTTCTATATTTATACCAGCTTTGATGAGAAGTAAAAGGCTAGAGAGTCTAGAGAATACAATAATCTGTGCATTCATTTCAGGTCTGCAGCTACTGGCTACTCCAATGGAGTGCACAAAGTGCACAGTTTCTAGTATGGAGGTACTCATAACTACGTAACATTAATGCAAGTCCTCCTCCAAATTAGCTTCAAGCTTTTGGAGAAGCTATACTGAGGTGGAGGCAGAACAAACTCTGGATTAGCAAGGCCTCTTTGAAAACTTGCTATCCCCTACCCCACAGACAGTGTCATTTCCTTTAGTCCACTCTCATTTACCTAGTACCAGCTTCCCAGTACTTCTGTTTATTGCTGACTACTAATGTGAGCTGGAAGGGAAACAGAACTGCTTCGCAAAACAGATTTTTAAAATTCCTTATTAGAAATAAACTATCCCAAATCATAAATTCTCTGTGGTGAAAAAATCCCAAATTACTGTTTTTCATCAATCATGGTATTTCACTGTGAACATATTTTAGACATAAATGAGAAAACTAAAACAAACAAAGAAATAAGGTGAAGAGAGAAACTAACACTTTCATTTAAAAATGCAGAAATACTTTCAACCCAGCTGGAGCACTTTCCCATCTTTTCTTTCATTGTGATTAGGGTAGCGTCAGCATAGTGGTAAACACTTCGAGTTAACTAAGTTGTATTCTCTGAAAGAATTTTCCATTTCAAGTATTTGCAAGCAGCAACAGAGGAATTTATCCTCTAGGTAATCCCTCATTCTGACATCTCTGATACGCTGCCCTCCCATCTGGCTTTCAATTATTTCTCTTTCCACATGCTCCTATTTTCAGTATTTTATCTTTTTTACTTACATAGCATTTAATCTATTATAGTGCCTTAAATATTAATTGATATGAAAACAAAAAAAATATTATTGGAGTTCTTTTGATTTTGTTGTGTGTTTCCCCCTTTCTTTTGTTTTCGCTAAAATATGTTGCTTACAAACTGGTCAGCTAGCTGGCTCAAGTGCTTTCACTTACTCTCATGCAAATTATGCTTAATTACCGTCTTAATAACTAATTCAAGTTTAAATAGTAGCACACCAAAAGACCCTATCTAGTATATTCTGCAAAAGCAAACCCTAAGCTAGGTCAGAACATCGGCAGTGTTGTGATGGTGCCCATGCCCAAAGGTCGCACGCCAACGGAAATGCTGATGGCACTAGTGCATCTCCTCAGAGGGACACGCTGAGCTGTATAGTTGGGCTGAAGAAGAAGCTAACTACTGACAGGGACTTCTGCGCTAAAAGCTTGAAAATAAGGTGGTTAGTTAAGAAGAGTGCAGTAGTCACTGCAAACAGCTGAGCTGGTGAGACCAATCCGAGATGTGCTTTCATTTCTGTCAGAGACTGGCGATGTTTTAAATCTGCAAACACAGAGCTTAACTTCTTGAAAGTGAATAAAAGATATACACAGAAATTGCAAAGGTGTTCAATTCTCCTACTCCCTTTTCCTTTTTATGGACAAATTCTATGTATGATTTCCATTAAACTTTAACCTTTGAATAAATTAATTCACTTCTACAATTGTATTTTTATCAACAGAGATGACTTTTATTGAAAACAGTGTGCACTGTTGTTTCTTCAACCGAATCCTGCCTGAACTGATGCACATCTGCTAGAGTGTCACTCCAGGATGTAGTGGCCTTTCATGGCTCTGAGACCATGGAGCACTTCACTAGCAGTCTTTGCTTTATCACAGATGAATGCTGTGTCCTTTCAATAAAACTATTTTCTGCTGTTTGGTAGTATTTCAATGAGTAAACCAATTTATTTAGGCCACTCTATAATCAAGGCTATAGTGGAGAAGGCTAGCATTTATAGCAAAAACCTTAACACTGGAATAGTTTCCTTATTTGCAAGCATGTCACTGTAGAGTCGACGGAGGTCATCATAGTGAAAACTTTGTAAACATGCAGAGACAACTGAGGATCTGCATTTTTATTTCATTTCACTAGCAGAGACAACAAACGCAGGGAATCTCCCTTTGATCTTATGCTTAAAGGCTTTAGCATTATCCGCTCAGTTACAGCACCCAGATCAAACTCTCTGCCCTGTTCTGAAAGCAACCCCACGCTTTGTAAATCTGCTTCAAAGCATGGTACCCCTTACCCCTGTTCAGAATACAGAACACAGATGATATTTGAATGCGGATAGGGATATTATTTTGAGATTAAAAAGAACTACCACATTTTTCTTTCCATCTCTAAAATAATCCTTTCTGAAAGAGCTTTTAAAAAATTTACAAATTTTGGCATTCATCTTTTTTGTTGGTGACAGCAAATAGACCTTTAAATGGTTCCAATGTATTTGGATATAAACAAAATCATATTTTTGTAGTACTGAGCAGAACGCACTGTATTGAATACAAACAAGGGGCTCAAAAGTAACCAATTTAAAGTTTCTGAAAGACAGTTTCATTGCATCTTTCACAAGGACTTAAGGACTAATGCTGCTGTAAGAAAGAAAGCCTGAAAAAGAAAAATAATCAATTAATTTGGAAACATGTGGCAGTGGATTTCCAGCAAAAGCTAAAAAGTTACATGCATTTGCATGTGTTGGATTTTTTTTTTTTTCAGAAAAATGCTGTACATTTACATATGTCAAACGAAAATAAAATTTTACAAGAGCTGTAGGCAGTCTGTTAATTATGCACAATGTTACTGAGTTTTGCATGAAGGCAGTCCAAGGGTGAGCATGGAAAAGGCTTTCTCCTGTCCCACTCTGGGGTTTATGGCTGTTGTCTCTGATGAATGGGAACTTTAAAGACATTGCATGAGCTTTTAACTCTTACTTCAGAAACTCATCTAGAATCTTAATTGTTTTCCTATTGTGAGTCCTCATCCACAAACTTCTACTATCAAGGCATGTTAGTTTAAAAAAAAAAAAAGAATATATCTTGAGGCATTGCTTTTGCTATAATTCTGATGCTCTCTTGAGTTTTTCTAATACGTCTTTGACTTAAATTCAATAGCAGAGCTACCTGCAAAAGATGATTGTGTGATACAGGGAAATAAGTTACAATTGACTTTTATCTCTTTTCTCATTGTCTATAAGAACCTTATGATTTTCTTGTGTTTTTGTTTTGTTTTATTCTTCCACCACCACCACCAAAAGATAAACTGCTAAAAATAGCCTAGTGCAGACTGCAAGTATGTAATCTGGTATACAGATACTCAGTATTCAGGATGTGCTTACTTCATTGAATACCTAGGATACATGCTGCTTTTCTGTTTTGTAATACAATGAACGAAAATGTATTTCTGGTGTGAATATGCAGGCTTTATAGTCAGAGTTTGCTTTTTTGAGAATCAACAGATACACACTTAAAGTTGGCATTGTCCTACAGTATAATCTGCCAGTTTATTCATTTTGGGGAAGAGCTATTGAAAATGAACAAAAGCAAAGTGCAAACACAGACTAATCAAATTCATCCAGTAATATAAATTGTTATGTCTTGAAGTATTATTTATTCTACCCCAGTAATAGGCTCTGTGCATTAGCACTTATCGGCCTGTTCTCCCTCTGCCGTTAAATTTTAACATCCAGATATTTGCCATGTATGTTGGCTTTATTTAATCTAAGCACTGCTGAAATTTAAACATCTCAGGAAAAGGGTCAGTGTATTCTTGACCACTAAGCGGAGCTGTTCAGATTGCAAATATGTCCCTAATAAATCCACAACCTCTTCAGAAAATTTTAAATAATGCTCTGCAATATTCATATTATGGACTGGATTTTTTAAAAATAATTTCTCTGGGTTTCCCTTTCTACATTTATTCTTTAGCAGCTCGCTCACATTACACTTTTTTTTTCAGTCTGTAAAATCAATATGCCCTGCCTCTGAACTGGCAATAGATACAGTATGTATGTAGTAGTTAAGGCAGGACGGAAGAAAATACACTGTATGTAGGAAAAGAAGGAATCGATATACTCCCACCAGTTAACTTAACAGGTGATGGATCGTAAAGCGGCCTCACAATCTACAAGTTCAGTGTTTTTTTCTGTAAGAATACTGTTGCAGACTTATACTCCACATAAAACTTGCAGTTTGAATCTTAGCTTGTATAGCCCTGCTCAAATTTGATCACATAGCATCTCTGAACAAGTTCAGACATTCTGACAGCTGGTGGCAGGCAGTGAAGGGGGAAAAAAAAAAAACAAAACGGATTGCTTTGCTCTGGACCAGTGCTTACAAGACCAGAGCATTGCCCCTCTTCCAGCTGTTAGCAGTACTGGTTGTTACATGGAGTAATTTTTACTCCTTTGTGAGGAAGCTTATCCATGGTTACTATCTGTATCGAAAGCTGGATTTCTCTAATACATATGCTGATGTTATATCAGCTTCATATACGGGAGTGGATTTGGAAAATGAAATAAACATTCTTCTACATTTGTTTTAAATTTATTGCTTAGAACCAGCTCTCAGAGACCTTAATACAGTGTATCTTCTGATACTTGCATTTTATTGCCACGTAATTCTGAAATTGTAAAGGAATGCATATGACCAGTCCTAGAATAAAGGAGATTGAACATTGTACAAATTAATCCCTTCTTTCTGGAACCTCATCTAAGTGTCAGAGGAAGATTACTGTGAGAAGGTGGCAAAAGTGAGACTTTTCTGCTCCTTATGCAACTCTTAAGCAAGTTACTGCTTCTTCATAGAACTTTCACTGAGGAAACTAGAATGCAGCTTGTGTTCCCTACCTTTGGTTGCATATATAAAAGGAAGAGAAACCTCCTAGAGTTATATTAAGGTGGGCAAGAGCCACAGGAATTCTCAAGGCTCTATGAACAGTGGAGCAAGTCTGAGCTCCTAAAAGAGTCACCAAAGTTATAGACAGACAATCTGAAACCTTGACAACAATGGCCCTAAAATTCCCTTTAGATGTCACTACACTGACACCTTATTCAGGAAGCTAAGCAAAGCAGAAAACATCTTCCATGACCTTATATTTTGAAAAAGAGGAACTAAAGGTGAAGGGGAAGCACTTCTTTGCCCTTATCATCTCACTAATTGAAAAGATAATGCAGTTTAATGTTGATTTTATGAAATGGTATTTTGCATAGCTTATGAAACAAGTACTTCAATATAAACTATTCAGTACAGAGTATAAAACTAACGGGTTTTCTGATGTACCTTGCTCAAGTAAATGCTGTATGCAAATAAGTACCTATCTAATCACTGTCTTTCCAAACTGATATTCTCAACTGTTTACTCACTGTCTGGCACATGGTTTTTCTTCTGCTTAATGTTTATACAATTTAGATATTTACTTTCTCTTAAAAAAAAAAAAAAACAACAAGTTTTCACAGATGGTGTAGGAAACAACCCTAAGATTTGTCTGCTATCCTTAAGAAAATATTAGTAGATTATGTTATTAGAATACCTTGAGTTCTGATACTTATTGTGCAGTATGACTTACCTGACATGTCAAACAGTAAAGCGTGTATGTTCATTATATCATTCAGAAAATTTGGTGAAAGAAGTACCATCTTCTAACAAATTTTTGCTATTAAGAACTACCCCAGGAACGCTAATTGCTCCAAAACTAATTCCTGAAAATACAGTTACATAACATGCTTGTCAAGTATTCTTCTTTATAGTTACTGATGTTCATATAGGAAATGCCTTGTTGTGTTTTACCAGAAATGCCTATTTACCCTGTAGTGACAAATAAAAGTAGGTCCTTTCCCTCTCTCTTCAGCCCTTTTCCCTCCATGTACATTCAAATGAATGTAGAAGGAAGAGCAAGCACTTAAAAGAGGTGAGTCTGTATTTAGGGCCAGACTTACAGATGTAAGACATGGTTTGATCTTTGATTTTCCTGAGATAAAAAACTGAATCTAGCAGAACTTTGTAGTGTATTTTACTTTGAGGTTGACTGAAACAGCAAATATCTTTCATCTCAAAGAAGAGGATGAATAAAAACACTGCAGTCACCCTGTGGCAACTGGGGCAAATATTTTATTACTGTGATTAAGTTTTAGTCTGAATTGTGTATCATCCTCAATTCAAAAGAGCCAAGTACATTGATCTGCCTTTGAGTCTTCCAAGATCTGTTATCTGGTTCTCTCTAAACAACCTGCCCCGTATGC
Organism: Chauna torquata; assembly: GCA_013399475.1. Lineage (NCBI taxonomy): Eukaryota > Metazoa > Chordata > Aves > Anseriformes > Anhimidae > Chauna > Chauna torquata. The sequence goes on from VXAL01016572.1 coordinate 381,633, forward strand.
TAAAGAGGGGATGTTAATTGTAGCATTGACCTCTTTGCTAGATAGATTCTCTGAGTATTGACCTCTTTGCTAGATAGATTCTCTGAGTCTCCATCATGCTGTTGGCATTCTGTCAGGTTAAGTAGATCGCTGTCTTTCACCACTGTATTCTGTGCCCTCTTTGGTACTCAAAATATCTGCTCTATTACTGCACTACTTAATGAAGCCAACTTTATTCCAACCACATATGACACTTGAGTCATCTGGAAACAAACTTTCAGAGTATAAATAATGAGAAATTAAAAAGGAATTAAAAAATTGAATGGTAAACCTCTATTCATTTACTAAAGAAAAAGAATGGAGAAAAAGAAAAAAGACATCTCATAGCTTCTCATTTTACAGTCTCCTGATTGGATCTTGTATGATATTACTGCTGGCCCTTGTCCTTAAGAAAGCATTCCATTTTGAAATATATCTGATTGTTTACCTGGATAGATCCTTCTCCTGTCTTACTCTGAGAAGAGACTAGAATACCTGTCATACCTAAGTATCATACCTAAAGACTTTTACGTTAATGTGAGACTGAGAGATGAGTGAGTGGGAAAGGGTAATTTAAAAAAGATCAGTAGTTCCATACTTCCTAGCTTTTAGTTAAAAATATATATGTATGTATCTATGTATAATATATATAAATATGCCTAGGCATACATACACACAGACTTTGTTTTTCTGTATTACAACCTAGAATCAAATAAATTTGAAAACAGATTTGCAGAGCAGTTATGGATTTCCAGTATTTTCAAATAAGAAGATAATATTGTTGTCATAATGTCAACATGGTATAATCACTAAAAATGAATAAATCCCAAACAGCTTATAAAATCAATGAGAATATTTTCTTAGACCAATTTGCAGTATTCTACTGGTAGTCTCTTATTCTAGTTGTAAAGACTTCAGGGTACTTTCACAGCATGTATCAGAACAGATCAATTTAAAAACTCCTAAAAAAAAAAAAAAAAGATATACAAAAAGAAGTGATCCAAACAGCATCCAAAGATATAAAAAAAAAAAATTCTGAAAATATTAAGCAACTGAATTACACTGAAACTGAAAATAAGTTATTGAAGTGAAAGATAACTAACAAAACTCTTAACTATAATATTAAATAAAATTGTTGTTGATATTCCTTCACTTACCTAATAACAAAGTCTTAGTAGTTAACATAACGTGAAGTAATTTGTATAAGTTGTAATGATCCCATAAGAAATAATCACAGGATTATGAAGTAACATTGATTATTTCTCACTGGTAACTAAATTTTTCCTGATCATTAAGCTTTGTCTCTCTGACCCTCTTGCCCTCAAGTAAGCAAACCTTGTGAATTGCAATTTGAACCTGGTGTTATGAATTGGGCCCCTCCTCTTTCCGGGCATTCTAGGCTGGTGGGGGTTCTGGTCTTTGAATGAGAGTACATAGTGAGTGCAATTGAAGTAGCACCCTGTTTCAGAAGCAATACTCCCTACTCATTAGGCTGTCTGAAGTCATTGCCCAGTGAGGAGGCAATACTGATTTCAGCAGAAGTTAGTAAGCCAGGACGCGAGTAGATCAGGTAAACAAGCATTTAGCAACTTTCTCTGGTATGGTGTAAGTACCTTTTAAAAAGGGTTCCATTTTGGTTGCTCTTTGATCTTATAATACTCATTACTTTTAACAGAGAGCTTTACTGAACAGTAACTCAGCCTGGTAGAGTTATTTTCCTTTTTTCCTTTTTTTTTTCTTTCCCTTTTTTCTAATAATTAACACCACTTACTTAATCAATGAACTAACAAAAGGCAGAGTACCCTGATGTAAGTGGGCTGTGAGGTCAAACAGCACTCAGTAGTCCAACTGTTTGTCAAAATTAGTGATCTCAAAGGAATATTAAATAACTGTTTTCAGCCTTCTGAAGGAAGAAGAGTCTACTAGATATCAGAAAATGTTCACCACACAAAAAAGTCCCCAGGCATCTGACTTTCTTCTTAGCATTTTAGGAAGTATTCCTTTAGGAGTGACTAAAAATTTTGAAATCTTTAGATCTTTAGACGAATACAACTCTTCCATACATTCATTCATTTCTATGTGCATTCTATGTGGAAAAAGTTCCCAAAACAACATAAAACATAACAGGGTAGAAAATTAAAAGAACCCATACTGAATACTCAAAATTCACTCTGCACCTTAGTATCACAGCAAGCTGTGAGTTCAAAGTCAATTTCGTTGCTTAATTATGCATACTGGCTTTTCCTTCAAACTAGTTTTCCAAATGTTATACAGCATACATTTGAGATATAGACAGTAACCAGTTGAGATTTGATGTCTGATGTTCCTAATATCACAAAACTTCTGTAAATCTCAAAAGAACTACTCAAAATTTTTCAATAGATCACTAGCTGAATGATTCCATACCTCTTAAAATCCCATGTCCTTAATAAACCAAATAAATTTTTTTAGGAATACTCAGATGAATTTTTTTGAGTTGCGTATTCATTCATCAACATAGCAGGAAACTTAAAAGGTGAGTAAATTATATGTCTATCAGTGTATATCGAAAGTAGATAAATTCAATTGTCAACACCTGAAGTAGATGCTTTCTATTTAGCTTTTCATACTCAACTATACTATGACTGATGACTATGACCAGTTCTCTGCTTTTTAATCTGAGTGATGATATTTTTGACCCAAATACTTTACAATTTCTTCTCTCTTATCTTTATGGATCATAAAAATAAATATACAGGCTACAAGCTGCTTGGGGCTAGAGGAGAGGGCAGTAATTTAATTTACCTAATTTAGATGTTAAAGTTGGGTGTGAATTTTAAGTGTCTCCTCTTCATAAAACAGGCATCTGCTTCCAAAACATTTTCCATTTTAAAGGGAGACAGTTACTCTGACAATCTTTGTAAGGTGCTCTGAGATATAGCAGTGAATAAGATGTTTACTTCCAGACAATACCAGCATTCCACACATGAGATACTTGCATATATAAAATAAAATTTTCAGGGATGATGCAAAGAACTTGGCTTCTGAAATGCAGCGTGATCACTGTCAGCATGGATTTGTCCTTTGAAATCTACTGCTGCAGAGAGCAGGAAAAGAATGGGAAGAAAGAGGCATTATACCTCCCACCATGAAATGCTGCAGATTGTCAGCCTCAATAAAATGCTTCCTTGGTCCTATCAGGGTTGGAAACTGTTTCTTTCTAAACGGAAAGAGCCATCAATATTCAGAGATGAATGCACTTCCTACCTAATAATGAAACATGGTAACAATTTTTTTTAAAGATCAAATTGAATCAAAACCTTATGTAACTGAATCTGAGGACTAATAATAATAATAATAAAAACCAACAACAAAAAACAACAAGAGCCTAGCTGGAATAAATACTACAAGCTTAATTTTCTTCCTCCTACTTTTAAGGGCTTATATAATATATTTATATCCCAGATACTACATTATGAGTTATCAGTATGAATTTTCTGCTAAACATCTCTTAAATTCAAATTACAGAAAATACTATAAATGTTACATATCCTATATATATGTCTATATATATGATCAGAGATTAAAGAAAGCAAAGACTTGGGGAGATAATGTCTTTTTGAGAATTATTCATACACTGAACATATTGTTACCACTTAACAAATAAGAGTAATATTAAGGAAAAAAAATGAAAACCAGCAGATCCTTTGACCTCCTACTTAACTGAAATAGCCCAAATATCTCATTTGTTTTGTAGTCTGAAATCTGGAATCTGATTGATATTATTTGATTGAAGCTTTCAAGTCAATTTTTGAATGTTGACAAATTCCTTTACAAACCATGAAGCTGTTTTGTTTTCAAAAGGTACACATTCTGATCATGAATACATCAATGAGAAGTGACCAAGGTAGGCTGTCACTGTTCAAAACAGGATGATACATTCCTCTTCCCTTGCAGCTGGCGTGTGAACAAACACAATGCTTGTTTCAGTCAGTTATGTAAAGACGTTTTGAAGGTGCAGAGTGTGATTAATGCAAACTGCACTCTGGAGACAAAGCAAACAGGTTAGTTGTGGCTTGTGAAGAGCCCTCTTTTCTGTCCCTCTCCTCCCTCTCAAACATTCGCACCCATGTGCATCACTCACTCTCTTAGACCAAAGCACTGACTGCCTGTATCTACTCAAACCCCACAGGAAGTACTATGTGCTATTTTTCATTCATGTAATGAATGTCTTGATATCTCAGTTCTCAGCTACGAAGCATAAAAGGCTAGGACTCCCAGGTTGGGTTGTCTGCACACAGAAGAAAGCCCACCAGAGTACTCCCCTGGGCTAGTGACCTCTCTATTGCTGGAAACAGTATTGCTGGCTCTCTGAAAATTTTCCATCACCTGGCAAATCCCTCTTCAAAGGCTTGCTACCGCTGGAGGAAGCATTGACACTACATGCAAGCTCGCGAGGGTTACTTTAAAGGTACTCGCCAAAGGAAGATGGAGCTGACAGGCACTGAACACCGTTTTACAGGTTCCACATTTTGGAAAAGGTGATTTACTTGAAAGATACTTACTCTGTTGAAGGCGCACAGTGCAAATCAGAGATAAAGGAGTTCCTGCTCTAACACAACTCTCACATTACATTGATAGGGTATCTCCAGAGAAACACTTAGTAGTATTCATATGGGAGCCCACTGCTATAATAATTTTGAATATTGCTGTAGTCTGAGATGGAGGTAGCTATAACTGCAGAAAGACATACATGAAGAAATACATGCTCCTTCCCCATACTGATTAATGTTGTATTTTCTTCAGTTCCAGCAGATAATTAAGACGTAATGCAGAGAAAAGCAGATGTTATTTTGTTTTTATTGCAGATGAAAGGTGGCAATGAGATATATTTGCTACCTTCATAATTTCTATAAAGTGAAGAATGGCTGTTTCTGTATTTATACGCAAAGATGAGTGACGAAATTACACAAGTGAAATATTATGCATAGTCTCTTTACTTAAATGGTAACCACTGGGCCTTTAATTACATAGCTGGCATTTTGTAGAAAGACTGATTATATGTTATATACCATACAGAGGTAATTAGGTATCAGCTATATTTGTGACTTTGCCAGTGAATATTATTTAGTCAGTAGATGGCTTTCTTTCAGCACTAATTACAATCATGTTTTTAGTGCTTTTATGGGAGGAAGCAAGTTAGCACTAAGGGCCTGCATGCCAGAATACTTCTGGGTTGACATTAGGGACATGAAACAAATAGACTGTGGGAATGAATTTTCAATATCAGTGTTGCACAAACCCTAAAAGTCTTATGGATATCATTAAAGTAATTATCTAAAAGTTCAAACATTTATTCACAGTTGAGCTGGTTGAAATTTTCCCTTTGAAGCACTGTTTTGCTGATGGAAAAAAATGGCTGTTGGATTAAAGACATATTCCTAAAATAAAATCACTGTTGCTAGAAATGGGAGAATTACTTCTTCAGAAAAAAAAAAAAAAAAAAAAACCACTGAAAATTATGCCTTTTTACTTTTCATAGAATCCTAGAATGGTTTGGGTTGGAAGGGACCTCAAAGCCCACCCAGTTCCACCCCCCTACCATGGGCAGGGACACCTCCCACCAGCCCAGGCTGCCCACAGCCCCATCCAGCCTGGCCTTGAGCACTGCCAGGGATGGGGCACCCACAGCTCCTCTGGGCAGCCTGCTCCAGGGCCTCACCACCCCCTGAGTAAAGAACCTCTTACATATATCTAATCTAAATCTGCCCTGTTTTAGTTTAAAACTGTCACGTCTTGTCCTATCACTATTTGCCTGTGTAAAAAGTCCCTCTCCAGCCTTCCTGTAGGCCCCCTTCAGGTACTGGAAGACCACTATAAGGTCTCCCTAGAGCCTTCTCCAGGCTGAACA
>VXAL01016576.1:230-16045 GCA_013399475.1 Chauna torquata
CAGTTCTGCTAACCCCCCTCCTTACTTTTCCAAGATTCTAAAACTGTTAATTCGTGATCAGTATGCCCAAGATGGCCTCCAACCTCCACTTCACCTGCAAGTCCTTCTCTGTTCACCTGCAGAAGATCCAGTGGGATGCCGTCCCTAGTTGGCTTGATCACCAGCTGCGCTCGGAAGGTATCTTCCACATACTCCAGAAACCTCCTCTCTGCTGTATTGTATTTCCAGCAGATATCTGGTAAGTTGAAGTCCGCTATGAGAACAAGGGCTGTCAATTGTGAGACTCCTCCTGGCTGCTTGTAGAGTATTTTTCTGCCTCTTCATCCTATCATCGCCATTATTAAGCTCTAGACAATCAGAACGCTCCCTAACATACAGGGCTACCCCAAAGATGTTAAAGCCTCCTACAGTACTTCACTTTTCCCCACTTTCTTCTTCCAAGTCCTCACTGTAGACTCGTGCAGACTTTCCCTTAGTGATCATAGAATCATAGAATCACAGAATATCCTGAGTTGGAAGGGACCCCCAAGGATCATTGAGTCCAACTCCTGGCTCCACACAGGACCAACCAGAAATCAGACCAGATGTCTGAGAGCGTTGTCCAAATGCTTCTTGAACTCTGGCAGGCTCGGTGCCGTGACCACTTCCCTGGGGAGCCTGTTCCAGTGCCCACCCATCCTCTTGGTGAAGAACCTTTTCCTAACATCCAGCCTGAACCTCCCCTGTCACAGCTCCATGCCGTTCCCTTGGGTCCTGTCACTGTCCCCAGAGAGCAGAGATCAGCGCCTGCCCTCCGCTCCCCTCGTGAGGAAGCTGCAGGCTGCCATGAGGCCTCCCCTCAGTCTCCTCTTCTCTGGGCTGAACAATCCAAGTTACCTCAGCTGCTCCTCGTACATCTTCCCATCTATACCCTTCACCATCTTTGTAGCTCTCCTTTGGACACTTTGTAATAGTTTTATTGTGATGGCACTCATTTCAGTCTCTATACTCAATCTAGCTGTCAGGTTTTGAAATTTTCAGGAAGACAATATTCTTCTCTCAACCGTTCTGTCAGATTTGATTGCAATTGACTAATGGGTTCCAAAGCTGTTGTGGGACCACCTGACGGATAGACATGGCAATCTCATAAGCTGCATTTCTGTAGGAAATCAGGCTAAAACCACTGACGATTATTTTCCAGCAGCAACCAAGAAGTATTTATTTATTCTTGATCCATTTGTGTACAAAACAGGATTCATATTCATTCTTTCAGGCTTTTCAGACCTGTAGTGTATGGTTCTGATTATATAGTATAACTGAAGGCTTAAACTCTATTTTAGAGCTGTGAATCATTGTTGTATCATTTATGTACAATTTACAAGCAACATGGAACAGACTACCAAGGGGCAGATTCCAAGAGAACAAAGCAGAATATACATACCTGCCCCTTTCATAATGTGAGGTACCAAATGTGCAGCAATTTAGGTCTTCCTTCTGGTTTGTAATGCTAGAAATGTGGCTTTATGTATTCTTTAGCCTGCCACACCACTGCTTCCATTTTGAGGTACTGTTTGAGGTACTGTACATGTAAGAGAGCAGTGAAGAAGTTGCCTCTGCAAAGAGACTACAGTTTATCCACCTTTACATTAAGCATACAAGGACAGAAGGAGATTTTTCCGCTCCTAAACAGTCTATGTAACATCTAATAGAATACGTATTCTGATCACCACATATGTCAATATCTTTTAGTAAGGAATAATTGAAAAGCGTTGTCCAGTGGAGCACCATTACGTTACAAATGCAGTCTGGTATGGGATCTCCAAAGTTTTATGGCAAGGATGAAGAACCTTTCTCATTTTAAGCATTCACAAGAACTTTTCGATGTATTTGATAGGCCACACACTAATAATGTATCCGACGTATTTCCCCAGTCTCTGTTCCACAGGGCTCTCCATCACTTTTACACAATTTACGGTACCATCTCATGCAGTGTTTAATGCTCAGCGAGTTCATAGTACACATTACTAGACTCAAGGCAATACTCACACTGCTAGGTGCTTCTCTAAGTCCTCCAAACTGCACAGCACTATGCTGCTTAGCGCATCACATATACAGCTTATTTCTCATTCTTATAAATCACGTGCCAGATTAAGGCATGTCCAGGCTGAATGGCCTACCCCTGTATCTGCCTTCACAGCAATTCCGTTTAGATCACAAAGAGTCCACGGCGTTCTTCTGTTTCAACTCCTGGTTAGAAGATAGAGAACACAGCCTTGTGAGGCATTTATAGTTGTCTTCTGCTGTCATTTCAGGGCAATTTATTGGTAGAATTATTATGCCCTAATAATAAGTCAACTACTAATTAACTCAGAGTTATGTTTGCCTTGCCAAAACATACACAGGTACCTTTATGCTTTCATTCTTCAGATTAAAAAGTGAAATATATGGAAGACATTCTCTAACATTTACTTAACTTCAGCGTGCTTCAAAAAATTCTACCTTTGATCATTAATTTTTGCTGGCTTAATATTTTTGTGAAATACAGTTTTATGTATTTTTTCCAAGTTTTATTTCAGGCAGTTATCTTTGCAAGATAATCTTGTAAATTACAGAACTGATATTTTCTTTGTTATCATTCCCTCTAATTGTGGACATTTTTGAACTTACAAAACATTCTAAGTTGGTCAGTTTAAAATAAAGTTTTTGGCAAGGCTGTTCTCAAAGTTTGGCATCTTGGTGCACATTATGTGCGCCGTTCTGATCATACTCCCAGATTTTCATCTGAACTTCTTTTTATTGGTACCACACATGTGGCATGTTTCCTTGCTAATGTCTACATTCACTAGTTCTAGGTATTTCACATGCTTATGATGTGAGGTAAATCTTACAGTAAATATCACATTATTCATTGGTGCCTGTGTTCTCTCTGAATGTGAGACTGAATTAAATACTTTTCATGTAGTCCCGCCAAACTATGTTAGATTCCTTATGTTAGTTAACATTATTCATAGACTTTTCAAGCAGAAGTTGATCCTTTTTTCCTCTTTTTTGTTGTTAATGTCCTTCTGCCATCCACCCTGTGAAATATCAGTGATTACAGTCAGGTGATATAGTCAGTTTTAGCAGTTCCCAAGTGACTTGGGAAGATGGAAACCTTTCAAGGCTCTTACCTTTCTTTCGTTTCTTAGTAGTAATAGTATTGTTTTGCTTTCAAGGTTTTTCTGTTAGTGTTGGACTATCTTTTCCTCCTTGTCACTTTCCTCAATGTCTGCATGGCCTTTCTCAATTTTGTCTGTACTATAATTCTGCAAGAGCAACGGTCTGTTTTATGTTTGCAAAGCTCTCAAGCACTGAAGCTCAGCTCCTGATAGGAACATTCAGGCACTGCTTCATTGCAGATGAAGAATAATGCCCATTTGAAATATTTGCATTAGCTTATTGCATAAGGGAATTGCTCTGATTTTGGCTTTGTGGTACTAAATGGTGCAGTATGCAGAGATAGGTCTTTTGAGAAGGGGTGCAAAGCTGTAGAAATGACAGCTCTTCCTCTGATCTACTAATCAAATTACTCCTAACTGGAGTCTAGTTGGCACATCGTAATAATTTTGGTCTGCCTTCTGATTGCAAATGGCTCTGAGATTCTCCTGTCTGTTCATCTTATCCTGATTACAAATCTACCTAAGAACCAATGATTACCCTTGAGTTCTCAGCCATTTTGCCTCTAGCTCCCTCATTGGCTTAATTGGCTCATGGAAAATGTTTAACTTGCAGCCAGTGAGAGAGGCAGCTCCCGTATACACATTATGTGTTTTCTGTCAGTGCTTATCAAAACCAGTCAGCAAAAACTTGCTTCCACCCCGTATCTTTTGGTTTTGTGCTAGCTTTTAGTTATGATTCTGTCTTTACAAGGCTGAGTTGTGTGTGTTGGTGACAGGGGGATTTATTGTCAGAATGTAGTAGGGTTTCCTTATTTCTGCTGAAGTCATCTCTGTCATGTAAAAAGCTCAGACTACTCTCCTTGCTTTGTGCACCACTATAGTTTCCAACTTTTTGTCTTAGAAAATGAATTGTGAGGCTTCCTTCATTCTAAAATTACCTAGCTATAGTCAACTTCCAGTGACCTTTTACCATGCTGTGCTGGGGTGGGTTATCTGTGCAGTAAGTGTAGAGACAGTCTGGGTTAAAAAGAATTATTGATATGTTGTAATGCAGTGCTGCTCTAACACTCTTTCTAGGGCAAGCTTGCCCCAGAAAATGGCACAGTTGCTCTCCTGCAGCATGGAGCTAGAAGCTCTTAGTCCCATCCAGACTACACTAGCTGCATGTCAGAACAGCCTAGTTGCCTGTGCAGTAAATTTTAGTACACACTGAAGTTTTCTGGACCCATCTCAGATCTGGCATGGAGAAACTCCAGCGGGAGTAATAGGTGCTGAGGTAAGTGCTACAGGAGCCACATAGATATTGACACTTTGGGTTGCACAAGAGCTTATGTTTGGGCACAGTGCTAAACCGACGCTGTCTGCATGAGCTTGAGTCACAGCAGGCCAGAATCTCTAAGCCGTTTTGGCAACTGGTGTTCTGGAAGGCACAACGCTAGGGCTGATCCAGACTGGTGAGACTAGTGCTTATGCAGAACTGATAAATTCTCTATAGATATTTCTGCTCTGTGTTTTTAAATGCATTCCGTAGTACCCATATTGTTAGGCTTATTCATTGTTTGCAATGTTCAGTATCCCAGGCAGCAGCAGACTAACAGTAATGAGATATAACAGAAATCCAAACCAGGACGGTATAAATGTAATCATCCCTGAAATAGATGTAGAGACTTCTATCTCTACAGTAGGCACAAAGTAACAATTATAATTAATATTTGTTATACCAACATCAGGCAGTAGCTGTCTGCCACGGCCTCAAGTGTCAAAAGTGTCCTGTGTAACATACAGCTGGTAGTCATGCAAATTAAATGCAAATGAAGCAGCTGCTGTAGGACAAAGTAGTATTTATTGGGTAGAAATACATCATGAGGTGTGCTTAATGTCAATATGTAAGTGTGGTGGTTTTACCCAGCTGAGCAGTCGAACTCCACCACAACCGCTCTCTCACTCCCCCTCCTCAAAGGAAGAGGGGGAGAAAATATGATGGACAAGGGCTAAAGGGTTGAGATGAGGACAAGGAGGTTGCTCACCAGTTACCGTCATGGGCAAAACAGATTCAGCATAGGGAGATTAATATAATTTATTACTATCACTAGCAGACTAGAACGGTGAGAAACTAAAAGCAAACTAAAAACACCTTCCCACATCCACCCTCTTCTACCTCCTCCCCTCGAGCAGCGCAGGGGAACAGGGAATGGGGGCTGCGGTCAGCCCATATCGCTTTGTCTCTGCCGCTCCTTTGTGGTCACTCTGCCCCTGCTCTAACGTGGGGTCCCTCCCACGGGATGCCGTCCTTCCCTAACGGGTCCTGCATGGGCTTCCCACAGGCTGCAGCTCTTCAAGAGCTGCTCCAACGTGGATCCGTACCATGGGGTCCATCCTTCAGGAGCAAACTGCTCCAGCACGGGTCCCCTACGGGTGGCAGCTCCCACCAGACCGCCTGCTCCTGCATGGGCTCCTCTCCAGGGGCTGCAGCTCTGGCCTGGAGCCTGCTCCTGCGTGGGCTCCTCTCCAGGGGCTGCAGCTCTGGCCCGGAGCCTGCTCCTGCGGGGGCTCTCCATGGGCTGCAGCCTCCTTCAGGCCACATCCACCTGCTCCTCCGTGGGCTCCTCCACGGGCTGCAGCGTGGAGATCTGCTCCATGTGGTACCCCATGGGCTGCAGGGGGACAGCCTGCTCCACCATGGGCCTCACCACGGGCTGCAGGGGAACTTCTGCTGCAGTACCTGGAGCACCTCCTGCCCTCCTTCTTCACTGACCGTGGTGTCTGCAGGGCTGTTCCTCACTCCTCTCACTCCCAGCTGCTGTTGTGCAGCAGTTTTTTCCCTTTCTTAACTCTGCTCTACCAGAGGCGCAACCAGCGTCGCTCGTTGGTTCAGGTCTGGCCAGCAGCGGGTCCCTTTTGGAGCCAGCTGGAGCTGGCTCTGATCTGACATGGGGCAGCTTCTGGAATCTTCTCACAGAAGCCACCCCTGTGGCCCCCCTGCTACCAAACCTTTACCACATAAACCCAATACAGTAAGGACTTGTGCAGGACTAGCAGGGAGGTAGATACGGAGCAGTGGTTTAGCAAGGGGCATTTAGGATATTAAGTATGGATGCTGGAGCCAGCAGGAAGTCACTGATACTACAAGACAGCTTAGAATTAAGACACTTATACTAGGATTATTAGGCGAGGATTGGATGTTCAGAACAAGGGGCATAAGGGAAGAGTTTGACACTCAGCAGTGTCTGACACCCTTCTCTCTCTTGGTTCTTAACTGGTTGGTCTCTTGGATTTTGGGATATGCTGGGCTCTGTTTTTTAGCAGTGAAACAGAGAGTAGGGATAGAGGAACTAGAGCAAGGCCAGTCTGTCTTGTGTGGATCCCACAGAGATGAAAAAAGTAGTTTTTTCTTTAAGCCAAAAATACTGGCTGCTTTTAGAATAAGATCTTCGAATTGCATGGAAAGTTCTAGTCATCTTACAAGAGCGAAGCAGGAACCTGGCAATATATCCAAATTCTTATGCTCATATGGCGTGTACACCATATGGGAAGTGCAGCTATGTCCCCCTACAAATATATCAGTGCAAGGAAATTTAGAGCATATGTACTGGCAAAAACAAGCACTTTCCAAAGATGTTAGGATTTCCTAGGCTTAAGATTTAGGTTCTGCATTATAGTAATAAAGTTGAGGCTTGTTTCAGATTGTGAATCATTATTCGTGCTGAGACGTACTCTTCAGTAATAACCTTTCAAATGAACAACAATCTATGGGTTATTTCTAGGGATTTTAGTTTTGTTTTGCCTTTCTTGGGAAAGTAACCAGTTATTTTGGTAACAAAGTTACAAATAAATTGGTAAAACTTATTTTAAGAAATGTGACCACAGTAGAGTTTGTGTCAGCCTTTTTGGCTTTGTTATTTCTTTCTTTTACTGTCTCATATGATTTTTGTTCTCCTTTCCACCAGAATGCTTGTTGTGACATTCCTGGTTTAGCTATATGTTTCATCATCTCGTTAAAAGTAACTTGCATTAAAAATTAAGAATATTACTAGTGTGTACTGACTTCTTATTTAAAAACACCTTCCTGCAGATTGTTTTACCCAAAATAGTTATGAGATGAGCTGTGAAGAGATTTTTTTCTTTTTCTTCTTGCAGACTGCAAATGATAACCTCCATACAGAAGATGAGCCTGAACTCAGAGGAGATAAAGAAAGCTATCTCTGTGCCGTCTGCCTGGATGTTTATTTCAATCCTTACATGTGCTATCCATGCCACCACATCTTTTGTGAACCTTGCTTAAGGATGCTTGCCAAAGACAATCCAGCCAGCACTCCGTGTCCACTGTGTCGCACTACAATTGCCAGAGTCTTTTTCCAAACAGGTATAAAAATGAAAGTTTTTACAGTATAGAAAAATATTTCTAGTTTTTCATTCCTGTATTTCTTGTCTGAATATATAAGTAGGTAAAAGTATAGTAAGTCCGTGCTAACTAAATACAGTCATAAAATTAGTCTCTTGTCCAAAGAAATAATAACGTGCAATGAGTACCTCCAAAATCCACAGAGATCAAAATTTAGTCTTGTTATCCACTGTGAGGATTTCTTTGCATTTAACTCTTTCTAGGACTGTTCCACGCAGGTTTTCTTAAGTGGTAAGAAATTATTCTGAATACATAGTTTAAAACTTTTTGATATTTGAAGCAAGGTTCTGATATTTTGTATTTCCTTGGTTTCCCTTTGCTAAATAATGACAAACTCCAAGCATTATAAACATACGATGTTTATATATGTTTTATTAAACTATATACAATGTTTATACAATGCTTTGTTTTTCTCAAAAGATCTCACCAGAAGAGCATTTTTAAAATGGCTAACTTAATTACCAAAAAATTAACTTTTTCGCTTTATGACTTTAATTCAGCTACAACTGAAAATAAAGGCTGGCAGAACTATAGAATTCTCCTAACTAATCTTGTTTTTAAATTCTCCCTTCCTGGCCTCTTACACCCTCATCTCTAGTGTTCCTGACTTTAAGCAGTAGGAGTACATAGTAGGTACAGGTTGGTTGAGGTCAGAAGGAGTGTAGGAATAGGGGAGTGTAAGTAGTGCTGTAGATAGGTTACCTAGAAGAGCATGAGTCAGTCTTTTATACCTGGAGCTTAAAAAAATAAATTCAAACACCGTAGATAAATTCTACTTCTATAAAATTCCACTATGATATCTGGAGCTGGGCCCTTCACAGCACTTAAAACTGTACATATACAGGTCACATAATCATGGAAATAACCATGCAGAAGTGTTTATTTTTGTGTGCCGCAGAGATCATGCAGCCATCCTGTTTAAACTGAGTGAGTGCTGTGGTGATGACTGGTTGGGAATGCAGATTAAAGAATGATTTTCCATTGATCAGAAGAGCTGCCCAGCTTGTATTTCTGGTTGTACACAGACTCCTCCGCTGTGCAGGCACAAATTTGTATAATTTGATGACAAATCAGCTCAAGGAACTGACTGGGCTAGAAAAAAAAAAAAACTTATTTGGGTGGGAAGGAGGCATTTTTCAGCCAAGCTAGTTGCCCCAAGATTGTTCACTGGGGGTTTGTTGGTGGCCATGTTTAGGGACTGACTAAGTCAGCACTGCAGCAGAAAAAATGGATGGAGAAAATGCCTGGCTGGTGTTTAGAGGTTTCAGGCTGTTCTCATTTCATTTGCTTAATGTTTGATCCTCTGTTGGATTTCATTTACAGATGAAGTGCGTTTCACCAATAGATAATTGTTTTTAGTTATTGAGGGGCTAGGTAAATAAAGAAAAGCTATTTAACAGAGCTGCTGCAGTAAAACATTACTGGAAGAGCACAAAGAGAGAAATGGATGCTTGCTAAAATGTATTTGGAAACCTTTTCAACATCTTTGAGGTATTTTTGTTTAAGTGAAGTATTTCCAGGATTATTGATAGCCTATGAGTACTTAATGTATAATGTGTATAAATACCTGATGGAAGGGAACAAAGCAGGGAGAGCTAGACTCTTCTGAGCAGTGCCCAATGACAGGACAGAAGGCAATAGGCACAAGCTGAAACACGTAAAATTCCATCTGAATGCAAGAAAACACTTTTTCACTGTGAGGGTGACTGAGCACCGGAGCAGGTTGCCCAGAGAGATTGTGGAGACTCCTTCTGTGGAGATGCTGAAAATCCAACTGGACACACTCCTGGGCAACCTGCTGTGGCTGACCCTGCTTGAGCAGGTGGGTTGGACTAGTTATCTCAAGACATCATTTCCAACCTAACCCATTCTGTCAAAATATTAAAAAGGTATGTAGTTCTACTGAGGAAATGGATTTATGTGGCTGAATTGTAAGTACAATGTCATACAGAGAGAATCTACTGTAAGTAGTAATAACAGTGTTTGAGATATGTTTAATATTAACAACTATTACATGTATACTAAGAAAAATATTTTGTAGTTTCCAGTGCATAACATGTAGAGCTGCTTTTAAATTGACCAAGAAATATTGATGATGATACTATATCCTTAGAGAAATTAATAGAATCAACACATTAGGGAAGATGGATGGTGTTAGACCAATGTAAGGGGTAGTGAATATTTTTTTTACTCAGGAGATTTATTAATCCTTTTAAAAGTTATGTGAAAGTCACTGTTGTTACAGGTTTGGGCAGCCAAGGAAGCAGAATTGCTAGTATTCTATACTTACTCCTCTAATGCTACAGCCTGGATGTCTCATTTCCCTCGTTAATTTATTCTGGATGCTTTCTGCAATGTTCCTTTTGTATAATTGCATTTTTTTTTTACAAGGATATCTCAAAAAGAAAACATTTAAGAAGCTCACTTTTTAGTTTGTACAGTTTTGCAAACTGAACCTAACTACAACAGAAGGACGCATGTAACATCTCACAAAAGTTGAAGGCAAACAGATCAATTATCCATGAAGTCATACATGGCCCACAAGGATACTTCATCTGTCCTGTTGCCCACATCAGGTGAACCTTTTCTGCTGGTTACCTGGAGAGTGAGCTTCCCGTCCTTCTTGAAGATTTTCTTAAAAGCCCTTCTCCCATCAGGATAAATTCATACCTAGTCATATGATGGTGTACTGAGGACACACCTAAGACAACGGATTTTGATCTGATTACAGCAGTCCACTTCAAGTAACTCTATCTTTTAAATGCCTTTTATATTAGGGGAAAGAATGAAACAGGGGTCAGCTTGTACACTTCCACTCATAAGGTTTGATATGTATTAAGTGTTTGCAAGAAGCGCCAGATCTGGCACTCATATACAACAAATCCACCGCTTCGGAGATTCACTGTAGTGTTTGTGTACAAGAGGTGAGGTCCAGGCACATGACAAGGAAAGGGTAACATACAGAATGATAGGTGGTCTGAAAAGTTCTTTAATTAGAAGCCTAAAAAAGCAAACTTTGAAAAGCCAGTAAGGGTTGTCATCACTGCCTTTTCTTGAGAAAAAAAAAAAAAAAAAGAGGGATTACATGCCTCACCAGAGGTCTCAGTGTTTAAATTTGGGCGGTAAAGTTGAAAGAGCTGAGTCAATTTTTATGGCCTGTAGAAGGAAACTAAAATACTCTCCTGTTGATGCTGACAGAGGCAAGCAGAGTCTCAGCAGAGGCTATTTCCCTGAATCCAAATAGTACTTAATCCAACCAAATATGTTCAGTAGCATATGAAGCTCTTCTATAAAACTTAAAAACCATGAGTGAAAAATACATAACTTGTTGCTTTTACATTTAGGAAGAAAAACCAGCCTCTTGCCTTTCACCAACAGAGGTTTATTGGTGCAATAGCACTGTTCTCACATAATGAGACAGAAGGATTTGGGGATTTCTGTGCTCTGTATGTCTTGCATAGCATAGTTCCACCTTTTTAGAATGAGCCCAGCATATTTTTTTACTTGAAATCTGCTAACACCTTCCTCTTACACAGAAAGAGCTGCTGCAACCAAAGGGCATTTGTGATTTTTTTTTCTTTCTGGAGCCTGCTTATAAAAAGGTTAGCTTTCTCATATTTGTCGGAGAAGAAGATTTGTCCCTTTCATAAAGTATTGATCATTGAAAAAGTATGTAAAATTGCAATGAACTGAGTAAAGTAATAATACATAAGCCTTTTTAAAGGCCTCTGAAGGATCTTTTCTTTCTTTTAAAGTGTACAAGGAATTGCGGTAGCAACTGCTATTAATAGTATTTGTCTGGAGCCATGACAGTTAGAAAGGAGAATCTTTGTTAAGCAAGCAAAACTTGGGGTTTTGAAATTTTCCATGCTAACTGCTAACTTGGTTAATCTGTCTGCTATCATCAGATCACTTCTTTTCTGTGGTAGGAAAATGCAGTTACTTTTTAGCTCTGTTTTCCATTGTTATATTGCTACGGAGAGGTTAAGTTTCCCAGTTTTGAGTTGCAGTCCATGTAGATATTTCCCCAAACTGTATCCTGAGGAGCTAGTGTGTTTCTTGAGATTCAAGGTTATTATCAATGCTTACAATCTATCATAAGTCATTCTATGAGTGTGTTCTTAATTACTGTTAATCCACAGTATAAAAAAAAATCTCCAAAATAATTTTCAGACTTTTCCCTACTGAATGGTAGTGTTAAAACAAAAAATGACATGAACTGAGAATTAATAGCACAGTCAGACTGATAGATGTAGTTTCATTCATAGAGGTCATCATAGGCTTGTACATTAAGTAGCCTGATTTATGATGTAGTTCATTGTGTTATCATCTGACATCATCTTTTCTAAATGTTTTAGTTCTGAGCAATAAAATCCAAACAGCACGTTTAAGATTTGTTCTTGCTATATCTGGAAAAGATTATTTTCATATGATTTTAAAAAATTTTAAGGGATGTTATAATCAGAAAACGTATAGCACAGTAGATAAGGCATTTTTATTTTGTCGTATAGCCGTATGCAAACTATTGATATATTTACAGCATTGCTATAAATATTCTTTCTCATTAATTATTGTAGAATTGAACAACTGTACCAAGTCTTTTTTCCCTACGGAATATTTGAAGTTGCAAGAAAGTTTTCAAAAATCAAATTCTGCAAAATGGCCTCTACCAAGCTGCAAGAAAGCTTTCAGAGTTTTTGAAGGTAAGAAAATCACTTATATATCATTTTGAACAAGAATAATTTTCAGACTTAAATAATTTTCAGACTCTGTATTTATTGAAATTTTCCCTGAACTTCGTTCAGTCTTGAGTACACCAACTGAAAATACTAGTCTCTAGAGAATCCATGCTATAGGAAATCAGAGTTGGATGATTACTGGCGTAAAGCTGAGTTAAATTCTCCTTGTGTGATTCATACACAGTGTTCTGAATCTAAACAGAAACTGCAAATTGTAAAAAGGCAATTTGTGTTTATACTTTTTTATTTATTCTTAAATCTTTAATTTTGTGCATATTATCAGGATAATTGTATGCGNAAGACACGCACCCACCCACCCCCGTCAGCCCCCGAAAAATCAGAATCAGTCTTTTATGGATAAAGTCATATAAAAAATTGGAATAATATCATATATATTATTCTTTATTGCTTGCTTTATAAATGAGTGCAATGGAGTAATTGGTTTTTTTTTTATCTTTCTTTATTTTCTGTTTATTATGTGAAGGAAGCTTAGTCCTCTTATTGATAGTTTAATACTTAAAGGTTTCCATGGTTATTAACTGATTGTTAACTGAAACACATTTAAGTTACAGCACGGAAATGTGGGATTCACTGTTTAACCATGTTTACTTGTTTTCAATCTAATAGCCTTTCTTCACTAAGCCCCCTCTATGTTTATTTACATAGCAGTTTTCTGTAGTGCTGAGTCTTGATAATGTATTTTTCCTGTTTGTAAGAACAATATAGATTGCTTCTAAAAGTATGTGGAAAAAAATAAAACAGGACATCCTTTTTATAGTCCTTTTAAGAGTCTCCCCAGGCCTTTCTGTAGATCAAATCTGATACATCATAAAACTGTGTCACACATGGTCATGATTTGACACTGAAAATAAGAAGAAATACTCTTATCTATCAAAAATTAGCAGACTTGAGAAGGTCAAGGACTGGTAGATCATCTTTGGTATTGCTCAGTGGTGGAAGCTTTTGGCAGAAAAAAAAAAGAATGTTTGCTTTCTCTAACAGCAGTTAATATAGTTTGGATGTTCATTTTGAGCTTATTGTTTTATTGTAATCCATTCCATTACATACATAACATAGTTCATACATGTGCCATAACATCATATGAATGATGTATTTCGTATTTGTGAAAAGCTACTCTGTTGAGCTTTGTACAAAATATAAATAATTTAAAATAAGAGGAAGATCTGGAGAGGTCATACAGCTTAAGTACTGTACTACCTGAAGATAAGGCATGTTGTTCCACAGAGGTAATTTAGAGTGCTTGGACTTACGTGTCTCCAAAGGACAGCCTAGAAATTCCACACGTTGGACAGGAAAATGATTAGAGCTAGTTAATAGGAAACCTCTGTCACATAGCTGCCTGAAACATTATCTTTGCCTTCTTAAATACAATTGTCACTACCATGTCTTTCCTCTGACTTTTGAATAAAAGCCTCTGCAGAGTTAGTGCCAGTTCAAAATGCAAGTGTCTAATATTTTCTTGCCGTATTGCTTACTTGGGCTTGCATCTACATTGTGCTTGACATCATCTAAAGCTCTGTGTTTGATATTCTTAACTGTGCATGTATTCACTGCCTCAGGAGGCTCCCAGGGATTTTGCAGCCTTAGAAGATGAGCATACTGGGATCAAAACACTGCTGAGACCGTAGTAGATGCCATCGTGACTGGAAACCCTAGCATCACTGAGAGCAGTAGAGTAAAAGAGCTAACTTAGATTAATTTTTGTTTTATTAGGGAAGTAAGAGCATAATAAGACATGAGAATTGCAGAAGGCAAAAAATACAAGATGGGAGGAACAGAGCTGAAAGGGTACGTGGCATGACTGGAGCGACTGGAGGGAAAAGAACACAATTAGAGTGCTTAGAAATAGATGAGAATATGGAATTTTTACACGTGAGGATAACTGTTTCTTTGTAACACATTTTTGCATTGTCAAAGAAGAAATTTGGTAGCACCATTAGAAATGCATGTGCTCTTTCATCTAGTTCATATCCAGCAGGTGTAGTGGTCACTGAGAATCTGGCATCTATTTTCAAACTTTGATTCAAGTTTTACATATGAAAAAAAAAAATCCAGAATATTGTTTTAGTATTCTGTGCATAAAAATGGTTGAACATGCAAACCACTCATTAGAGGTGCTAGACCTGATGAAATTAGAACTCAGAATTAGATTGGGATGCAAGTAGGGAAAGATGGCTATTGAGAAGCTTAGATTATATAGAAGATTTGTCAGTTTGAACTAATTTAGACTTTCTGAATATAGTAGGACTGCTGGAGAAAATCAAGCATCTTTTCAATTTCCTTACTTTTCTTTCTGAATTGATTCACTGAGACAAACAGATTTTCTAATCAGTGTATGTCTTCTCTCTTACGAGAATTGCTGTGAGGAATGTAAAATTATCTTCTAATTAAAAAAAAAAAAATCCATAGCTTCTGAGTTTTTATACAAAAAGTAAGAAACCTCAGCACTGTAGTACTTCTTTGCTTTCAGTTGATGAAAATTGCTCCAGAGTAATTTATTGTTATACTGCACTGTATTTTTTCCCCATTAAAATCAGTAGCAGAATTCCCATTTGTTTCATAAATGTTACATATGCCATTGCTCTTTTTATAGTATACTGTGTCTGGTCAAGGATATATTAATGATAAAACGGACATGCTATTCAAGAATGAAAGCCAATCATCTTTTATTGGTCAGATACTTAATATATGTGACAGTTAACAAGCTAATTTAAAGGCTGCCTCTAAAAAGTCTTTTATTTTATGTGAGATAAACAAAGATGTTACATCAGTTATTACTTTGAATATCGGTAACTTAAAAAAAAATGCAATTGCACATAAAAATAACATCTGAATATAACAGTTTCCTTAAATAGATTTAAAAATAAGTTGTGTAGTTTGGATAGGACAGTTAAATAGCAAATATGCTGCACTGGAATCAGTTATCTAATACTTACAGTTTAATAACATCATGATTGTAGCCTTTGGCATGCAATGTTGCACTCTATAAACACTGCACAGTCACAGAAAGTTCATAAACTACAGGTAAGCCTCCAAAAGTAATTTGCCTCAAAGAATGTGATTTTAAAAAAAGTGATAAAGACCATTTAAATTGAGGATACAGTACTTAATATGACGTAGTGAATTTGCTGTAGCCCAGTGCAGGAATGTCAAAAACAGACTGGGACAGTTAGTGCAGTGGGCCCTAAAGGTTAGCATAGAACCAAGATAGAAAGACATTAGAGAAACCAAAAAAATAGGGTATAGTAGTTATTCAAGACAGTGATGGCAATGTAAAATGGTGCTGGCTGCCTGCTTAGGGGAAAAGATTTTTGATAAGCCTGTAGATGAATACATAGTGTTCAGAATGAGAGATGGGAATTACAAAACCACTGTACAGCCCTTGATGACTATTTCAAGGTGCAGGTTTTGCTAGGCTAATGGGAAATTCGCTCTAACTGTTTTTATGCTAAGATTTTTATTTAAAATATAATCATTAAATTGGAAGTAGGAAAGCCAATTTAGAAATAGAATAAG
>VXAL01016579.1:0-22310 GCA_013399475.1 Chauna torquata
GGGTAAAACCACCACAGATGTTTCTTCCCAAAGTACAAAAACATCCTTTCTGCAGTTGGCTGGCTTTCCATTTTTTTGTGTGATAGCACATTATCTCTCACTTGCATTTCTCCTCCTTTTTCATAACTCTGCATTGAACAGGCACGTTCTTCCCTTCATATCCCTGTTCCAGGCCTCCTGGTATTCAACCTCTTCTATTAAAATCTCATCTAGCTTCATTATTTTTTAAATATAAAAGGAAAAATCTATTCCCTTGCCATTGCACTAATTTATTTCTTGACTATATGCATCATTCAAAAATACAGTCCAATTGTATGAGAGCAAGATGGAAATTCAACCTGCACATCACATCTCCAACCCTTTCTGCATTATGTGGCTGGGAAGAGATACTAAATATAGAAATTAAATAGCTTCCACAGTTAATCTAGATTGAATTAAAATTTTAATATTGAAATTAAATACCTAATGTGGCATTCAATCAGTAAACTAATGGGATCATATTTCAACATATAAAACAGAAATTAGAATGTTCAATATTTTCCACCCCAGAGTCTGACTCTTAGGACCTGTATCAATTCTTGCTTAGGTGCCTGTAACTCCTTTCATAAACCTTATCAGACAAAGCAGTTTTCAAATCATAGGAAGGTTTGGGTACAGCCCAGTTGAAGATTTACTGCTGGGTCTCTTTTGGCATACACAAAAGCTGGCACAGGACCCCACTGGCTTAAAATCAGCTAGGGAGACAGTGCAAAACGAAAACGCCACCAGGAAAGCAGCAGATAGCTGCTTGGCCTGAGCTTCTCTATGACAATTTAAATCCAAATCTGCCCTAGAACATCTGTGTTCAGTTGTGAGGACTTGCTTTTTGCTTGGATGCTGGAAAGGACTTGCTCCTCCACAAACACCTGCTGCAAACAGTGGATCAGATAACAGAAGACCTTATATCACTCCAAGAAACGCTAGAAGCACTCTCAGCTCCCTTCGTGTCCCCTTCCTTGGATGCTCCTGCATCTTCTTTCTTGAGATGTCACTGGACATCTCAGTGCTTTGGGAGCACCCCTTCATCTCACCAGGATCCTGGGGATCTTGGATCCCCTTCGCCCTGCTTGCCCTACAGATGGTGACCGGCAGGCTCTGCATGCAGCCCCGAGGTGGCTGTGCACGGCAGCGGGCTCTGGTGACCCTGTCAACATCAAGGCAGGGGGGCTGGATGGAGAGTCACACGCAGCAGTGGTGGCGCACACAGCAGCTCTCACTCCTAAAGATTTCATGGACTACCCTTCATCAGCACTCTGTAAGTACTGGTACATGAATTTGAAAACCTCATACTGTTTCCACACCCCATTCCTGTATGTCCTTCTGGGCTTCTACTCACTGAAGTTCAGACAATGCACAAGTCTGGGTTCCTCAAGCAAGTTGTGTTCCTCAAGGTACCCAAAAGCTCCCTTATTATCTTGTCAGAGTATTGCTAATGCCAAAGGTCTGCAAAGCATTCTCTGAAGTATATTCCTACACCCAGATGCTTAAATAATTTATACAGCAAGCAAATCAGAATGTTGGCACAGAGATGCTTTAATATTAAACTGCTGTAAATCTGGACCGGATACATTCTGCTGAACCCAATGAAAGGCAAACAGCAATAACATGACAAGGTAGCTGAAATATTCAGTACATTTGGAAAGATGCTTGGAAACCCAAATAGCTCACAATTTGTTCATCTCTTCTGCAGAAGTTTAAGGAGGATTTGATTTGGCTGAACACAACAGTAAGTTAATAAGGTCAAAAGTGTCTGTATACTTACTGTACATAATACAGTGTTACGTAAGAGAGCAAACCCCTCAAGAGGACCTTATGCATTTCTTTCACAACATGCTATATAATTGAAAAGTAACTCAACCTCATACACTTCCAGTCAAGCCAAGTACATGACACAGGAGACAGAGAGAAAAAATCCATGAAATCTTCCGTGTAGAGTGACAATGAGGGAACTTCATTTGACTAAAGCCAATCATATTGTGTCACAAAACGAAGAAAAGTGCCTAAACACTACAGAAAAGAAGGAAAGGTAAAATCTCGAACAGACTGTGCAAGAGCTCCCCAAGTACATAGGGAACACAGCACAAAATCAATTCACACATTGGTTTTCACAAGTGGTCACCTCAGGAGCTGAGTACAGCAGGTTTTCATAGCACAGAGAAATATTACATGCTTGCTTTGGGACAGGAAGTAGCGATGTATAATGTAAGAGACACAGCAGAAAACAGTGCCACAACTGTATGCTCCACCTGTATAGACACGCTTCATTACCAGCAGCAGGAGGGGTTTTCAAGCTGTGAAGTTCTTCTTCATTCAGTGGAACATTGAACATGTGAGTGAAGAAAACATAGGATTTGTGTGTAAGGAAAATGAGCATTCCAACAAATGGAAAAAAGGTGGGTCTTGGGCCCAAAAGACATATCTTAAGACTTAAAAAAATATCTGGTAATGTGAAGCACACCATGCTGCAGGGTTATTTAAAAATCCAAGAGACTTGAAAGTGAGGCAATAACAGTTCAAGAATCACAGCCAGTGTCTTTATCTGCTTTGGTTCAAACTCAAAGCAGACATGCTGGTATCTCCCACCCATATTTCTGAGAGTGAAAGATATTGTATTTAGACCATAAAGCTGTATCTGCTCTATCCATTTCTCACATTATGACTTTGCTTTAGCCCTTATCTAGTTTCCCTCACTAGCTCCCTCCTAAAATTGATACTGCCTCCAGACACTGACTTCACCTTTCTCTGTACCCAGTCTCTCCCAAAGGGTCATCCAGTCACTAGCGTTCCACCAACAACGCTGAACAGTAATTTAATCCCTTCTTGTTTCAGTTGGATTTGATGTCCTAAAATGCACACTTGAGGTTTCATATTTGGAATGTGAAATTAAACGTTCCCAGCCTGGAGCTCTGAGAAATGCCAGGTGAATATGAAAAGTATTTCTTCTAGACTAGAGGGGATTTTCCAACCAATTACAACAAACTGCAGCACCTACATATAAATACACCTTTAAGAGAGAAGTGTGTTTAAGCTCTAATACTGAAATAACTTGTGCATATAAATGGCAAGTTAGCAAAGCAGAAATTTTTGCTGGAGCATAAAACATGATTTGGAAACATCCCAGCACAACATAAACATTGCTTGTAAAGGCAGCCTTGATAATATGCTATAGAAATCAAATGATTGTTTCCTCCTCACTAGGGCTCAGAGGTGACTCCTAATACACGAAAAATAAATATCTATGGCTTTGTCTGCTTGTACTCTGAGCAGCACCCTACAAAAGGCACAGCCTTAGCCTATCTTTCTGCCTTGAGCTGGGGCTTGCCTGGCACCAGCAGCGTCAGTCAGAACAACTCCTGGGCTGCGCTGTATTGAGCTCTGGGTTACAGACTGTGCTCCTGTGCGTACAGAGCCTTAAGAAGTGGCCTGGGAGACTTGAAGCTGTCATTGTCAAGTGGCAATAGCCCTGGAATGAGCTGGAGGATGGAGGAGTTTCAGCTAGGTACTAGGAGTGCTTGCAAGCTTTGGCTACAGTGCCTGTGCCCAGGCTGGCTGCTGGACAGGGCAAAGCACCTGTGCGTGCCCGCCCCACAGCACACACAGCTGATCTGCCCTGACTGGCCCTGGTGGGGTGCAAGAACCTCACAGTCCCATCAGACAACATCAAGGAGCAACTATTTCATAGAAAGGTGAACAAGGAACATTTGAATCCACATTTGATTTCATCAGTTTTCATGTATATTTTAAAATTCATTTAAACCACTCTCGTACTCTTGCTTGCTTCTTGCCTTTGTTGTTGTACTGGGCTTATGTGGAAAGGTTTTGGTAGTGGGGGGGCTGCAGGGATGGCCTCTGTGAGCAGAGCCCAGAAGCTGCCCCATTTCAGATCAGAGCCAGCTCCAGCCAGCTCCAAAAGGGACCCACCACTGGCCAGAGCTGAGCCAGTGAGTGACATTGGTTGTGCCTCTGTGAGAACATGATTAAGAAAGGAGAAAAAAAACATTGTGCAACATCACATGGGAGAGAGGCGTGAGAAAATGTGAGCGAATCAGCTCTGCAGACACCAAGGTCAGTGCAGAAGGAGGGCAGGAGGTGCTGCACGCGCTGGAGCAGAAATTTCTTGTAGCCAGTGGTGAGGCCCATGGTGCAGCAGGCTGTCCCCCTGCAGCCCATGGGGTACCCTACGGAGCAGATCTCCACGCTGCAGCCCGTGGAGAGGAACCCACACAGGAGCAGGTGATCCGGTGGGAGCTGCCACCCGTGGGGGACCCGTGCTGGAGCAGTTTGCTCCTGAAGGATGGACCCCGTGGTATGGACCCATGTTGGAGCAGCTCTTGAAAAGCTGCAGCCTGTGGGAAGCCCACGCAGGACCCGTTCGGAAAGGATGGCATCCCGTGGGAGGGACCCCACGTTGGAGCAGGGGCAGAGTGACCACGAAGGAGCGGTGGAGACGAAGCGATATGGGCTGAGCGCAGCCCCCATTCCCCGTTCCCCTGCGCTGCTCGGGGGGAGGAGGTAGAAGAGGGTGGATGGGAGGAAGGTGTTTTTAGTTTGCTTTTAGCTTCTCACTGCTCTAGTCTGCCAGTGGTAGTAACAAATTATATTAATCTCCCTGTGTTGAGTCTGTTTTGCCTGTGATGGTAATTCGTGAGTGCTCTCCTTGTCCTTATCTCAAATCACAAGTGTTTTCATCATATTTTCTTCCCCGTCTTGCTGAGGAGGGGGAGTGAGAGAGCAGCATTGTGGTGCTTGGCTACCCACCCATGTTGAACCACCACAGTTGTCTAGAATTTCCTTCCATCAAGTTCAATGAAAGCCTCATCACTGAACTCAAGAGGGCCATTTCACCACGCTCACAACCACCACCAAATTTTCTCATTGCAAAGTGGTGTATCCTGGCTTTGTATGTGATCTTGTGTACCTGTCTTGCCTGATCCTAGCAGTTCTAGCACCCGGCTACTCCCCGCTAATGGCTCCCTTCATTACTGCAGGTGATAAATGTTGGCCTTTTCAAGCTGATCTCCTCCCACAGCTGCTGTTCTTTTCTGTACGCAGGAAGTTAGTTAGAAAAACAGGTGGGGATCTGTACTTTATGAAAACAGTATATTTTTTTCATTTAGCCATAGAGATAATTATACTAGAGGCATACAGAGATCAAGTAACATTCATACAGTAATAATAATCAAAGTTCTAGGTCTACTCCCCAGCTCCCTACCCAGAGATGTGAGATAAAAAGCAGGATTTGCAGAGTTATTCAGCGCTGGTAAAATACTACACCCATCTCCTTGTGATGAGGGACACAGACACCAGAGAGAAAAAGAGGACAGCTGATAAAACACTGTCCTGCTTTCTTTTTAGAAGTGAAGCTCGGTTAAGGGTGAACTTCTTTGAGTATTTCCACCCTTAGAAAAAAGTACTGCTGAAAAGCTTTCAAGTACCAAATTAGCTGCTTAACAAACTCCAGTGGCTGCTCACCGTATTGTTTGACTCCTGTTTACTCTTTTAGCATGAGTAAATGAAAATGATTATCTGATCAGATTGTCAGACTCAGTGGACCAAGACTCAAAGAGACAAAAATGCCTAACAGGATTGATGTCAGCTGCTCCACTTGTCTGCTGTCACCCTGAGCAACCTCAGAGCTGTGTGCCTGATGTGTGTTGTAAGATGAGTCCTCCTACAGGGATGCAAGATGCTGCTGTCCCAGTGCTATGGGGACCGGCCTCACGAAGCCCAGCACCCCTCCAGCCCCAAGGAGCATGCTGGCGTGCAAAGCAGTCACTGAGGAGACACCAGGGCAGACTTTCCCTTTCAGCAAGACATCCTGTCATATTTCAGCCAGGCTTCATAGTGCAGCTGAGGGAACCTGAGCAAAGGGAGGAGGACACCAGCTGGGACACAGGGGCTTCATTTGACCTCGGAAGCATAGAGGCCCTGTGGAGTAAAAGATGCCCATCCAGGAGAGTCTCAAGCTTTGTTTTCTTCCACTGAGCTGTCCACGTTTTATAGATTACAGCAAGGTTAATAACCTTTGTTAGTCAATTCCAAAACACACAGCATAAAACCCGTAAGCTTATAGGGTAACCTCCCCTCCAGGGCTAGGAAAGACCTGGGGGAAGAAGAAACCTGAGCAACCAACTTCTGAGGAGGGGAAACCTGAAGAACGATGAAAATTCCTTCCTTTTTACATTGCTGCCCTCAGGGAGAGATAGACACCTGGCTTTCTTCAGAAGGGAAAAACTGAGGGTGAAAGCGGCAGGTAGTGTGCTTTGGTTTGGTTTTGTCCATGTTGCTGCAGAAACTTGAACCTTGCTTGGTGAATCATATTCTCAAATCAAGTTACTTGTCTAATGCTCACATTTGCCCACAGCCTCAGCAGTGAGGTAAGAAATCTGTGGGGCATTTTTAGGCTTTCCCTCTCATGTGGCAAGACAGCTGATCCGGTGCCTAGAAAAACTCTGTGAAGCCTCCAAGATGTTATGCTGGGAGGTGAAGCTTAGAGGATCCCTGCTGCAGGTCTTCACTTTCCTCTCCTTACCCTCGGTATACGAAGGGTATGCAAGGAAATAGGCAGTGTGTAAAAGCACAGATGCCATACAACTGCTGGTGGTCCTTTCACATCACTAGGACTGGCAGTTGGCCCTTAAGATCAGTTTGGCTCAGCACTGCACCCAAGGTGGCACAAAGTAGGCTTTGACTTCTCTTCCTGGTAGAGTCTGTCGCCATGTACTTTTTGAGTCCATCTCTTCTTGTTAGCCTTTGTAGTGTCTTACACTGGGTTGTTGATGGCTCAAATCTTCAATCACCCCATCATTTTCAAGGATGTTCACAGAGGTCAAGGTGGATTGTGCCCTACAGATTTTTATGCCACTCTACACTCTGTTACTGTTAATCGGAGTCCGCTGGAGACAGGTTAATCAGAGACAGTTATTAATATCAGTGCACTGAGAAGCCTGAGCTTCTGGATCAGGTCAAGACATCTGGCATCCTCTGGTTTTGTCAACGCATCTGTGAAGAAATTATAATCTCATTTTGCAGCAGGACCGTAAAAAGGACGGCAAGAAGTGGTGGAAGCAACAGGAGAACCACATGACTTGTAAGGAATGGGCTCTGCTAGGCTTGCTGTTCTGCATTGTGTCAGTGTGCCACATAAAGCACATATAACTAGTTCCCACCTGGTTGAGGTAGAAGCCAGCAGAACAGCCACACCATTTGATTTTTGGAAACAAACATTGCTGCCTAAGTAAGGAGCAGTAGGCTCTGCGGTCAGGCAAAGGAGGTCCCTTCAGAAGCGATTCAGCGTTCTATATGTTGTGAAACTTTTTAGTGTAACCTAACTTTGTGACTTCTTTAGCTAGAGTCACAGAAATCTGCTTTCCTAATTACTGAAAAAACAACTGCAATTTGCACCCCGCACATGTTCTAGCTGCCTTCTGTCCCCACCTCTTCTGAATAAATTTGCCCACACCATAGTTACAAGATACGTTACCACTTCAATCAGCCGTGAACAGGAAAGTAAAAAAAAAAAACCAAAAGTGAAATACTACTCTGGTCCTCACCAGAACCTGTGATAACACTCATAGCGGATGTTGCTCTGCTCACTGAAGAAACAGGTCACACATCAGATCACAATATGATGGTATCAGTGAAGAGCTGAGAGTACGTTGGCACCAGCACAGAAAATGCTGAGAATCAGGCCAAACTTGTCATTTCTGTGTCTTGCGTTATTATAAGAAAAGCAAAGATGAAAGAAAAGGGTGGAACATAAGAGGTGTGTAGAATCCTCTTGAGACCTACTGGGTGTTGGGGTTAGACATAACAAAAGTGGCGCGTAATCTGATGAGACAGGTTCACAGGTATTTGTAGATCACAAAGCAAGATATGATGATATCAGTCCACAGTGTGTTGAAGAATTTGCAATTTTTACCTAAGGGTGGGTAAAAAAAGGTTACTTGCAAATGATTTGAGGATGAATCTAATTGGTATCCAGAACATTTCTGATGATAAAACTGAATGCCTGTGTTCCAGACTGCTGTCTCTCCTCAGACCCTTTTTTCCTGGTTGCCAGCGAGTACCATCTTCTCTACAATGAATCCGTACAGATGCTCTATCAAACAGTTTAGATCCCAGGGTAGGCTTTAGTTTGTTTGACTGAGATCCTGAAGTTATACCTAAATTCTAGGTTTGTAGGAAAGCTGTCCTTCTTCTTGAACACCTACGTTCCCTACAAAGACGGCAACAAACTACAGGGGTAGAGTAGCCTGCCTGAGACTAGCCATCTAAACAGGGCCCAGTAATGTCAAGTGTTTTGATTTGGCTCATTTGGCTACTGAGCCATACAGGTCTATATTTAAAGGATGGGTTTTATTTGTGGGTAGTGGTAGAGCAAAGCAATACAGAATTGTCCCAGAACCGATTGTCCTGTTTTGCACTGCGGTGTATTGTAGGGTATCTCTGAAGAGCTCAAAAGCAAACACAGCCCCATTTTCCTGGATGCAGTGATCTTTCTACATTCTGGCTACAGAATTGCTTTGTGCCTCCTCTGCTAATGTGGGTAGGGTTGGATTGAAGAAGGCATTGTCCAGTGCCTTGAACAATTCAGCAACACAAATTATTCATAACAATAGGTGGATTCAGCTTTCCTGATTAACCCAATGGCTGAGGAGGACTTTTCTGCATGCCTTCTCTGACCAGCAGTTACACAGATGAAACTCTTCTCTTCTTGGGGCGAAGAGTATCGAAGTTACTTCATTTGCTGTCCAAGCACAAAAGAGCTATGTTTCATTTTCTCTTTACCTTCTGAGGACACAGACTTGCCCATACCCAGGAGAACCAGCAACACAGATTTTTGCTGCAGAACTACATCAAGGCTTGCCTGGCCATGTCAGGAATAAGGGCCAGAGCTACACCAAGGCCATGCTGCTCCTCACCCAGAACGGGAAAAAGTAGTGGAAAAGGAACTGTGGAGGGCTAAACTTGCTGTTCCTCTACTAACAGCTCTGGGAGAGTTTGGGAAAACAAGTGCTGCCACTGGGAGGAGCAAGCTCTGAACACCTCAACCCCTTTCTTGGCAGAAGCAGAACCGCCAACCAAGCATCCCAAATATCTAGCATAGGCAAAACTGAATTCACGCCATTTTGCTGTCTGGAGCCATTTCTTTCTTTGACTTGACTACAGCTGGCCCTATTTTCTCATATACCCTCATCAGAGGTGTTATTACAAAACAAGGTTCCAGTGTTGCAGAACTTCTTCATCTGACTGATTTTTTCATTATTACCATGTGTGCCCTGTGCCACAAGCCGAAGTGTGGAAAACCCTGTTTCCCCTTTCTGTCCAGTTTACACCCACTTTGTGACTTGCACAAAACCACAATACGCACAGATCAGGATGGTACTCAGAGTGGTACACACAGAGAGGTGTGCCAGCAACGGGTGAAATCCAGCAGATGCACTCTGCTCACGTTGATGGCCTCCCACCCAATACGGCTGGTGAGGGAGGAGGATTTTGTTGTACTTGTTCCTTTGATCAATTAATGTTCATATGACAGCTTTCGACAGAATTCAGACAGGACCTCAGGGAAGCAGCTAAATGCAGAACTCCTCTGAGCACGGAGCTCACTGCCGTAACAAAAACTGCCCTCAATACAAAGCTCAGAATATTCAAGCACTGTAAGTAATTAGTATTTTCCCCATTGACAATTGCCTGAGACTGAGTATGATAATGAACTTTGTTCCCAATAAAGAGTCAAAACGTACTTCAGAAGTTTATGACTATGCAATCAGACAGCTAGATATGCAAGTTCTGGAAGATGAAAATTTCTTTATCCTAATTTTTATTTTCATAGCCAGTTCCAGCACTCTCTTGTGTCTTGCAAATAGCCAGCATAAGCTCCAACATCAGACAATGCACCAAGACTCAGGCTCTGGACCCTTGACATTGCTGGTGATTCCCTTTTGTACATGTCCAAAAGGACCTTGGAGAAACACTGTTTCTTATACAGCATTCAGACAAGTCTGTAAAGCATTCGTCTGGAAAACAATTTGTCTGCCCTACTCATAGCTGATCGATTGCAACATGTAGTTACACCTCCATGAACAAAACTGCTCACATTCATACACAGGCTTAGGTTTCATGTTCTGCAAATGGAGAGCCTGGGTTTTTAATAGGACACAAGTTAGAAATGCCTCAATGATAACCTGATCTATTGATTTTCCCATTCTTCATTTTCTCATATATAATGCCATTATAATCAGATAGCTCCTTCTTGATTCTGCTTGGTTCTTAATATTCCTGCTACCCATACACACACTCTGAACAACAAAACTGTTCAAAGCACTGAAGAGAATGTCTTGCAATTTTTCACTCTCCGGTACCCATATGGAGACAATGAATTCTCCAAGGTATTTTGTAGGTTTTTAGGCACATGATATTTATGCATCAATGAGCTTACAATCAAGCAGTTGCATTTTGTTCTCCTCAGTCTTTTGAACAATCATTTGCCACAGAATTAACTTCTTTTGGCCAGGTTTTTATCTTCAACACTCTGAAAACAGAGCAGACCCACTAGAGTGTACTGTAGTGGCTACTGTAGATTTCTTTGATGTAAAATACAATCTGAATCACAAATTTCTCTTTGGATAATTCACAGGTAAAGCCAGATTGCCAGTTACTCTTCAGCTAACTAACAAGTAAAGCCAGCTCATGTCCACAAGACCCACAAGACTGCAAATTAAACTATTGTTCAATGAGTGGCAGTAAAAAACACTGTGGCAGGAAGCATTTGCTAGGACAAGAGGATATAGTAAACAACAAGAGCTTATAGATGTTGTGCAAGGCAATGACAACCTTTTGAAGGTTCTGGGAGATTTACTTTTATTGCCTGAGGAGATGATCAGGAGTCCATGGAAGAAATGTTCTGTGAAGGAGGTTTCTGCTGTCTGGAACACAGAAAAAGCAGATGTGAAGAAAGAACAGTGAGAAATAGTTGAGTCTTTTTGACACACTGGAGAAGACAAAAGCAAAGAGCAGCAGGGGCATGGGATTGTGAGTACGGGTTGTACAGGACCAGCAAAAGCACTAAGGAGCAGAATCTGAATGCTGAAAATTCACAAAACTTGTTCTTCTCTTTTTAACACATACTTTTGAAATTGCTAGTGAAAACTCTGGGAAGGAGCAAAGAGAGATCCCAGAGATCAAATCTAGGCAATGCCCTAGTAAATCCAGCAGGAGTAAGGGGAGAGTGGAAAGGATGAGTTCATTTATATCTGAGCAAACTACCACAAAAATGCTCTAGTGGCCACTCAACGAAATGGAAGAAATTAGCCAGACAGTCATTAATACACGGTTTATACTCATGAAAACATCTACCTAAGGTCAGAGAACAACAAGACAGGCCTTAGGGAGAGGCCAAAGACAAAAACCGTACATGCTGTTTGTAGTATTTTCTTTCTGAAGGGTACAAACATAATGACATGTGAATCAGTAAAGAAAATACGAAACTTTTCATTTAGAATACACATATTTTATGTCTGTGCTTGCATACAAGTGTGCATTGGTACATGTACACCTACATAAATACACACACATGCACTTGTATGCATGTGCATGCTTACAGAGGGATGCTGCATGTGCTCTCTGGCATGGTGACCGACCAGAGGCAGCCCAACGCAACTCCCCCTCCAGTGAGTGCGCCGGTGCAAAAAGTCCCGCAGCAGAAATGCAGCATGCTTTGATCCAGGGTCGGCTGGATCAGGAAGCTGAAGGTCTCCTTGCAGCAGCTGACACAGAGGAGCCTCTCACACCCTGCTCACCAGGCACTGAGGACCACTTGCCAAGTGCTTGGGCCTGGCAAGCTGAGAGGGATGGCAGATCTTTCTTTTACTGTGAAGCCATCTATGAGCTTATACTCTGAAAGAAAGTGTTTCCCATTTTCCCCCAAACTGCTAGAGCTCCCTTCCTACCATGCTTCCTCAGAGAACATCTCATTATCACAGAAGCAATTCAGTTAGCTACTACTATCAGGAAAGAGGACAGACGTCTGGTTACAGATGTCAGTCCTTGTGGCTTCCCTCATGTTTTCTCCATTTAAACACATCAGACTGCTCCACTGTTTGAGGGAAACCCTGCAAGAGATCATTTTGCAAGCTTCTTTTTTTTTTTCCCCAGGAGGTTGTTAATTCTGAAAGAGCAAGAGGTTTTTCTGTCGTGGGGTTTCTTGGAAGACCCACTTTTTTATCAGCTCTTCCTCCCTAGACTGCAATGCAAACGCCCATCCTTATCTCTCTCCTCAGATTTCAGCCTCTGAGCTCACCAAGCTTTGCACCATGCAGAGCTGGCCTAGAGCAAAAGGAAGTTCAGCAGAGCAACAGGAAAGACACAGACCCCACTTCTCGCTTATCAGTTCTCCAGCTCCCACCAGCTCAGAGGAAGCAGGGGGCAATGGCCAGCTGCAGGGAGGGGGAGGGGGTCAAAACAAACCGTTCCTGCCTGTTGAGACAGGTTCTCTTCATCATCCTTAAGTCTCTCATCCACGCTGAGAAGACAGCACTCCTGGCAACACGGGCTCAGGATTTACTGTGATTTTGCTGCTCAGCTTGCAATAAGATGAACCCACCAAGTTCAAGCCAAAGCCTCTTCGCCTCCACTTTTCTGTTTTCCTGTCTGTGCTGCTTTCTTCGAAGAGTGCTCTTCACCCTGTAAAACACAAATAGTTTAGTCTCTTTCCTACCGCTGCTAGCTCCAAATGAAAATGATGCTTGTCTGAAAGGACAAACACTTCACAATTGAAAATACAAGCCAAGCACAGAAGGCTGCATCCTGCTACACTACACTTCCTACTGAGGTACTTTTGAGCACCTTCATTGACTTAGAGAATCAAAAGCATGGTATTTGAAGCAGTGAGCAAACAGCAACCCCTTAAATGAGCTGAGCAACCTCAGGTCTCATGGGGAATATGCAGAAGTATCTCTTCCAGTCTGCAGGTTTGCACTGTCTAATCCATGCCCCTCTGCCCCCTCCAGAGGAACAGTACCACTAAGGAACTTGCTAGTGGATCCATGGATAGAAGCAGAAACATCCCTTCAGAGGATCCTTACCATTACTGTCACCTTACCTGCCTTCCTTGCTGTGGCTCCTGTAGAACATTATTTTTGCTTAGAACCAGGCAACGGTGGTATAAAACACAGCCAAAAATACAGTGCTTTGATTACTGACAAGACAGAGGCAGTGAACTTTTTTTCCTACAGCCAACAGCCTGTCCCAGACAATGGTAATATTGCTGTGAATATTAGAAAAAAAAAAGTTTTATAGCACGATATTCTACTACTTAGTCCATAGGATGCTTTCAGCTGCCCATCAGAAAGACCACTTAGGTGCCAAATCCTGAAGGATTTTTCTATATGAAGCGACACGTAAACTTTTGGGTCTCTTGATACTCTTAGGCACCTTACAGAGCCTGAGCTACTTTCTCCAGGGGACAGCATATGAGTGACCATTGAAATACAATCTTTTGCTCCACTTTCCAGACGCAAGATAGTCTGCAATACAACGAAGGCAACCCTTGCCAGCAATTCAGGTTTCTGGATAGCAATAAACATGGCACATTGCTAAGGGTTTTAAGAGACAAAACCACAGGCTGCTGGGCACCAATTTATTTACAAAAATCCAGTCTAGCTCAACTGTATAGTGGAAAATTGGGCTTCCTCTATTTCTACAGAGGCATCAATCATTCTCTGACATGTTCCTTATGTGCATGCAACCCAGATAGCAAGTACTGCCCTATTCTCCGGCTTTATCCTATTGCTATCCATTTCTGTCACTGGTTTTGCTATTACTTTGCTGCCTTTGACTGGCTTGCTCTTTCCCAGACCAACTCAGTCCTGAGCTTTGAATCATTTTCTTACAGATACTGACTTGCTTGAATCTCATTCATCTCCACTTATAAACTACTCCTCATATTCCCCTGGTTATCCAGTTGAGCACAGCCCTGTTTCCATCATTTGCATTGTTTTTAATGGCTAAGTGTTAATGGATCATGATTAGCTGAACTGGGCAGCACCTTCCTGGCATTTTTACTCTCACCAGAGATTACATCTTTTTTTCTGTTTGGTGCATCACATAACTGTCGCTTACAGTCACTACCAGACAATCACTGGCAACAAGACAGCAGATTGCTTTTAAGAGCTATCTCCATGAAAAATGTGAAATATCATTCATCCTCAAACAGTGAATGGGTTTCTGTATTGGAAAAGAAGAGGGGAGTTGTTGCAAATGTGTGGAATTCTCACGTCTTTTGTCAGAAATCTTCTCAGTGATAATAAATGTGTATGACTAGCTGGCCCACATTGCAGAACCCTGTTCTAATTTTAATGTAATTTTTCATTAAATTAATCATATCTTTCTTACCTCTGCCCTGACAGGATTATGAACTGGTTCATTTATTAGAAAATCTAATTATTGGGGGTCGAATTACACAGAATAGGAAGATTTCCCTCGGTCAGTAGTTATCTCTGCAAATCACAGTGTCCTGGAAATGCTCTAAGCAATATCTTAATAGCTTGTGTATGAAACAAATGGATATTAAAAGCTGGAGCTTAATGTTTGTTTTTTTGTGCAACAGCTAATGCAAATGAGCAGCAGGGATCATGTCCTGCTTCCATCTTCCAGGGCTGTGGTCACTCCACCTTGCTTAAATAAAATGTCCAGCATTGATGCAGAAAGAGAGGTCAACATGTACAGGAGTGGAGGTCAACGTAATCCTTGAATGGAAGGCGTTTACTCAGATAAGCCTGTTATAATGAGAACTCCAATGGAATGTACTAGCTACAAGCGTTTATCAACCTTGAACACTGACAACAAGAAGTAGATAAGGAAGCAGGAAGAGTTACTCATTTAAATTTTAGGTGAGCTTACTCTCTTAACATAGAAAAGTACCCACTCCTAGGCTATGGAAGTCCCCTACCAGTAGAAACCCCTTACCCTCTGAGCATGTGTAGTAAAAAAAGTAACATACTGTATCTTTAAATGAAAGCGAGAAGTTAAAAGACCAACCATATAAGTGAATATTACCTTCGAACCTGAGGAACTGATAACCTTGCATTTTCTAAAACATGAAAAAACTGTTCTCAGTAAGGGTGGTGTGCTAGCCTTGTGGAGGTACCACATGGCACCCATCTCTGCACAGGCATGAAATGAACAAACATCTCAACTCTGTGTGTTAGTCGGCTCCTTGCACACAGTGCAAAGAACCCAGCTGTGGGACAACAGCATCACCAACCGAGGCAGACTGCGTGAGTCTCTTCTTCCTGAAACCATTTTGCCTGACTGTTAATCTCGCATTTGAATCAAATATGTCCTAGGAATCACCAAGTACCACGACAACTTTGTTTGGGAACTCAGGAGCTTGCACCTCTTTCCTGCTAAAGAAGGTGCAGCAGAGCTGCAGGTAAGAAAATCAGAGACATCAGCACTCACATTCCTTAAAGCTCCAGTATTGTTTTCTCATGGGAGTGCATGGAGCTGCAGCTGCAGACCCACCAGGCAGCAGTGCAGAGCTACATGCATGCTACAGGACATCTCCGCCGGAGGCAAGGCTTGTACTGAGGATGAGCAAAAAGGTGCAGGACCTGGCAGAATGAGTGTCTCTGAATTTGAGCATCCTGGCCAAGCGCAGCTGCCCTTTTCCTCCATTCGACCACAACTATAAATGCGGCTGTGAATAGCTGGATAAATAGTGGATATATGTGTTGCTACATCAGGTGAGCTGTAAAGATTTCTGTGAAGCAGCACTGCTTGCCAGTCTGAGTGTCTAGCTCATGGGCTTTACAAGGAAACCACAGCCCAAAGGGCTGGATTTCAATTTTACTTAAAGAAAAAAAAAAAGGATGAGCCCATGTAAATCACCAAGGGGACTGACATGCAAATGGACAGCTGTACCCCTCTGCTGCATCTTGTGGGGAAGCTGCCATAGTGAGAACCTCTTTCCCCCTCT
Organism: Chauna torquata; assembly: GCA_013399475.1. Taxonomy (NCBI): domain Eukaryota; kingdom Metazoa; phylum Chordata; class Aves; order Anseriformes; family Anhimidae; genus Chauna; species Chauna torquata. The sequence goes on from VXAL01016579.1 coordinate 16,022, forward strand.
GTCACTAACTTTGCAGCTACAGACCTGCCTTCTGAGTTGCTGTGTAAACCACACGGATGCTCTGAGCAAGTCACAGGCTCACCACATAGATGTGGTGCCTCAGGTGCCCAGTCCCATGGTTTTTTTTGTCCTTCATGAAGCGTTGTCACTCACAAAAGCGAAGGCAGTGATTTTGTTAAAGGGAAGGCTGAGCTTCTGAATTGCGTCTGTCACTGGCTGACTCACTGCTCTGAAAGTCAGTCTGAAGAGACTGCTAGATGAGATTTAGGTACCAAAGCTCCTTCTTGAGCTCTCATGAACCATCAGCAAAGAATAAAACCATCACCACAGCACAGAGAAAGTAAGTGACCTTCACTATACGTCTTCTCTGCGATAAGGCCAAGCCTAAAACAATCTGTCTGTGGCTCTTGCAGGTCATTACCATGCCTTTCAGAAAGGTGTGGTAAGTACCTTTTTCTCAAGTGGTCTGTACAAAATATGACACATTGTTTTTCAGGGAGTTTCCCTAATAGCTTTTCATATCAGGGTTGTCTGAGATGAAAAGTGAAGTGGAGCACTAGGCTTGCTAAGTCAGTAAACTGCTTTATGATGCATTTGTTCTACTGCTGCTATAGAAGCCAGCCAACTAACTCATTTATATATTTTCTACTGCAAATTCTACCGCTGACAGCTTCTGGTTAGACATACTAGCCTGAAGATGGTGTATCACAGCTTCCTGCTCACACGAAATTCACAAGGAAGGCTATGCACAAAACTCAAGTCAGCAGTTTTCAGGAAATAAAACTTTCTGATATTTATCTTTTCTTTTACCATTTATATGTATGGCTTTGTCTGTGTTCGGTGCAATAATTTTTTCAAGATTCGTTTTAACCCCAGCTGCCCTGCTTCTTGGCCCAACAACAAATGCTGCTGCCTGCACTGGGCTGGACTCTGCATGCTTAAGCAGCCAGCTGCTAACTTTGCTGTATGTGAGCCCGCTCAATACCAGCAAACATAAAACACACATTTTATTAAGCAATAAAAAAAAAAATCCACATTCAATAAGCTACGTGTTATATTCATTTGAAACAGATCACTATCTTTCCGTCCAAGATTGCTAGGCACCTTGTTTTGTACCTGGTAAAAAACAGTGCTGCCCACAGATGTCAGCTGGAAAATCACAAGAGGTCAAGGAGCCTACTCCAGTATGGATATGAAACGACAAATCAGGTTGCTACAGTGGTAAGAAACATATGCAAATGGCTCTGTGAAAACATAATCAAAATACCAGCAAACGTAAAAAAGAAGGAATATAGATCCTTAAAATCAAGATCAAAGATTATAGCAAAGCAACACTGTGGAAATCCCCTTTTAGGACAGAGGTTTTACTAAATTTGTCTAAACTTCATCAAGGGTTTGGGTGCGTGCAAACATGGATCTTTGTATTCAAAGGCAGATGAAAATAATCATGGTGGCATGCTAGTTATTTGCTACCTTAATTAATAATATATATTATTCTGTATCAGGTAACTGCATATGATCACATCATCTTAGTAAGATAAAAATTATGTCTGCTGGAAACCTGATACTTAAGCTTCTGCTTCCTACCACTTGTGGATATGCCAGACTCAGATCTATCGTTCACCTCTGACATTTTTTGGTTGTCGTTTATTAGCTTACCATTAAATCAGTCTAGGTTCCCTGTGAAGTTTATTCATATGTGCTGAACTACTCTTTAAACTCTTAACCTGTTCTACCTCTGATGATTAGCATATATTATATGCTAACTATTATGCCTAGGCCTCATAAAAAGGTTGGAATTAAAAGGTAGCTCTTACCCTGGAGTCCCACAGTCACGGTATTCCCAAAACGGGGAGTTCTGACTTTACAAGCAAAGAGACACATAACCTGTATGGAAAGGAGGAGTTAGCTTTGGTCCAAAGGGTTTGCTTTAGCACAGCAAATCAGGATGGCTCAGAATCCCTTGCTTTGTAAAAAACTCTTTACTTCTTCTGTGCTACAGTAACAGCACTGAGTTTCTTCAGGGACAGGGACCCTTTTTTTTTTTTTTTTTTCTTTCTTCTTCGTATTTTTTAGCGGATTCTAAACCACAGAGTTGTTATTTCTCTAAATTATTATCTATCCTAAATTGCTCCTCTTTGTTTCAATGGACTACAAAACATCCCTTTCCTCTACTCTGGAAAAGAGTGTATTTCAGTAGCAACCACTTTCCATTACAACACTTAATGGGCATAATGATGGTTCAGCTCCTCCAAGTGTGTTGGACAAATGCAGGAATTTCATAGTGCTTTTCCCCATTCCTTTTTGTAATCCAGGAAGGTCTAAAGAAATACAAGGCACAGCTGGCTTGTCAGTAGAAGAGCAACAACTTCCCTGTCACTACAGCACACATCTGCAGAGGTGTAGGATGGGTTCCTCAATCAATGAGCAGGTGTCACTGAGAGGAAAAGGAGTTGTACCTTCTAGCTTTTAAGAACACAGCTAATATTTATAAGAAGTGTACATGAGTAAGCTGAAAGTAAGCCTATATAGAAAGATAATGAGCAAATCATCATTTGGAAATTACTTTGGTTATAATTTCATTAGTTGTCTAAAGACCGTCTCTAGGATCTGCCTGTGCAGTGTAAACAGCTGTAGCAGGATTTAATGCATTTGTGTCTCACTTGCACTCCCTGTCTGACCTCATGTTCCCTAGTCCTGCCGGCTGCAGATTCCGAAGCATAAAATAATGTTTATTATAGCCAAGCTCAGCCTTATTAAAGTCTACGGCTCAGCTGCTCTGTGCTCACAAGCAGGAGAAAAACTGCACTGTGTGTTTCCTGGTCATTGCAAGACAATTATGTAGTCTAGAAAGGAAAGAAGCACAAAATAAAAAAATAAACAGGTCAAATCAGGACAGAAAGCCCCTAATCAGGATCTATGAGACCACAGTGAAAACATACACACGCACAGATGCACATATACAGAGGGATTCTCATATCCATCTGTTTATACCCATCTAAATTAACCATCAGAACACACTGATCAGAGTTTTTTTCCTTTAATGCTGTGGGAGGAAGCTGGTATAAAGCAATCAGAGAAGGATCCTCAGCGTGACTTGTCTGAGCAGATGCATGCCACAGACATTTGCAAATCTGATGGAGGAAGCATGATTCTTTTTCATAAATTATTGAACTGAAACTAACCTTCTGCATCTGGAAGTAAGTATTATATTGGTTACTGCTGTATCATGCACCATACATGTGCTGATCGCTATGTGCCAAACAGTAAGTCAAATGTTTATTTATGGAAGAGAGGTAATAAGGACATGTGTACACATATACAGACTTACAAAGTATTTTTTGGCGGCTTACTTCCTATTAGAGATACCGTGCTTGTTTATCATTTATCACTAGCTTCTTTGCAAGAATCATGTATGCTTTTTACACTAAAAGTGACACCAACTCTCAGGATTTCAGTACATACTCTGAACGTTCCAGTTCTGTGCATGCTGGGTGGGTGACCAAGTCGAAACTCTTAGCTCCTTTTCATATTCCTTTCTTACCCATCCTAGACCACAGGTTTGAAGACTCTGACATGGATGTTTTCCTTCCCCCCTCTTGAAAGGCAGTACACACCTGGGTAATTCATTCATTCTCAGTTTATCAGGGACAAGTGGTGTCACAGATAGGCTCCAAAGCAGAACGTAGTTGCAGGTGCAGAAAAGAGTGCCACACAGGACAAGCCAGAAGGGAACGATGGAAAAAGGAGCTAGCAGAAAAAGGAATATATTTTGGAGGGTATTTGAAGGGTTTATATATGCCATCAAGTTATTAGTATGTGGTCAAATCCTGCCTTGAGACTTGTTTGCATAACTTTCATTGGCACTTCTGTTCTTCAAAATGTTTTGCAAACACTAACTAATCACTTCCAATAATATGCTACATATTACAGTGACTAGAGGTATCTTCACTGGAAATAATGTTTCATCTGAAAGGGATGGAAAATCCCATCATCTTTTTTCCCATCATCTGGGAATTTCCCGCCATCTAGGAAAGTGTTTCACCTGAAAGTTTTTCATATTCAGTCCACAACAAGGAGAATCTTTAAAGTACTTTTTCCCCCAAAGGAAAGTCAATATGGTTGCAGAAGAAATAACTTCACCAAAAGTCCAGTATTATGTACAACAGCAGTTTCAGCAGGTATTTTCAGACAAGTTTACTAGTAACTTATGCAAAGCCTCACAGTAATTCAATATCAAGCTCAGAGATTTTCTTCAAATCAAAATGTAATTAACATCCAGCCGACATTATTTAAATGGTTTTGTCATAACAGAACCCACACAAAACTCACTTTTGCATACTTTTAACATTCTTTTCCAGAGATAATGTGCATCTGTGATGCCTTGTCCTTCTTCATCTTCGTATCACTCACATTTTGGTCTCCTGGTTGCTTGCAGTATCCAAAACACAGAACTGCATAAACTTACACCTGTATGGATACAGCAGGAGACTGCAACAAAAGCAATACTGCTTCAATGGTGGCTCAGTCAAGCATCATGAAGTCAACTTACATGAAATGGCACTATTTTTGCTGTATTTTGGCCCTCAGAAGTTGCTATTTCTTTACGTACACATCTAGGAAGGAGATAAGGTCTCAGGCATGTGATTATTGCATTGGCACAGATCTTAAACTGGAGGTCATTTTAGATAACTTGCATTTTTCGAAGTAATAGAAGTTCTAATGGAAAAATACTGATAGAAACTGAAACAACAAAATGCGTGATGAAAAAAGAAAACCTTCTAGGCATTCAGATCTTATCTGTAATTTGCAAGCTGCTCCCCACTGCCTCTCCCCTGCCCTCACTTTTCAACCTGCAACATCAGTGGTCTTACACACCCCTCGCAATCCCCAGCCTCCCCAGCCGGCCTTTCCAACCCTCCTCCCCTCCCAGCTGAGGCCACCCAGCTCCCTCTGTTTGGGTCTGGCATTGCTGTGCTCAGGGGGCACATCCCTCCTGGCCTCCCTACCACACATCCCCTCCAGCACTTGGCCTTCCAGCTCTGCCACCAGCCCCAAAAGACACTGTTGTCTTCATAAAGTAGCCCTGCTCCCAGAGCAGTATCTACAAACAGGTTTTTTTTTTTTTTTTTTTTTTTTTTTTTTTTGCCAGTTTAATTATGACACAAACACTTCATAAATGTAGGGTTATGTGGTTTGTCCATGGGGACAAGGTAGTCATCCAGTCCAATGCAGCTGCAGGACCACAGTCTACTGATGAGCACTCCTGTTGCTGTAAAACAACAAAACAGAGTCATTCAATATTTAAGATTTTTAGAAGGAGAAGCATAACATTGATTTGCTGTTGAGGCTATTCTCAACATTGGAAAACAAAGAAAAAACAGTGTCTGCAGAGAACATGCCTGTCACGGGAGCTGCACGGAGCCAGGAGACATTTCATCTGGGGAACAGGAAAAACTGTTTTGTAACTGTCAGGAATTAGGCTTCTCAGAAATCCCTTCAGGAAGCCCCTTTCTGTAATTTCTAGATTAGCCTGGTGGCAGGAATGGGACTCCAGCGGAGACAGGGAACAGCAAGGAGAAACACTTTGAAATCTGATGTAGGAGTCAGCTGGGAGAAGCAACAGTTGCTGTACACCAAGGAGTATTCAAGGTGTGATCATGCAGCACTGGCACCCCTTTCACAGAATCACAGAATAACAGAAACACAAGGTTGGAAAGGACCTTCAAGATCATCAAGTCCAACCGTCATCCTATCACCAATACTACCCACTAAACTACTAAACCATATCTTGTAGCACCTTGTCCAGGCGCTTCTTAAAAACCGTGAAGGTCAGTGACTCCACCACCTCCCTGAGAGAAAAACTTTCTCTCTGAGTGAAAAAGTTTTTCCTGACATCTAATCTAAATCTCCCCAGGCGCAACTTGCGGCCATTTCCTCGAGTCCTATCATTAGTTATCTGGAAGAAGAGGCTGACCCCCTCCTCATCACAACCTCCCTTCAGGAAGTTGTAGAGTGCAATGAGGTCTCCCCTGAGCCTCCTCTTCTCCAGACTAAACAATCCCAGCTCCCTCAGCCGCTCCTCATAAACTTGTGTTCCATACCCCTCACCAGTTTCGTTGCCCTTCTCTGGACACGTTCCCGGGCGTCGATGTCTTTCTTGTAGTGAGGGGCCCAAAACTGAACACAGTACTCGAGGTGCGGCCTCACCAAAGCTGAGTACAGGGGGATGATCACCTCCCTGCTCCTGCTGGCCACATTGTTTCTAATACAGGCCAGGATGCCATTG
>VXAL01016579.1:22611-52805 GCA_013399475.1 Chauna torquata
GGCCCTCCAGCCAGTTCTTTACCCAGAGAAGAGTATACCTGTCCAGGCCACAGGCAGACAGTTTCCCCAGGAGAATACTGTGGGAGATCGTGTCAAAGGGTTTGCTGAAATCTAAGTAGACCACATCAATAGCCCTTCCCTCATCTACCAGTCTGGTCACACGATCATAGAAGGAGATGAGATTGGACATGCACGACCCGTGCTGGCTGGGCCTAATCCCCTGGATGCCATGCAAGTGCCGTGTGACCTCACTCAAGATGATTTGCTCCATAATTTTGCCTGGAACCACGGTCAGGCTGACAGGCCTGTAGTTCCCTGGGTCCTCCTTGCAGCCCTTTTTGTAGACAGGAGTCACATCGGCAAGCCTCCAGTCCTCTGGGACCTCTCCAGATAACCAGGAACGGTAATAGATGGTGGAAAGTGGTTTGGCAATTACCTCCGCCAGCTCCCTCAGCACCCTTGGGTGGAGCTTTGTCAACTTCCACTTGCAGATGTTGTTTTTCAGTAACACATGACCCACTAAAACCTTTGGCTTGGCTTTCAGGATGGGTTTGCATCACTGACCATTAACTTTCCTCGTAAACTTGTACACTAAGGATCAGAGTTGATGCAATGTTGCAGACTAACATCTTTGATTAGGCTGATGGTTCTTACTGATACAGCTGTTTCTACTTGGGCTGTGCAGAGACCTTCTCCTCCACTGCCTATTCTCATTCCTAATGAGAATAAACTGCATAAGGATAAGCCATGTTAAACAGGTGTAGCTGCTCCTACTAGTAGGGCTTCTGTTGCTTCAAGAAGAGCAGAATAATTAAAGCTAGCCATTTTTACATGTAGGCCACCATCACTGGTGCTAATTAATGCAAGGGCCCTTTATGTTTGTAATGGTCTATATAAGCAGTTCTCACTTCCACTTCAATTTGGTTGTGTTTTTTATTAAGTTGATTCTATGACTTTATCTGCAGATTTGATCAAGTGCAATCTGCCTTCTGCACATTACAAACAATGAAAAACTGGAGTAGTTCCCACATCAAGCCTTCAAGTTATGGCTAAACAAGCAATATCTTCAAATGACACATTATCAAACTTACTCCTTAGTAATTTGTTCTAAAGGCAAATTCCCTTGATGAAAAAGAGTAGTAATTTGAATTTTATTGCTAAAATCTGGCATTGTGTTCCAGCCACTGGACCTTCATTATATTTCCATCTGTTAGATTAAGCAATACAGTAGTAGCTGGTTTGTTCATTTTCTGCATTGATGGCCCACGATCAAGTTGCTTTTTGCCTTGGGCAAAAAAAAAAAAAAGAAAAAGAAAAAGAAAAAAAAAAGGCAGATATCTCCATCTATCAGAAGCACTGACATAACTTTTTTTTGGCTGCCTTCCCTTCCCTATGGGTGTTGTTTTACTTTTATCCGGTCGAGTCACTCATCCATAACTCTTTCTATTAAACATTCAGCACACCATTCATCCACATCAGTGGGGTCAACTGCCGTGATGAACACAGAGACACATATGGATTTGTTTTTATGCAGAAGTCACAAAAATGAAGAACATGATAAAATGGTTGATCACAACAACAGACTCAGTAGAAAATATCCCACAAAGATTTTTCAGGAGCTTTTACCCAGCAGCCAGAGTGAAAGAGAACAAATCCACTCTTAGAAAGACGTTAGGACCACTTTGTTGTGAAGCAGTTTTAACCAACTAGGGCTGGATTCAGTAGCCATATGACCCCTACCAGATTTGGCATTCTAGCCTTCAAAAACACCCCTGTCCCAGTCTTGAAGACAACTGAAGCTGCTGTGTACCCTTCCCTTCGACGGATAATATGCCAAGACCAAATCACTTTCTGACTCCTTGCGGAACCAGTCAAATCTTAAATGATCTGACTGATCAGGCACCTCCCTCATCACTAGGCCTTGGCTGGATGGACAAACATGATCTTCTCACCAACTTTGCCAGCAAACACAACCTTGGCCAGTGAGCTCAATCAGCAGCAAAGTGCTCCCAAAACAAGAAGTGAAACCTCTCCCTTTGTCCTTTATAGCCCAGCAGCCACTACACTGCTTGGAGTACAAGAGTTCAGATCATGTCCCTGCCTCATCACAGCCTGCATCAGAGAAGGCACCGGGCACTACGAAGATGGATCTCACAGACACTTCACAAAGTGCCACTTGTTTAACAGGGAACGCCTTAGTTCAACTGCAAACTGTCAGCAATGTTCAAATTTCACACCACCAGCAGCTAACCTGGCAGTTGTGCAAAACCTCTAATGTGTCTGAAGCCCTTGTCAAATCAGGTTTTGGTCACTTTTCCCTTCAGATGGATTTGAACCACCATGCAAAGGTTAACAGTTCAGTCGTTAAGAAATTCAAAGTTAAAGATTTGAAAAAATCCATCAAAAAAAAAAAGGAGGGGGAGGGGATTATGACAGCAGAGGAAATTCTGTTTGGAAGAAACAGTGGCCAAATACTCTTGGACTAAGGCAATAAGCTCCTGCTGCTGTTTAAATTACCTAGTGGAGTGCAACACATTTCCTTAATGCAACCCAAACCTCCACTTCCTGCAGACTGCAGCTCTCTCTGGTCATCTGAAGGGAATGTCTCTGCAAGGGAATGTCTTCCCTTCCCTGAAGCGAACATCTCTGTTGTGCTTATCTGCTCCAACAGCCTTTAAATGCTGATAGGTACCGGTCACTGCCCAAAGGGTTATTTCAAGAGCTGTGGGCTCTTCTATCTCTTCTTCCCCATTGCCCACTGACTGCAGCTAGCAGTACCTCAATGGAGGAGTAAGCACAGGCTCCACGGCCCTGGGGAAGGTGGCAGCAGTGCCACTGTGCCAGCAGTACCTCCACAGTTTGTGCATCTGCCCAGCAACTGAAAGCAGCTCCCTTCACACTGACTGAAACAAAAACTGCCAGGTAATTGCTCCAGGTAAGTTTTTCACTAATATCTTCACTTCTTGCTATTCAGATTTATGAAGTGCCTCAGGTTGCTGAAACTGAATATAAAGCTATCCACCTAATGACCATAGAGAAGCAAAATGCTGCAGCTACTTAATTTTAGGATGACTCAGTTCTTTATGACTTCAACTCTTCATGGCTTTAATACTTCAGAACCAGATATAGCTGCCTTGGTTTCAAATGAGGACAAGACATGCAGTACAAGAAGACCTACTGTGTCTATTCCCAAAATGTATGTACAGAGATTTTAAATAAATCTTCATTTAAGAAAGCCATAAGAAAGAATTCCAAGATTACAAACTTCGGCCAATGAATACAACAGAGATAATGCAATTAGCTCACTGGTTTTGAAAATTATAGTGCTGATACACTCTAAGGAATTGAAAGAGAGGCATTGTTTGCTCGGCTGGCTGAGTGGACTGACTCCTGCTCGAGCTTGGTTTGTTGAAGCAGCCCCATCCTTGGGAGGCTGTATTATCTGATCACTTGTGTGCTGGTGGCCAGAGCCTTTTCTGTTTATTTCTCCAGTTATTTTTCTCTGCCTTATAGCAAGTCTGGAATCTGAGGCCTGCCAAGGAAATAAACCGTCTAAATACACTCATAGTTTTGCATGGTACATCTGTGTTATGCAAAGAAGAGGGATGAAGCTTTACCAAATGCTGGCATTCACATCCCAGTTAATCAAAAGCTTGGAAATGAGTGCTTTCTAAAAACATTAGTATTTTAGTATCCATTAGTATACAATACAGCAGTAACTGTAAGTAACTCTCCAACTAGCTGCATGCAGTAAAAGCTGCATGTACTTCATCCCTGTTCAGTCTCAGCATTATCCATTTCTCCAATTACTTGAAACACATCTTCTAAACCAATATGTTTTTTTTTCCCCATTTTCTGATGATATGTATAATCATACTCCTTTGGATGCATCTTCTTCACACAGATATTTTACGTATAGCTCTGCCTGTACCAAGCAGAATTTGGGGCAAGGGAAAGAGGCTGTTTGGTATAGGAACAAAGGATTACTTTTCCTTGAAAGACAAGCAGAGTAAAATTTGGGTAATGTCCTAGTGAAGGAAGCTCCTAAGTGTTGTAACAGTTCAGGCCCAGGGTAGCTGAGCACATGCATATGTCCCACCAAAGCCCATTCAATGGAAATTCAGCCACTCCACATGTTGATAGTATTGAGAGCCCTTAGACCTGTTGTTGGACAGAAAGCAAGTTCTGGACTCCAGAGCAGCTTACAATAGATGAGAGGCAAAATTTAATCGATATGGGTATCTTAAGGCCACAAAGGACCTGGGATTGCATTATTAATAGGCAAAAAACAACCATAGGAAACAAAAGAAAGTGTAATATCTCTTGGAGAAAATACAAACATGATGCCACCAATTCTGCCATTTTGAACCTCTTGCAGGAGGAGGACTTCTCCTTCTCTGCTAAATGAAAAGTCTTGCAATTCTTTGTCTACAGCTAATTTTTCCATGTGTCAAAGAAAAATGCAGATCTTGCCTATATTTTTCATAGAAACACAGAATCACACAATGGTTGAGATTGGAAGGGACCTCTGGAGGTTGTCTGGTCCAACCCCCCTGCTCAAGCAGGGCCACGTTGAGCGGGTTGCCCAGGACAATTTCTAGGTGGCTTTTGAAGATCTCCAAGGAGGGAGACTCAGCAACCTGTGCCAGTGCTCCATTGCCTGCACAGTGAAGAAGTGTCGCCTATGTTCAGAGGAAATGTCCTGTGTTTCAGTTTGTGCCCATTGCCTCTTGTCCTGGCACTGAGCACTGCCTTTTTTGCACCCTCCTTTCAGGTATTTATAGACATGTATAAGATCTCTCTGAGCCTTCTTTTCTTGAGGCTGAACAGTCCCAGCTCTTTCAACCTTTCCTCATAGGAGAGGTGCTCCTGTCCCTTAATTTTCTTCGTAGTCCTCCATCGGACTCTTTCCAGTGTGTCCAGGTCTCTCCTGTACTGGGGGCTCCTTACCTCCTACAACCACTAGCAATTTAGTGCTAAAGTATTTGTATGTAGTCATTCTGACTGCTTGATTTCCAGTTCCTGTTATGGTTGTGAATAAACGGTGACTCGAGCCTGTATTGTCCACAATGCAGTTGTTCTTATTTCCCAGCTGTTATGCTGTGGTGGTAACAATGCCTGCATTGTTGGTGGTAACCTGCAGCATCTCTATGTACTCTCTAATCTCCTTCTCATTGCCCCAGGTAAAGCTTAGACTTGTCATCCTTTCAGAGAACAAATTCAGGCAGTGAAAAAAGGCTCAGCAATAGAAAAGCTGCTGCCTTTAATTAAATCACAACGAAGCCTCTAATTGTAGCCCAGGGAAGAGGCTTTTAAATAAACTCAGATGTGTTACAGCAAACACTTGAGATGCAAGGTAGAAGTCAGTCACAAATTTTTCACATTAGCACGTTTAAATTGATTTCCACAGATAATATAGAAAACATCATTAAAAACCATTGACCTGCCTTGAGCAACAAATTCACAGGCTTTTTCTTCAGCCATTTCTGATGCAAATACCACAGTATTCTGAGTCATTTTGTAACAGTCTCATCAAGCTGCCGTAAATTTTTCAAACCACATATTTCGTACAAAAGTAGAAGCTGATACAAGCTCTGGGCATTTTCTCCTAAATGATCTTCGTTTTCAAAATATACTAATGCAAGTCTTGCTTACCTTGATCAGAGATGGCAGCAGCAACCACGCTATAGGCAAGCATTTCCACTTAAGCATATCTCTGCTAAGAGATGTATCTGGCAGCTCTGTAGCAAGAAAACATATTGGCCCTGTATCCCTTTTCAGTATGCCTCCTGGCTCCTTCCTGTCTCACATGAGAAAATTTCCAGTCCAAAGTGTCTTGGCTTTTGCTTTCTCCCCTTTCTAAGAAGGATTGCTGCTCTAAGGATTAGTGTATTTTAGCCATAGAAAACTCATAGAGTCTGGTAGTCTTGAAAAAAAGAGGATCAGAATTGTGTTCGACTATTGGCTTGAAAGACCAAAGAGCGCTGGGGTACTTTCAGTGAAGATTTACTGTGCATTACTAACAGATCACATTGTTCTGCGGTAGCACTTCTGTGTAAACTGAAACTATCACTACAAAGAACTATGCAAGTTCTATAAAAACATCAAATACAAACAGATGTTATACCTGAAGTAAAAATCAAGGTCACACTGTAAAAACACTCATGTGCCACTTAAACTCCGTATTTGCTGCCCCAAAACATGTTTTTCTCATGTTTATACATTCTGATTTCAACGTCGTAGTTGTGACGTAGCAGCCACAGAAATACTTAACAGACCAGGTGTTTTCTGATTACAATTATAGATTAGGGGTCTGATTTTTAGAGTTTCCTTTCACATGCTTTCATTACAACATCAAAGAAAATAAGCAGTGAGACATTTATGTTTGTATATACTATCCTCCTGACTCCACATCCAGCCTAATAAATTCATTAGCAAGACAAGTTGTATAAATGACCTCGCAGTTCTTTCTTTAAAGAACATTCTTTCTTTTTCTTGTTCACATAACTTTTTCATGTTAGGACCCATTCAGCATCTTTGCTGTTTCCAGACGCTAATAAAACAGTGGGCTGGACCTGTGCTGACAGCCAGGAGCAACACTAGTGCCCTGCATACACATCTATCCTGCACAGGAAAATCAGGTTAACTGATGTGGCCAGCACAGGGCAGGGTGGGTGGAAGAAAGACAGCACGGGGCATCTGGAACAAAACAAAGACAGAGAGAACCATCCAATATGTGCAAATGTGCATGCATTTCAAATTCATGAAATAATTTACAAAAAGGATCTTTTTGAGAACTGAGGAAGGGAAGGAGAGGAGGAGAAATGGCAAGTCGGAGCTTTACTAAGGCAAAAAAAAACCTGCCAGAGCAGAATGGCAGATAACTGCCCATAATCTAAGTTGCAGCCCAAATAAGATTTCATGTTTTTTTGCCATAAGCTAGATTCAGTTAGTTTTCTCACAGAGAGAAAGGTATTTGTGGATCATGCCTCAGGTCTGCTGAGTCTCAGCAAAGAAAGAGCCACCTATGTAAAGAACAAAAGGGTGAGGTCAAAGACAAATAATGAATTTGTTCCTCAACCCCAAAATCTGATCACGCCCATAATCTAAATTATGATACAGCCATCAACATGGCGCCTACATTGCTAATAGCAAAGTCAAAAACAAAACAAAGCAAAAAACAAGCAAACAAACAAAAAAAAAACAACAACAAAGGGAAAAAACAGAGAAGATTATTCAAAAGTTAAGGAACTTATATTTTGGCCATTCTTGAACCTGGAAACATTGGGACATGTCACTGTGGAGGCTGGATTAGATTATCTTCTAGCCTGAATGATCCTATGATTTTGAGAACTGCCTTTCTACAGGCTTGGTTAGGCAACTCTAAAGTTACCTTCAAAAAATGGGTATATTTATAATTCATTAAAAAATTTGCATTTCATAAAGTTGCAACTATGCACAACTTGTACATTCCCAGCCAGAAAATGTACCACTGTCACGCATGATGCTGCCTCACACTGCCATCTCTGCATCCACTTCTTCATTACCTTAGAAGTACGCACTGCTTTATTACAGACTAGTTAAATTAAAGATATCGTTCAACCCAATTCAGTTGAAGTAGTGCAAAGTTATACATTGATTAAAATTATTTACTTCAGTGAAGTTTAATATGCTGGTCGATTTTGTTTATAAACTTATGACAGAGGAAACCACTCAAACACAAATGGGGATGTGTGTATGTACATATACATTATAAAAAATCAGTTTAACCAAATAAAAAAAATTAAATATATCAATAAACCTTAATTTATGTGTACAGACATCCTAATATCCTCTTTTATTAACCATTTTCCATGTGGGAACTCTCTGCTTTTTATGTATACGTACTGACATATGAATCTGTACATACTGTCAATATTTCATATTCTACAAAATTGCTAGAAATCCACTCAAGTCAGAACAACCCTGGGCAGACATGGCAAATCACCAAAGTAAGAAACACACACTTTAAAAATAATCCCCATTTATTTGAGAAACAGTACATCCAAGAAATACTTGACATGTGCACACACAGACTTCATAAATGGTTTTGATAGCAGTTGTGCAAAAAACCTACAACAGACGTCATCCGCAGGTTTCTAAGTGCTTAACAAGGTAGTAGAGCATTATTGTTCTCTTTTTACAGTTGGAAAAGAAAAGTGAGATGACTTGTCTGAGGACTCATGGGAAATCAGTGTTATGAATGGGGAAAAAAGCCCATGACTCCTGACTCAAATCCAGTCTACAGCCACAAACAAGTTGACCAGGACTGAATTTATAACCAAAATCTGAGATCAAGGAATGACTTGGTTCCTTCAACTCAAAGAAGACAGTTTTCTCATGGGTACAGAGCATGATCGTTATTGTGGCAATTTGTGGATCGATAAAACCAGATATCCTGAAGCCACTAATGGAGGAGACCTCCTAACAAGAGCCAGGTGCATAGAAATGGGGCAGTAGCACAGAACAAGCTTGACCACAGGGTCCACTGGAACCACCAAAACTGAGCTGGTGGCACAGCAATGTTGCAGAGAATCCCCAAAAATGCCGAGGGGCGTTTCTTAGTCAGAAGGGCTCTGCACTGACCAACTCTTCCTCAGGCTGTGGCGTGGCAGCCCAGCTGAGAGGAGGCCACCTGACCCCTTCACTACCACAAGGCCCAGCATGGGCCGTGGGAAGCACGGGCTGCCTGGAGTATGATTGCTGCAATACTGAACTGCTCTGAAGCAGGGCTTGCTTGGGCAACATCAGCCTGCGATCGTGGCAGTGCGAGGCTGTGCGACTTGCACTGAATGCCTCTTCTACACAGGGCCTTCATTTCTGCAGCATGGCTACTCTTATGATTGCTGCTGGATGTAGCGTGTTTTGCATTTCAGCATAGCACCACATCGCTGAATACTAATTAGAAATAGCACTTGTTATCTACTGTGTGTAAAAATACTGTCTCAAAAGGACTGTGATTTCACAGGAGGACACTTCTATTGGCAGGTATAGAAATGAAGGCAGACATCTTTTGGCATGGATATCTGCTTTAAAGTGCTGCCTTTGGGACAAATCCACACTACCCTTGAAGAAGAGTAGCGCATTATCCCCATATGTTCACAGAGGTTGTTTTCAATCAACCACTACCAATTTCACATGTATGGCACAGACCCTGAACACACACACTCTGCAGAACGAAAAACTGCACAGATGAGCTGGGAGAAGGTAGTAATGCTACACGCCATGTGGTATCCAAGGATTTCTCTTCCCCTGTGTCATCCAGTCATATTCACATTGCAGAGATCTCTGCTAGCTCCCACAGAGGGAGAGTTTGGGACTTCAGGCCAGCAGGGCAGGCCGCATGCCTCATGTGGTGTCACATTGTTCTCTTGGTTTTGCCTGTGAGCTGGGCACTTCCAGTTTTCCTGAGGTAGCAGACATAGAGGTCTTTGTTTTATACCTTAATAAAAAAAAACAAAACTGAAGGAAAAGGGGAAAGGCAAACAGGCATGGTGGGGTTTCTTAGGAAAGACACAAACACACTTGTCATAAAACATTTCTGGAATATTCTGTTAGGAGAGACAGTGCCAGAGTTTCCAAAAGCAAAACTTACCCTTCCAGAATCACCTTGAAGAACAGTTACAAGATTGTTTTAGCAATTTACAAAACAGTTAACCAGAGAGACACGACTTTTCATAAATAGGTGGCCACGTACACATCTCTCTGGAGCCCTGAACTTCATGCAGAATGAACAGTTCTCCCGCTAGCCTCCTGCAGCAGGTCAGGGCAGAGGAACTCCAGGCCCTGTGCTATAGCAGTACACGGTACTGACAGCAGGGAGAACAGTACTGCTATAGCGAGGCATTCACAGAATTTGTACGCAGAAAATATTTGTCAGAGGACAAATAAACCCACTCTTTCTGTTGCTCTGCCAGTTTTTCTGCCAAGCATTTTACCAGGACAGGGTCTACTTTGGAGTCAAACTTATTGGCAAACCAATGCCCATAATTCATGAGCCATCTTAATTCCGCAGCCCCATAGATGCAGACACTGCGAAGGTGGGTACCAGTGCATGGAGGATACAAATGGTCTTCAAGATAATTCCATTTCACCAAACGAGTTTTGCTTTGCAGGTCTGTGATATCCTGGGCTGACCTTGAAATTTCCCCAGGCACCCCAGGAACACGTACAAGAGTGGCCCAGAAATGTTCATCTGGAGAGTAAGTATCCCTTGACCAATCAAAAAAATCTTTTGCAAGAGAACTTCCAAGGGTGTACTGAATAAAAGCTCGACTTAAAACAAAATAGGCACTGCCTACAAATACCTCAATATTATGAGGTGGCGGGTTCTTGGAAATGTTGGTTTTCACAGGCATCTGCATGTATTCATAAGGCACTTTCATAAGTTCATAGTGGTAAGTAAATCGTTCTCTTTTGCTACTGCTTGGCTTTATAGTTTCCAGCATGTTTGCCCCACTGAGTTTCTTCAGTTCAGCGACCAACTGGAAATTCGACCTCAAAGGGAAATCTTGACCACACAAGTTAATAACATACTTCCAGGGAACTGTAGAGTCCATCAGATCAGACAAACAATTGAAATCTGCTTGCAGCCTTGAAATATGTGCGTAGTCCACTGTTTCCAATTTTGATGCAATGAAAATATTGGGGAAGCATTTAGCTAGATTATTCATAGCAAATTTGAAACTTTTTGTTGCTTTTTGGTCATAATGGATGCAGTATATGTTTTGATGACTGTACAGTGAATGTAAGAGCCTTTCTACCATTACTGCATCTTTGTGAACAACCAAAGAATAGGCTAATGGAAAATGCTCTTCCTCTGGCGAAACAGGTTTTAGATGGTATTTCCTAAGTGTACGATACAGATGGCAATCATTCGTCATTGCTATGATATCTTCATCATCTAAATCAATTATATCTTTTCTTCTTATCTCTAAACTCTTGCCAATTTCATGGGGATCTTGTTCGTATATAGACGAACAATTAATTTCATACTGGAAGTGATTTCTAAGATAGGAATACCTGTTTCTAACATAATAAGAAGTGCTCAGGAAGTGCTCAACCAAATAAATGCCCTTAGGTGGAAAAAAGTGTCTTTCGACGTGGAGGAGTTTCAGGAGTGCAATCACCCACCCTGTGAAACACAGGATCAGAATCTTCCTTCTTATGGGACATCTGTAGGGACACTTATGCCTCTTCATTCTTTAAGAAAGCAGAGATATATTGATATTTTACAATAGGAACAATGCATGAGAGGCAATTACAGCTTCTAACAAAAACATGAGCACACTGGTCTGGCTACTACATAACCACCACTTTTCTTCTTAATCATCACGTTAATTCAAAGACAGATTTTGCCACAATAGGCAAAGATTTCATTACCCTGAATTATCTGACTGAAGGCAATAAAACAACTCTGACTTCAGATAATAACCAGCTAAATAAGAGTGTCGGAACAAGACCCCTACTGTTTGTTCTCCAGATCTTTATTTTCATTTCTTTTGAGTCACAAACTGAAATACAACAACCCTTGCATTGGCAGAAACATGACTGACCTCTAAATGAGTAGTAAGGAGAGTTTATTTTCCCAGGTAACTCCAGGGAGTTCATTGGGAGCAGCAAGAGACTCTCTCATGAGTCTGCAAAGAATGTATGTTTAATGTCTGTCTGTATTAAAAAAAAAAAAAAAAGAAGAAGAAGAAGAAGAAGAAAAAAGGATTAACCTGAAAGTTTTAGAATTCAGTCAGGGCATCCTCATTATCTCTGACACTGGGGTTGGCCTATGAAGAAGTCCAAAGAGAAATGGGTTTCCTTCCTGTCACCTCCCAGCAGGGTCTGACATGTCCAAAGTCCTCCCTATGTCCAAGCTTCTTCTTGAAAATACCACTAATCTGCCCTGAAAGAAAGAGGCAGATGAAGACACAGTATTTCCATCCACTGGAGGGAGTATGTAATGCAACCTTTGAAGGCAGGAGCGGTAGCAGTGAGTAACAGTGCATCTATCCTGTTCTTTGCAGTGTGATTCAGCCTCCACTGTGACTACAAAAGCATGGACACATGCTTTTTATGGAACAAGGTATGTAATATCATTTATGCGGAGCAACTTAACAACCAAGGTATTACTGTAATGAAAGCTAATTACAGTGATCCTGTTACCATATATTTTTGCCTTACCAACTGAGTGCAAGCAGCATTGTTGTTACCCCTGAATTAAAATTAGACCAGAGTCCACATCCAGGTACAGCATTAGTTTCTTATATTCTTGCTACATTGAACTGTTCCTGCAGAACAACTCCCAACATTTTCTTTTGGGAATAAGCGGTTCCAGAATGCTTCAGAATAAAGGAAATGCCTGCCCACTTTGCTAGCTTATGTTCAAAGTGGTTATTGGGCTAGAAACTTTGTACATGCACAGTCAGCTGAAGGGCACACATAACCTGCTGTAAATGTTATGCAACGCTGTTACAAGGCCAGAGAGGCTTCAGTTCAGAACACAAACACAGTCTTTCACAAGTCAAAGAGATGATTCAGAAGGATTGTACATTGACTCATGACAGAAGGTTCCCTGGACAGTGGGCAGTTTGTCTCTAGATCTCCCCACATCATCATCTCCCTGCCTTTCCCTTGTCGGGCACAGGACAGGGGACATGGACAAAGCACCATGTGCTTTCTGGTTTCTGAAGCCATGCAACAGATGATGACGCCATGGCAAAACAGCCCCCAGTCATTCCCAGAATTAGAGCCAGGTGGATGCATGGCTCAACACAACACTTCTCCATCAATTCCTGCAACAAGCATAAGGCAAACACCTGTAATGCTGTGCCTTCTCCTCAGCTGTACCAACCTCAACAGGAGCTATGCTTCCACTTGCAAGACTAAAATGAATCCCTCAAATCAAAATTTGGAGCTTCCCCCTCCTCCCAGTTTTCTGATGCAGTTATGGGCAGGAATAAAATGGTGGGACCACCAGAAGTGGCTCGGATACCTGCAGATTCCATGTATGGATGTAAAATAAAGTGCTGAGATGTGCACGCAACTAATGTAGGCATCTTTAACGTACCTAACATGGTCAGGTCTTGCAAGCTCTAGCTTCACCATCAAACCTTAGCCTGTCAAGATAGAGCTGTTTCATTAGTCTGCTCTCCCTGTGTTTTCCTTTCCCTGTTATTTCTCTTTTGGGGGCAACTGAAAGGAGAAGGAAATGCCACCTTCCTCGAATAAATACATGCAGCCCTGATGCGAGCTCTTCATGTGCATGCCCATGCAGGTTCACCAGGTGTGCCTGAGTCCCTAGCACACTCTGTATTTCACCTTGGGGTGCCAGGTATAGACCGGGGAAGGCAGTGCAGTGATACACCTATTTTGCAGAAGCCAGAGCTTGGCAACTGTCTGTAGATTTTAAAAGCAGCCACCAGGCATACTAAAAAAATGACGAGAGGAAAATAGATCTTTCTCCAATGCTCCATTATCACAAAGCCAAAATCCCACCTTCTCCCTTAGCCAGCACTTGCTTGCCTTCACTTCTTCTCCAAATTAATGCCCAATGTCTAATCAATGTCTCAGTGTCTAGTCCAGATTTCCCTTTCACCTGCTTCCTTCTTCTTCTTCTTTCTTTTTTCTTCTGCTTCTTCTTTGCAGGAAGCAGAAATGTGGAGTGTGATCTCTCTGGGCAGCCTATCCTCTGACTCTGCCTGGTGGTCTCCCTAGCTACCAAGGACAACCACTATCACGCGTGGCTGAAGAGAGATCGCAAAGTGCGGGAAGGGAACAAATCTACCTCCTTTGAAAAGGCAAAACAGAAGCTGGAAAAAGAAAAACAAACAAACAAACAAACAAACATAGACTCCACTGCTCAAAAAAAAAAACCCAAATCATCTTTCTATGTTAGTTCTGGCCGGCTACCACCCACCATCAAACATTCCATTCCTAGGTGAACCAACAAAAAAGCCAGGACTCCACGGTTACCTGATTGAAACTACTGTTCTAGACTGCTGGAGTCTGGTGTGGTCTGGAGGTATGCCAAGATGTGCAAGAAATCACCTGGACTGAGGTTTCCTTCTCCCCAGCTGATGGTTAAAGGGTCTGTGCTCAGCTCAGTTTAATGTTCCTATGGTTTTCGGCACTGCCAACCATAAGGTACTGTTGTGCCATATAAAGAGGTTATAGAAACCCAGAAGACTGTAGTGATGTGGATTGAATTCCTCATGGAGAAAGGAACTAAAGAGCACTAGTGAGAAATTTCAACTCTTCCACAGAATCCCTTGTTTATGGAGGCTCTCTCCCTGACCCTGGCCAGCATCTGGACAGATGAGAGCCAGCAATTATATCCACAGCCTCTTCTGTTTTTTTACAACATGCAACAATATCACTATCAGCACAGTGGTACAGATAGAATCAGGTCATGTACGATCCCAACCACTATCCAGCAGTGCAGCTCCCTGCTACTAATATCCCACTGTCCATCCTGCCCCACCCCTATTACATTAAATTCCTATTCTCCTTTGTTATCTCCAAGGCATCCAAGGCCAGGTTCAGTGAGGAGTACCGGTACAGGAGAAACATCTTCGCTCTTTTTGCACAAAACATTTGCCTCTAACCAGGATGAGGTTAGCTTCCGCAAAAGACAAGGATTTACTAAGGGCAAATCATGCCTGACAAATGGTGGCCTTCTATGTTGGGGTTACAGCATTGGTGGGTAAGGGAAGAGCAACTGACTTCATCAGCTTGGACTTGTGCAAAGCATTTGACACTGTTCCACACAACATCCTTGTCTTTAAATTGGGGAGACATGGATTTGATGGATGGACCACTAGGTGGATAAGGAATTGGCTGGATGGTCACACTCAAAGAGTTGCAGTCAACGGCTCAACATCCAGGTGGAGACCAGTGACAAGTGGCGTTCCTAAGGGGTCAATATTGGGACTGGCACTGTTTAACATCCTTGTTGGAGACATGGACAGTGGGATTGAGTGCATCCTCAGCAAGCTTGCCGATGACACCAAGCTGTGTGGTGCAGTCAACAGGCTGGAGGGAAGGGATGCCATCCAGAGGGACCTTGACAGGCTTGAGAGGTGGGCCCATGCCAACCTCGTGAAGTCCAACAAGGCCAAATGCAAGGTCCTGCACCTGGGCCAGGGCAATCCCAAGCACAAATACAGGCTGGGTTGAGAAGGGATTGAGATCTGCCCCAAGGAGAAAGACTTGGGGGTGTTGGTGGATTAGAAGCTCGGCATGAGCCGGCAATGTGCACTTGCAGCCCAGAAAGCCAACTGTATCCTGGACTGCCTCAAAAGAAGTGCAGCTAGCAGATCGATGGAGATGATTTTTCCCCTCTACTCTGCTCTTGTGAGACTCCACCTGGAGTACTGCATTCAGCTCTGGGGCCCCCAACATAAGAAGGACATGGACCTGTTGGAATGAGTCTGGAGGAGGGCCACAAAAGTGATCAGAGGGCTGGAAAACCTCTCCTATGAAGACAGGCTGAGAGATTTAGGGCAGTTTAGCCTGGAGAAGAGAAGGCTCAGGGGAGACCTCATTGTGGCCTTCCAGTACCCAAAGGGGGCCTACAGGAAAGCTGGAGAGGGACTCTTTAGCAGGGAGTGTAGTGATAGAACAAGGAGTAATGGTTTTAAACTAAAAGAGGGTAGATTTAGATTAGGTACAAAAAAGAAATTCTTCACTCAGAGGGTGGTGAGGCACTGGAACAGGTTGCCTAGAGAAGCTGTGGATGTCCCATCCCTGGAGGTGTTCATGGCCAGGTTGGATGGGGCTTTGAGCAACCTGATCTAGTGAGTGGCATCCTTGCCCATGGCAGGGGGGTTGGAACTAGGTGATCTTTTAAGATCCCTTCCAAACCAAACCATTCAATGATTCTATAATTTCTTGAGGACCAGTGTGAGACAAGAGAATGAAATCCCTCAGGACAGAAGGGCCACCAAAAAATCTCATCAGTTTTTGATACAAGTGCAAAGCTCTCATTTCTTAGTACATGCAACACTTGAAGCCCTTCTTAGACAGAGCACTGTACTGCCCGCATAGTCATCTCTGGAGGAGGAAGGGAATGAATAGCGTGTAACAAACAGTAACAGTCACCTAGAACTACCTGGGGCACCTGCTTCAAGTAGCACTGACCATGATGGTTATCTTGCTCATGAGTATTTTTTTTTCTCAAGTGCTAACATCCTGCTCATTATACAGTGTGCAGGATCTATGTTCCCTCTTCTGTATGAGGATTTTATACTAGGAAGGGAGGACAGCATTGCCGTCTTGCCTCGTTTTGTAAAATGTCTGCACTTTCCCTTCTGCATGCGAGAAGACTCCTGAAGGAATTAATGAAGAGTGATCACATCCTGTAAGCATCACACATCGCACAGCTGGTATACTTATAAACTGTGTCTGGTCTGGGCACTTACTGTGTAGGATGCAAAGCACTGATTGACTCAGAGAAGACAAATGAGTGTTTTTATTTGTCCCTTGCATCTGTAATGTAAGGTGATGAGATGTTCAAAGAAAACAGATCTGCAACAAATACAAGGGAAACACTTTCATGTTGTGTAAGAGAACATGCATGTGTTCTTACACAACACATAATCATAGTCTGTCGGAAGGTATCCTAAAGACCATAAGATCAGCAGGATTCAGGAAAGAATTAGGCAATCAGCTGGCTGTTGGGAGTTTCCAGAATTGTATTAGCCAAGACATAAATATGGACAGAAAGCTCCGTTCTCTGGCACCATGACATAAGGCAATTACCAGCCGCCAAGAGCACTGACTGGAAAATTTTACCAACAAGAACACTTATTGTGACCATTGCTCTGTTCTCTGAATCTGCTTTTATCTCCTGTTGGACCAGAATAGGCATTGCTAGTTAGATCCATTACAGCAATATTTGTACTCCACCCAGGGAACAGCTGGGTTTTACACTGCCATATTTTGTTGTCTTTTCTGTATTTTCCTCCCTGCAAGAAGGCATTCTCAGCAGCTTTGCACCTTCAAACACTTTGAACAGTTTGCTTCATGTAACTGTGCAAGCTGTGCAATTACAATAAAGGATGAACAAGGTGGCGGGGCGGTGGGGAATTTCACACCCCGCGAAGGACTTCAGCCGTGTATCTAGTCCTTGGTACAGAGAAAGATGAAGGATATTCTTGATGAAGAAAGCAGGAGCTGTGCTAGCATTCACCAGCAGATCAAACACTCCTAAGTGGATGGAGGGAAGCCTGAGCCTGCTGCTCTTGAAGAGAAACTCTCCACCCTCACCTCCAGTGCACTCCCCAGTCAGACTCAGCACCTTGTGTCTGTTTAAGGCAATGATGCTGGGCTTGCAGAAGGACCAGAAAATACATGGCACTCTGCAAGCAGGCAGTGGTGCTCCACTCCCTCCTATGGGCTTCAATCCAGTGTGCACATCTCATCTTTTGGGAGGCTGCAGCTCTACTGTGGCTCACAAACCACTCATGAAAACCTGTAAAGCTCACAAAACCAGAGTATAGCTTTTTTTTTTTTTTTTTTTTTTTTTTTTTTTTTGTCTTTGTCCTCAAACACTAGCCAAGCAAACAGTATTTTGACTCATCTCATGGCAGTGTAACTCAGTGTTGCTAGAATTAAGATAATGGAAAAACCTGCAAGAAAGGCTTCCTCAGCAGGAATTGTTCCTTAGCCTCATGAACTCACACAGAGCACTGAAAGTGTTGATAGTTAAAAGCAGAGCTATGGCCAGCTAAGGGAAGCACTGGGAAGCTGGTAGCACAAGCATGCTAGAAAATGCACACTTAGACCTTGGTTTCTACTGACTTGCAGCAACATGGGAACATGGAAATAAGAATAGAGGAAATAACACGTGTGTATACATACTATGTAAATTTTGGATAACACAGAGAAGGTTTGGGGAAGTGAAATATGGTCTGATCAGGGGAGAATGACTGTAGAAAACCAGTTACCTCAACAGTCACTACTTGCTGCTATTAGCTAGACGTGCAGAAGTTTACTTTCCTGAGAAAACCGTTGAACCTGATTGCAAACTAGTCAGTCTGGAAACATACATTACAGGAGGAAATTACAGGAAACATAATTACAGGAGTCTGGAAACATAAATTAACAGCCATTGAAGCTGCAGAGTACCCAGAAATGTGCAATCCCCTACAGCGAGCGCATCATAAATGTGAAAAGCAGCATTTGCACCTGTACACCAGCCATAGGCAACCTGCTTGGGTCAATCGCATAGCACAGTCAATACCCAGTTCATACTGGAACATTTTTGCAGAGGTAGAAATAAAGTGCACTGATAGAGCAAGTGAGGCAAATTGAACTGGTGGCTATTTCTCTTAGCTTTTATAACACAGCTTACTATGGTACAGAAACAACACAGAAATGTGGAATTTCTACTGAGACTGCAATTGCTTGAAGTGTTAACAGCTTGCAGGGTGAAACCCAAGGAAAGACTAATTGAAGGTAAATTAAAACCCACTTATAGATTCTTTTGGGAAAGAAAAAAAAAAAGTATTAAAACAATTATAATTCCAGCTCAGCTGACTCATAACTTTTCTACACACTGCCAGGCACTTACTCTGGAAAGTGGCCCTCCCTTCACAACTGCTGCTTGTATTCAGAGCAATTGGGTGAAGGAAAAGTATCCAGCCCCCCAAGTACAGCCTGCAGCTCTAGCCTCTTCAGGAGTATGCTCTGTCGTCGGCTGCAAAGGTCGCTGCATCGAAGGGTTCTGTCCTTGAAAAGCCATGCACACCGCCCAGGGTTCGATCACTGCACAAAAGCAAAAGGAGTAATTGGGAAGAGGAGGAAATCCCATCTGCAGGCACTCAGGCTTCAGGTGGAGCAGCAGAGCGGTGGCTGGGGAGCAGTCCAGCTAAAAGCTTTCCCTCACAAACCACAGACATTAATTACAACTGTTCTGACTGACAGCCGGGCTCTAGTGTGCCTTCTGTGATATCGAAATTTAAATGGCTATTCCTGAAAAGGGTTAAGCAAAGGTCAGATGTGCTGCTAACACCAGATGCAATCTGGCCAGAGAATCCCAAACATTGTGGCCACCGCTCCTGCTCTGCAAGCTATGTGGACAGCCGTGTGCTTTTGCGTTTAGCTGGCTGTCCCCCCAAAACAGTTTTCCTTCAGTTCAAAAGGTTTCTTTCAAATTTGAAAGATACAATTCCTATTTTAGGATTTTTAATTTAAACAAAACTGGGAAGAGTTCTAAAAGAAATCCAGTTTTGAACAGGAAAAAAATATCAGAGATAGCGAAAGTTCACATTTGGTCTTGTTTTGCAGTTTAGCTTTTTTGTTTCATCAAAACTAAGTTGGATTACAGCATAGTTTGTTTCTTCATTTGCATTTTTCATAATCAAAAATATGTAACATCTTTCTCCTCTGTAAAAAAAATTGTTAAAAGCAGTGGTGGTAACCCTGGTCTCCAAGGCAGAGTCTAAGAGGAAGTGATGTTCTGCCTGCCTAAAAAGCACTCTTGCAGTTGCATCTGAATACAATGTAATTTTTCTGCATTCTCCTCTAAACACAGCAGCTTAAACGGCTGTGCACTATCACAGAGGTGGCAAGGTCCTTCCAAGTGAAGTTTATAACTCTCCTATTTTATTTGCTTTGTGTTATTTATAGCTCTGCAACATCAAACATCTAAAATGTTGTGGAAACACCACCAATCAGTGTAAACTCAATTTAAATTAGATTTGAGTGTGCCTACTTGAAGTTTCACTGTTTTAACCAAATCATCGTGAAACTGGACCTTTTAAATTGTCATATCTTCTCACTGCTATGCAGGCAAATAAATCATCACAGTGCAGCTGAACTGCAAATCTGGGATAGCAAGGGACACTTCCCTCCGGCCCAGGATCTCTTCCATGGAGGACCACACATATGGAAGGAGGAGCAGGGAGAAGTCATGCCCACCTCTGTGTGAGCTCATGGCCCTGGAAAGAAAAACAGGAGCTGCCTGTTGGATGATGACAGAACAGTCGGATATTAACCTGCTGAGTCTGGACATTATACAGGATGTGGCAGTCTGATGGCAAATTTCTAAAGAGCCTCCAGCAAGCAAAGAACATGCTAGTTAATTTATTTGGAACCACTATTGTGACAGGGTCCACACCCATTCCTTCAGACCAACACAAGTTTAAAGCATCACTCCTACTCATCCTAGCACAAGAGAACTCATACAACCACGCTGTCACCTTATTTCCACTGGACTGATTAGCATTGTCCCACAATATCTAGGATTATTTTATGACAGGGAGAAAATTCAGTGTGGTTAAACTACCTAGAGTGCTTCTGGATTTGTTCTTGAAGAAAACTTGCAGAGAACCTGTCCTATATCCTGGTCACTGTACCACACATATGTCATTCAGCTTGCCCAGTGTTTGCCAGACTAAGCATCTGAGGTCCCTCTGTAGTCAGTGGAAAGATGGAAGGAACTGCGAAGGACAATCTGGTCCACCCAGAGAAAGGGCTGTGATAAAATAGAAGAGGCATTCCTAGGAGCGTCACTGCCCCAACAAACAGCACTACAGGATGGTATTCAGAAGCTATGGAGAAACACCAGCCCAGGAGCTGCTCTCGTTGGCACAAGCCCGGGTCATCCTGGTGAACCAAGGCTGCTGGTGTCCTCCTGCTCTGGCTGACCTCCAACAGCTTGTACCTGTGAGGACTGCAGTGGCTTCAGCCCTCTTTAAGACTGCTCTGCTCTAAAGAGTTAAGGAAGGACAGAATCAACCAACAGGAATGGACAGATCTCCTTCAGGAGTGCAGAGAAACTCTCAGGCTTTGGGCTTGTGCTGCTTCTCTGAAGATATTTCCACTTTTGCCCTAATGATTCACTCATGGAGAGCTCTGGTTCCTGAGAGAGCCCAGTACTACACCACTGCTCCTCACGCTATTATTTCTGCCGTTTCCATAAACTGCATGCATAGGGAGTAACTGCAAATCCCAGTTTGTACAACTCAGCGATGCCAACACCACTTTTGTACAGGAGGACTCTGCAGCAGCCTTTGCCCTGAACAGGAACAGGTGACTGACTTTCACCTGCCTCTTGTCCTGCATGGCAAGTCTCCCCTGCAATCCAGGCAATCACCACCTCTTGTGTCCCTGTGCTGGCAGTACAAATCAGAAAACATGAACACTGACTGCCTTTCTTGCTGCAAAGAGACAGTGGACCCCTCTGGCCCTGGAGAGCCAGCCCCTCCGGAAGCCTCCCTTCCTATTCGGCAGACGACTCACATATGGCTGTTGGAAGGAGCCTGCCTGGGAATAAACCGGTTTCCAAAAAGCTGTTCCTTTAAAGTAACAGCCGCGTATTCGAGCTGCTTTACTTCAACCCAGAAGGTAAAGACCTGTGGATACTAGCATTTTAACATCTACCCTTTTCTCCTTCTTCCCGTTTAGCAAAAGCTCCTGCACGTTAAAGACAACCATGGAAAACAGCAGAAGACAACCATGGAAAACAAGCTACTTTTGATAGAGAACATTTGTAAATTTCAAACCCAACATGTACCTGATTCAGAGTTTGGTTTAACCAGTCCAAGAAGGCAAGCACGTCACCAGCCTCATCAAAATCTTCAGTCTTCTTCCAACCTTTCTTGTGCACTGTGGCGGTGTTCCCGGTCTGTCTTTATTCAGATCACGCTGATTTGCTAAGAGCTCATCAACCACGTTATTTGGGACTATAAGGAACTTTGCAATTCCACAGCACTTGGTTTGGTTTCTTCCTCATGTTTTCTGTTGTAGCTTGTGCTCCATTAAACACAAGTGCTTCGGCAGTTAAAACCAGACTCTGCCAGGTGGATCTGCACAGCCCAGGAGCTCCCTGCCTGCTTCCAGCAGGGATGAGCTGTGGTGAGCCCCCAGGGTCCGACGTGGGCAGCCCAGAGCCTGCTGGGGCTGAGCTGGCAGGCAGGAGGGTGAGGATGCTGCATTGGAGGTTTTTTCTTGCCCACCAAGATCTCTGCTCAGAGCGGGCTGGCACCACGCGACCCGCGGAGAGGGGAGGGAGCTGCAGGTACTGAGAGCAGTGGGGCGAGCAGACAAGCTATCTGAGGAAGCTTGTAATGCGTCTGCCTGCAACAATCAATGGATGGCAACTTCCCTGAGGAATGCAAGATATGTATCAGTCAATACCCACTGGCCCTCCTGCTCTGCCCTCTGCCAGTCCTTCCTGAAGGACCTGTTTGGTAAGTAAACAAAATTCCAAGCTCAACCACCAGCTATGTGGAGATGCAGAAAAACAACAGCCATGGTTTCTCTTAACATGCACCTCCATCTAATATATACTGTTTATTTTCTCCTTCAGTGTTACTCATCCGAGAGGCCTATGGCTCTCAGAGGCCACACATGATTGTTGGTGCCATGCCAGAGGGCCAGATGGTGGGAACCATCTCTTTATCTGTTGTCATCTCAGCTTGGGAGTGGTTAACCCAGAGTGTGGCACAGCAAGGCGCATTGGCTGCTACCAAAATAGGGATTCCTGGAAAATTCAGTCTGTAAGTATGCAGCACGCTCTCCTCGGTGTACCTAAAATACATGCTACTCACTATGAATACCATCACGGGGCAACCTGGTTTTGTGCCTGCCATAGAGCAAGAGTTAAGGGAAAACATGAACTCTGAAGGCAGATCTGTGAAAGGAGAGGAAACAAAGATGTGGGGGAGCAGGAGTCCTCCTGCCCCACGGTGCTGTTCTTTCTCCCATGCAGAAGCCCTTCCGCAGGTGCTATACAGGAACCAGGCTCCTCCTCCATCACTTATGTTAAAAANACGGGTGCTGAGAAAAGTAGGAGCGGCAGAGAAGAAGTGGGGAAATTATGAAAGAGGAGAATGGAGAGAGGAATCAGTGGAGGTAGGTGCTTTCATGCAAGTGGCATTAAGGGAAAAGAAAGCAAACAGAGCAGCATATCTTGACTTGCTACTCCTCCAACCCTCAAAGGCACCTGAGTCAAAACCAGTGTCTACACCTTTCCTTGGAAACCAGGCTACCATGTGCTGCAGTGCAACCAACAACATTACCATATGATAGCAGGAGCAACAGGAACAAATCCTTCTCCTTCAGGCAAAAACACCTGGGAAAATATCTCCTCTCTTCTCTCCCTCATTGAAGACCTCTATTTGCTTTATTCACACCTACTCCCACAGCAATGCAAACTTGGTTGAGAAGTTTCCATTACTAGCTTTGCAGATAGATGCAGTTAGTGTCTTCTGGTTTTCGCTCTACTCTTTACAAACCAAGTCACTGGATAGGTCTCTGGGGAAGGCAGAAGGGACAATGTTCCTGGGAAGCTGGGGAAGGTGAAAAGTAATGATGTGCTTTGCTGAGTGGTCTTTTTTCCTTTAGTAAACTGTCTGGCTG
This sequence comes from Chauna torquata, assembly GCA_013399475.1. NCBI lineage: Eukaryota > Metazoa > Chordata > Aves > Anseriformes > Anhimidae > Chauna > Chauna torquata. Next base: position 46,009 of record VXAL01016579.1, read on the forward strand.
AGTTAAACTTTTATCTCTGCTTGATTATTCAGTGCTGCTAACTGGGAAATTTAATTTATTCATGTACTAGTATTTACTGCTCCTAGCTGGTTATTTCTTTGCAAATTTACCTATGATAGGGATCTCAGAGCTCCTGTAGGAGTACTTTATACTGGCGCCAAATCTAGATCAGTTGATTCTATCAGGTTTGCCTGTTTTTCCGCCCAGTTTTCTGACCCATATGTCCTTGCACTAGAGCCACAGTAGCAGCAGCCCAGAACGTCCGGCTATGCCCCTGTGCCAGGCAGCAGTGTCCTCTGCCAGCCTTGTTCCCCACAGTTCACTCCCGTGTTTTGACCTGCCTGCTGTAATACATAGGTTTCCTCTGAGTGAGTGACAACTGAAGAACTAAGGAACTACTGTTTTTCCCAATTACTTCTGAGCTGTTTTATGGACCTCTACTTGTGAGGCTCAGGATGTGGAAAAATACCCCATTACTTTTAGACCCACGTCTATTTAGACGGTAAGCCTGTCAGGTTTAAGACCCTGAAGATTTAAAACAACATGGTGCCCAAGGAACAACAACAACAACAAAATCTACAGTTTACCACAGTCCATTTTGTTTGTGCTTCTGGAAGAGAAAAGACAGCTTCTGAGCATATACATGGGAAACACAGATTCAGCAAAGATTTAGCAGTTGTGGATATCACATATGACTTTGTCCCATCTTGCAATGATTTTGTCATCCCGGCACTAAATATTAGGACACTTTATTGCATGTGATACATAGATTTGTGTTTCCTTACAGAACCTGCTGCGATGAGAGTAAGTTATTTTGATCGTGTCTCTGACCCCAGCCCTAACTCTGTGTATATTCTTTAGAAAAGGCCAAATGCTCTTTTCTAGCTGTGTTCAACACATAGGCGATCTCCATTAATTGCAGTAGAACATCTAACATCATTTCCTGCGTGCCTATGTCCCAGAAATATGTCAAGGTAAGAGAATTCTGGTCTCTGCTCTTTGGCCAGTGAAAGAGGCAAGTTACTTCTGCAAGGTGGTGCAAGAAGACAGCAGCCCAAGGGAGAAGTGAACCTGGCTCTTCTGCATCCCCAGGTAGGCTGAAGTGTTTTAAAATAACTTTTGCTGGAAGCTGCTCTGATGAGTGCCTAAAAAGAAAATTCCCTTGACGAGTCCCTTGGTATGTCCCAAACTATTCTGTCCTGCCAGACAGAGCGTTTGCAGCCCAGTTAAGGCACAGAGGTGTTTAGAAAGCCCAGGGATGGTCAGTGATGAAAATTCTCAAGCCTGATTGCTTGCAAGTTGAGTATTTAAACTCTCTGACTTTAAGAGAGGAGAGTAACCATGTTTTTCAAGGACTTAAAGCAGGAGTCAAAGAGAAAAAAAAAAAAAAATACAGGTAAATAGAGTTTACTCACTTCTAACTTGAGGCAAGCTAGAGTTTAACAGCTTCTCTCTGACTCATAAGAGTTTAAAATAATAATAACTGTATGGTGGAGTGAGGGTTAACCTTTACCCCCAAACTACTGCACAGCATAAAAATCAGGCCCAAAGGGCCAGAGCTTGTGTACATTGGCAAGCAGTATCAGCGTAAGAGAGGGTGGAAGTTTCCTGTTGGAGAGGGAGGCAGGAGAAACTGCACCGTGCTCCAGAAAGGCTGCAGTGAGCAGCTGAGCCTATTTCTCTGTTTCTCCAAACAGCCCGCTGGCAGGCAAGAATGCCTTCACCTTTCTACCGACCTTCTGACAGACTCTTTTCTGTAGACCCTGGCTGTAAATTGCACCCCTCAAGTCAATTCCTACCAAGCCAAAGCCTCCCCAGCCAAAGTCACAGCTGTCATATCAGTAACATCATTTACGCTGAGCTGCAGACCCACCTCCTGGACGTTGCTTTGGTCTCTTTGCTTTGGGGAGCACTTTAGGACGCGCTGTCCAAGAGGAACCATGCAGGCATGACCGATGCCGTGGTGAAACAAAGCCTCGTTGTCCGCTCCATCCTGCCAGTACCCACCACATGCAGGTTTATCTGCGTTTCAAGCGAGTGTGAAGTCGGATGTACGTAAGAAGCAGGGATAACATTATTTCCTACAAAGATTATTAAAAAAAAAAAAAGTGTAAAAAGTTAGCAGAAAAATAGTGAGTGTAGCTTTGTACGATAAGCCACACGAGCCATTATAGGTACGACAAGCACCCGTTTCTCTTTACTCACATAGCAGTCCTAAGCACCGAGAAGGTGGGGGAAAACGGTCATAAAAAAGAGTGCGTCACCTCAAAGCAACCTAATTCCCTTCTAGAGCTGGGTGAAGTGAATATGCGGAGGGAAAAGCACCACAACGGGATGAGCCTCTGCCGAAAGCCCCCCCGAGTTCAAGGCTCGCTCCGTGACTTCCCCAGCCAGGTAGGGAACACACAGGACCTTGGCCATCCATCTCTGCCGAGGTGGGTGCACCAGCAGAATGTGGGGTCACCAGGGCCCAGGCCAGGGAGCTCAGCAGGGTGCTGGCCCCTGTGGGGATGGGTACAGGTGGAGGAAACTGGCGCTGGCAGGGGATGAGGGCCCTGCGCTGCTCCCCACAGCCATCCTCCCCGCAGCCGAAACCTCAGCACCGTGTGCTCAGAGGGAGCTCGCTGCCCGTGATCCCGAAGCAGACACGACACTGGGGTGTTGGATGCTTCCAGCATCCTCTGACTTCCTCTCCCCAAGGCCTTGCTCACACCTTGGGTAAAAGAGCTTGCCTACTAACCTAAGGACAGAAGTCTGGGCTACGCATCACACCGATAGTCCTGGTGATACTTTCTGAAGCTTGTTTTAGGCACGAAAATCTGCATTGCAAGTCCACCTATACGTAAGTACCTCACACCCTGTATGAAGTCTCTCATATGGCAAGAAATCTATGTTTGTGCTATTGTACATAAGCTTCATGCATGCAACAGTTACAAAGAAATTTGAGGAACTATACATTGTGCTGTTCGCATGTACGATAAAGAAATGCCACAGCACCTTCCGTTGAGGAAAGCACAGTAGCTGCACCCCTGTAACACGTGCAGACTTCTCCTCTCTGCCCAGACTTCAACCGAAGCATTCTGCACACCAGCCGCTTCTTCACCGCCAGCCTTCCCGTCCACACAGGCTTACAAACCGCAGGCCTGTGAACCGCGGAACCTACGGTCTGTGCTCCACCCTCCTGCGTGGCAGGAGCTGGCATCGCTGCCTCTTGGGGCTCCGCAGAGGGGCCCGGCGCGGGCGGCAGCCGGCAGCCAGCAGCCCTGCCTTCGCCCGGTGGGCCCAGTGCAGCGGAGTCACAGAGAAGGGCGGTCCCGGGATCCCCTGCGTGGCGTTTGGCACTCCCTGGGAGCCTCGGACACACTGGTGCATGACCAGCACGGACTGGAATCAGCCCTGCCCCCTTGTAGTGTGATGGTGGAATGCATGGCATCAAGTGTTATTAATTGATAAAAAACTAAGAGCACAGAGAACACAGTGAGAACATTGAGATTACAGTGATTACAGGAATTCCGCGTGAGACAAAAGCTCCCAGCACCCCAGCAGATAAAAAATCGGAGAAGGTCTGCAGATAACCGTGCTCTGTTTGCATAAGATTTAGGATATCGACTTCTCCTTGCGTAAAAAACAAGCACGCAGAAAGTCCCCATCGAACTATGCTGCAGCACAAAAAGGCCCGCAGGCCAGCAGTGCTCTGCATATGTCAGTCCAGGAGGAGAAGGTCTTTCCCGAGTGCCAGCGGGTCCTGCCCAGGCCTGTGGCTCAGATCTTGGCACGCCGCGCACGCCGCATCGCTGTTAAGCAGTAAGACAGAGCACGAGGGTATCTGCGCCCACAGCGGTGACTCGTGCTGATGCATGCTCCATCATCTGGGCGCGGAAGGGCTGCTTGACGATGTGCTTGGGTGTGACGTGATCTGAGAACTCGGCGTTCATCACAGTTGTCCCTCGCACTTTGTCACGTGGCAAATCCCTGTGAACCCCTCTTCCTGTTGGAATTTTTCAGCCGGAGATCTGATGAGGCTTGACTTGTTGATGGAGTTATACAAAACTTATCTCCCTTGCTGGATTTGGCACCCTGTGGTTTATGTTCCAGAAATGAGCTTTTTGTGACTCATCTGCCGTGTCTCTTAGCTCCTTCATTGATATTTCCTGGGAAACCTCAAATGCTGTAGTCACCGTATGACTCCAGATGCCTTTCTATAGCTGAAACAGCAAACATCATAAGCTCCACTAAAGCCCTCTTACCATCACCTGTTAGCAAGACCAAATCCCTTCAACAGCCAGCCTTGGGACAGTCCACGCCCCTCACCTGCTCCCACCTGAAGTGGCTTCGTTCGTTGTGTATGGACAGAGTAACCACCAAGAACAATGTCAGCACCTCTCCAGCACTCAATTCCTGGTGTTGAGCAACAGCTAACATATTTCCAAAATCCCTTTCTCTTTTGCCTGTATTGTCCTTTCCTGAAATCTTTTGGCAGAAGTCTGAAAATGTTCTCCTTCTGTTCTGCTAATTGACATGAAACTTCCACAAGGGAGTTTCATAGATCTAACAATTTTTCTTGAAATCGTACTGTACACTGTGGACACCCAATGAGGCCCTCAGCAGAAAGGATCAACAGCTGACAGACTGACAAGATCTCTGTACTTATCTGTTCTCTATGAACTTTTCAACATTTTCTTGGCTTCTCTGAATTCTATACGTCAGTACTTGCCAGTTTCTTTATACCTGCTGATAGCATACTGCTTGACCCTTTGTACTTTCTGAATTTTGCCTTTGGTTAATTCTTCCTGGATCTCCTGGACTACTTCTGAAGAATTTCAGAGATCTAATCTCAGCCAAAAAGCTATTTTTAAGACAATCACACACAGTCTGGTGACTGACCCGCATAATTTGCACATATCACACCAGGAAATGGCATGCACGGCACAGGTTAGCATCCACAAAATCTATCCACACAAGTGGATTTCCGTGTTTGGTCCCCCTCTCCTGCATTCCCACAGTAATCCAAAAAGTTGTTGTCCTCAAGAATTGCTCACTTATTTGGATCAAGTATCAAAAAGTGCTAGCCAGTGTTGTCATTGCTCTTCAAACATCTTTACAGGTGGACAGCATGTACAAAAATGCACAAAAACTGAACCAAAACCCACGAGAAACAGATATGTGACCAACAGTCACGGATGCACAAACATGATAACATCCCACATCACTTTCTATGACCTTCTTGGAGGAAGAGGCACATCACATTGCATCCATCCAGCCCAGGATGTTGCCTCTGAGTACACCAAGGCAGATGCTTGGAAAGAGGAGAAAGAATAGGAAGAGAACAAGGACTCTCCAACATCTTCTCCACGTATTCTTTCAGTTTACATCCACTTACAGTTCAGAAGTTGACAAAGTCAGGGCAGGCGCTGATCTCTGCTCTCTGGTGACAGCGACAGGACCCCAGGGAACGGCGTGGAGCTGTGACAGGGGAGGGTCAGGCTGGGTGTTAGGAAAAGGTTCTTCACTGAGAGGGTGGTCGGGCACTGGAACAGGCTCCCCAGGGCAGTGGTCACAGCACTGAGCCTGACAGAGGTCCAGAAACATTTGGACAACACTTGCAGACATCTGGTCTGGTTTTTGGGTGGTCCTGTGTGGAGCCAGGAGTTGGACTCAATGGTCCTTGTGGGTTCCGTCCAGCTCGGGGTATTCTGCGACTCTATGGTTCTATGAAAGCCAGAGATTCAACTTTCTGTTTCACAGTACCAACATACTGTGACTTCCTGCCATGAATTTGTCCAGTTGCTTTTGAACTCATGTAAATTTTCAGATATCCAGCAGACTGGGGGGCAAAGCCTGCTACTGCTGACATGGGTACCATGTAAAAAAAAAGCTTTCTCATACTTGTTTTCAATCTTCTGCCTCCCAGTATCACTCGGTTATTGTAGTTCTTGTTCTGACAGACAGTAAGCAGCTCTTCCCTTGTTCACTGCCTTCACTCCAGTTGCAAGTTTATCTGCCATATCCCCCCACTCAGCGTTTTCTCTCCTAGGTCATCAAGCACAAAAAAGCTTTGCAAAAACTAAAATTATGTCAGTAATGCTGATTGATGGACTAGCTCTTTAGGGGATGTTCTGTGGAGCAGGTCCTTGGGTGGGACGCACAGACCTAGTTAACCCCAAAAGCCTCATCACACATAACCTCAGGGAAAGGTCCCTTTAGAGTCTCCCTCCGCAAGCCTTCATCTAGCATAAGTCTGCTCAGCTCAGAAAAAGAGAGAAGCTGCTACTCTCTCTTCTTGAGGGGGAAAAATAAAAAAATAATAATAACAACAACAACAAAAAAGACCAAACACATTTCTTTCTGACAGATCCTTACTGTTCTGTTTACCTACAAGGAAAAAGAGCCATACTAAAGAAAAAAGTAAGTACACTCGATTAAAAGTGTACAAATTAAACACAACTACAGACTAACGCATAGGTTTTTAGCCATTTGCTGAGCGATGACAAAACACGAGAGACTTCAGCCAACACCATAACAAATTCGGTTCCTGTTACAAAACCACGTTAAGCTGATAGCACTGACTGCTGCTACTCGGGAAAGCTTATGCGGCTCTAACAGCTGGGCACACCTCTGCCACCGGACCGGGGGTGCCTTCGCGGAGTCTGTTTGAAGCCAAGGCGTACACCTGCCTGTTAGCCACCTCCTCTTTTTGTTTCCGAGCCGTAAAATTCCCCTGTAATTAACTTTTAAGGCACACGGCGCGTTCTTACCGGAGCTCCTCGGCAGCACCCGCTGACAGAGCCTCCGACTCC